>JAULJL010000001.1:21096903-21696903 GCA_030761205.1 Fremontodendron californicum
CCTCTTCAGAAGCATCACGAGATATGCTACATAGGTAGCCTCTGATCCATGAAGAGAAAGTGCAAGAAGAACAATATGCTTCATTTTCTTTTCTTCCTCTCTCTTGAAACCTATAGACACCTAATTTTGTTCGAACCACTAAAACAGGTATGTTTTCTTCCTAAATTGATATTTCAAAATGTAAAAAGACTTTTTTTCATCCTGAAAAGTCTAAGAAGGCGAGCATAAAAAATCAAAATTAAAAAAGTTAACCTCGAAAAGTCTACCCCAAAAAGAATTTTGATAATCCGAGGTCTACATTGAAAGATATGGAGTTCGGAAGTTGGGTAATGGATTCAGTAGAAAGGAAACCCTAGTTCGGGAAATTTGAGGAAAAGTGATTAAACGATCAAATTGGTCAAAATTGAAGGTTCAAAATGAAAGGTAAGCACTGACTATGGGTAATGGAGAAGCCACTTGGAAGAAAAACTGAAAGAAAAGTCAATCCGGAAGAAAACCGAGAATTAGGGTATTTGGTGGATTTCGGTGAAATTTGGAAGAATTACAGAAATTGCCCGATTCGGTAAGACTAAAGCCTCTAATGGATGAGGAGTGATTGAACAAGGATAGCCCAAGGCTCAGTTTGAAGAAAATCTGAAAATCGGGCTTGTTTAGAGAAAAATCGGGTTTCAAAGGCAAAATGGCAAAATTGGAAATTTTGGGAAAAATAGCAAATGAACTCCAAAAAGTCTGAAAATTTGCAGATCTCATTCCTAAATCATTTCGAAGAGATTAGCGAAGAAAAATCTTGATTCGGAGTTCGTTTGCAAAATGGCCAAATCCTGGGTCCCCAATGCAGAAATTAAAGAAGATAAATCTCGAAAAAATAGCAAATGAACTCCAAAAATTCTAAAAAATTTCTGATCTCATTCTTATATTATTTGGAAGAGATTGGAGAAAGAAAATCCGGTTTTGGAGTTCGTTTGCAAAATGGCTAAAACCCAGGCCCATTATGTAGTAATTCAAGCAGATAAATCCAAAAAAAATACCAAATGAGTTCCAAAAATTATGAAAACTTCCATATCATACTTTTAAATTATTTGGAAGATATTAGTGAAGAAAAATCTGGATTTGGAGCTCGTTTAAAAATGGTAAAGTTTGAGAGAACAAAAGGACAATTTTGGAACAAAAAATCCAAATAAATAGCAAATTGGCTCAAAAAATTTTGAAAACCTCTAGAATTCAGTTTTTTTATTATTTTGAAAGTACTGAAAAAATAAAATTTGAATTTGGAGTACGTTTGCTATTTATTTATGTTCGAGGGGGCAAAAAGGTTATTTTACCCAAGAAAACGAAAAGGGAAAATGAAGCATGAGCTGGAAGAAGAGGGGTCAGCTGGCCAAGGCCCAAAGGATGGCAAATATTTTCTGATTTTTAATCAAAAGGCCAACAATGAAGAGGAAGGTAGTTATTTTTTGATCAAGCCTTTGCATCAAGCCACATGGACCAATGCATGAAGAGGGAGAGTGTCAACATAATGGCTTAAGATTCTTGAACAGCTGTAATTGTGGATAGCTGATTGCCTAATCTAAGGGTGATAATTTCATATTTTAAACCTCTTGGATCAAAATTGGTTGAAAGAAAAATGACAACATCCTAGGGGGATAAGGGCCATTCGGCCACTACAAGAGGGAGGGGACTCTTTTTTCATTTTCAGCTATTCACTCTATATTCTCTCTTGTTTTTGGCTGATTTTTCTCTCCATTGTTGAAAGGCAAAAAGAAAAGTTTAGAAAAGAAAAGAAAAGAAAGTTAGAACAGAAAAAGCTTGAAATATAGCTTCTAGAGGTTGCTTTAAGCACCATACTCTTGCACTTTCTTTGATTTTCCATTCTTGATTTGCTGTTTTCATTTGATATTTGGTGAAATTTTTTTATTTCTATTTTTAAATAAGTGTTTTTAATATTTTTCTTTAAGTTCCTTCTTGATTCTTTCTTGTAAAAAGCTTTTGAAACTTTTTTTCCTCTCATTTTTGAGTTGGTTGAATGGCCTAGTATTTTTGGTAGTTGTTGTTTTGCTTCTTTATTTCATGATTCTAGTGATGTTTAACAAGTTTTGATGCTTTTAATATTCTTCTAATACATAAACATAAGCTTGTTTTAATTTGGTTGCTTGCTTATTTCCATTTTTTAGTCTATTATCTTGTTATCATGTTTATTTTACTTGTCTTGCATTTTTGATGTTCTGTTTTCAAAATGCTTATGTTTGTTTATGTTTTACATTTTGTAATCCATGTGTTTGTGAAAATGCCTATTGGTTTTAATGCCTTTACTTTATGTTTGCATGATTTGAGTGTTATTCTTTAGTCATGCATGTTAGTATATCATGTGTTTGTGAAAATGCCTTGTTCATTTTAAAGCATGAGGCCATTCGACCACCCCTCTATTTGATGCTTTGCATGTGCATTTTCATCATGCTAGTTGATAGGTTTGCATTTTTATGATATTTGGTTGTGTATTTTATTTAAGCATGCTATATGTTTGTGTTACTGCCATGCATTCTTTAGGTTTAGGATTGGTTTGCTTTGCCATGCATATTCATGCATTTTAGACCTAGGTTGCATTAAATGCCATGCAAGTTCATTTAGGTCTAGGTCATTTTATTGATGCCATGCATTTTTTATGTCATTTAGGTTTTAAATCATGCATTTCATGCATCATATTTGCTGTATTTTCATGCATTTCATGTCATTGTCACATGATTAATGACTTAGGCCAATTCATGGCTCAAAGTCATGCTCACTTGAGCATACTTGGGGAAAATTAAAGAGTTGGCAAATTGATTATTCTACCTTTGTGATTTTTTTTACATAGCCAATTTTTGCCTAACTTTTCAAAAGTGTTAGCTACTGTTTGTGAGTCCTTAAGAGAGTCTCTAACATTTTTACTTTGATTTTTAAATGATTATCAAAGGGAAAAAAATGTGTTTTGGCAAAACAGTTTTTTTCACCCAGTACTCGTACTTTCCCGATTTTTCTGGGCAGTCATCTTTAATCAGAAAATTAAGCCAATGTTTTCTTGTGTATTTTTACATGTCCTAAGTCTCCAGTATTTTTTTTTAGATTTTTTTTTAATTTTTAAAAATAGGGTAAAAAATCGTGCTTCAAAACTGGACAATAGAGGCAGAATTGAATTTGAAGGAAAATCATTTTTCTGTTTTGGTTAAGTTGCTTAGAGGGGGCTGATTAGGAAGTTTAGCTACTGACTTAGGGTAGTTTCCAAGCTTTTTTAAACTCTAAAAATGATTTTTTAAATCTCGGGTTAAGGGTGGTCAAGTCCGGGATTTTAAACTTCGAAAATTAGAGCCATTTTAAAAAGGGTTTAGCTAAGTTTTATATTTTTAATCTAAGCTTTTCAAAATTGTTTTCGAACAATCACAAAGTATTTTGGTTTTAGAATATTTAATTCGATATATTTTCCTAACGTAGCCGGATATCTTTTTAGATATACGGTTTTCTTAATTAAAGGAAAAAATACATTCTCATGCATTGCATTTTCCATATTCATGCATACTATATAATATGTGATTTTTGCTATGTTAATTTTCATGATGGTATTATTATCTTTGATTTAAATTGTTGATATTATATTAATTGATATATGATTTTGAATATAACATGCTATCCTATGCTTTTTATTTAGTTATTTATTTTTGACACAATATTTAGTATATATTATGTTCATGCATTATTATTTTATTTTTATTTTCATGCATATTTACATGATAGCATTATTTTATGTTTCATGTCATTTCATATCATTTAGATTATATGCCATATCATTTATATTTGCCATGTCATTTAAATCATTTTATTCCATTTAGAATATATCATATGACTTAGGATAGTTCATTTCATATAGAATATATTATGTTACCTAGGTCTTCATTTCATATAGAATATATCATATGACTTATGATAGTTCATTTCATATAGAATATATCATATGACTTATGATAGTTCATTTCATATAGAATATATTATGTTACCTAGGTCATTTCATTTCATATAGAATATATCATATGACTTAGGATAGTTCATTTCATATAGAATATATTATGTTACCTAGGTCATTTCATTTCATATAGAATATATCATATGACTTAGGATAGTTCATTTCATATAGAATATATTATGTTATCTAGGTCATTTCATTTCATATAGAATATATCATGTGACTTAGGATATTTCATTTAATATAAATATATTATGTTACCTAGGTCATTTCATTTCATGTAGAATATATTATGTTACCTAGGTCATTTCATTTCATTTAGAATATATTATGTCACTTAGGATATTTCATTTCATTTAGAATGTGCTAAGACATTTAAATTATATTATACCATTTAGGTTGCATTATATTAACTAGACTTTGCTATATCGTTTTATTTATGTCACACATTCATATTCATATCTTTTTAAAATATTTTGAAAAAGGTAATGATTTTCAATAAAATAAATATATTCCCGAGCTAAAAATAATTCATGTAGTTCTTTGCTGGGTTTGTTGGGGAGGTATCATCAATTATTTTTAATAACGGAATATCTTCTTTAAAACGAGAATGATTCGAAAAGTTTTTCAAACTAATAAAATTTATATATTTTGCCACGTTTGTTGGGGAATATAGGAAATTTTTGAATTTATAAATTTTGGATCATTTTCAATTAAAAATTGAATTATTTTTCTTTAAATTGGGAATTAACTTGAAATATCAAATTAAAAATCAACTTTTTATCAAGACTTGAGATAACACACGATTAATAAGGTACCGTTTTATACGGGCGTTGTGGGGGTGCTAATCTATCCCCATACGTAACTGAGTCCCGAACCCGCTTCTTTGATTTCTCTGGTTTAAAACGCAGACTTGAAATTGGTTTTAAATATATTTTAATTAATTTTAAAATGTTTTATAAAACCGGTTTTAATAGGTGGCTGATCACACCTAGCTAAAAAAGATTGGTGGCGACTCCATGTCTTTTTCAAGGTCATTCAAAACCTTTATTTTTTCAAGAGGAATTAAGTCGACTTTTCCTCGATTTTTTTTAATGTCACGCTTAACGAATAATAAAGTCTTGCGATGAGACTTGTTATTTTTTAGGTTGCGACAGCTTGACGACTCTACTGGGGACATTAGAGAGTCAGGCCTCGAATTAGTCGTGTGTTATCAAAGTCTCGGTTTTGTCTGTTTAATTGGTATTTAATTTTAATTCTCACATTTTTTTTAAAAATAAGGATAATTTCCAAAATAATAAAAATGTTTTTAAATATGTCCATATTCATGTGCATACATATTATAATTGTTCTCTGGTTATTTTGGTGCATATATTCATTTATTGATTAATTGATGACTTATATTGTTTAATCATGTTGGGGCATTTAGAATAAGGGATGTAGAATAGGTGGTGAAAGGTTTGTTATTTCTCCTCACACACTACACGTGGATTTGCATATCATGAGCCCTATACCCAGGTTCAGTCCTTTTAGGTGGGAGCAAAGTAACTAAGCCTTTGTGATTAACAATCCGCATGGGGTAGTGAAACACTTCCGGAGTATTAAATTACCTAAGCCTTCGTGATTAACAATCCGCATGGGCTAGGGAAATAGACTCAAACGAATTGAACCCGCTTTTATCGGGGTGCCTTACTAGCCTTCACCGGCGACAGTGAGGAACAATTCGGGGCTTTTAGAACTAATTCACCTTCATATAGTAAACATAGGCGAAGCCATGCTGGATTTCCAATTAGATATCCCGAATTTAAGAACACATGGAGGAATATTTCCAATCCTTTTACCTTCTATTCTACTTTCCGATTAAGTTTATTTTTGAAAATTGGACAATGATGAACGTACATCACAATGCCCATAATAAGTGTTGGTGTGTCATCCCGGGGGTGTTATAATGCCTAAATTTTGTTGGCATCCTCAGGGATAATTATTGTTTTGAATTATATGTTTTTTGTATTATTCAAATTTTTCCCGTTACTAATTCATTTTCTTTTTGTTGTTGTTTTTTTTTCATTCTTCTCATCATTTTTTTGCTTATGGAAGGTTATTGGTCTCGGGATAATATTCAACCAAAAGGGCTTCCTGGAGGGTCAGAATGTCTTAATGGTCGAGAAGCATTTAGAGGTTAGGAAACAGTCCGAGAAAGGTCAGTAGGATAATGGGGATTGTTTGAAAATGGGATATGTGTCACTATTGCCTGCCGAGGTTGATCTTACTATCAGGCAAAATGATCTCCGAGAATTGATGGATATATGGAATCAATGGAACATATCAGAAAAAGAAGCCTTCACTCAGACTTATGGGGACATAGCACTTTTAGTTCAGGTTAAGGTCAGTGGTGAGGTGATCCGGGCTGTGGTGCAATTTTGGAATCTCACTTATCAGTGTTTTACTTTCAACCAAGAGGATATGACTCCAACCATAGAGGAATATTCGACCTTTCTGCATATTGAGAATGTTATTCCCAACCGTATTTATTTGAAGGATACAAAGACGCCGTGTTTCAAGAAAAAGGTGTTTAAGATTCTAGGAGTGGAAAGAAATTGGGTCGAAAGCCATGTTGTCCGAAAAGGGGTAAGCTACTATATATCATGGGATATTTTACGAACCTTAGTCCATAGCCATTCAAGTAAGGAGACAGTTAGAATATTTTTGCTTTGGCTATCTATGGTTTAGTTATCTTCCCAGAGATATTAGGGTGTGTGGATGTGGCGGTATTTGATGTTTTTGAGAGGCTTGAGCAGAGGATAAACCCAGCCTCGGCAATTATAGCAGAAACAATCCGATCTCTGAATTTTTGTAGACGAGAAGGAAAAGGGAGTTTTATAGGTTATATACAGCTTCTTTACATACGGGTTCAGAGCCAATTTTTTAAACATGAGAATTTCCCTCTTCGCTCGTATTGGAAGTCTTTTGCACCAATTGGTGAATTTCTTAAGAGGGATTGGCTTGAAAATAGGATTGAGGAACAATGGATCAACATATTCCGGAATATCAGGGCTGAGATGATAATTTGGAGAGCTCCATGGATAGCTCCTATGCCGACATTGTACAAATGCGGAGATAAAGCTCCGGTTCTATTATTGGGAGTATGGGGAGGAGTGAGCTATGCACCACTGCTGGTACTAAGACAATCGGAATCCCGCCAGTTTACTCCTAAGACCCATGACCTTAGTAATTTGGAATTTTCTTATAGAGAAGATGGATACTCGGGAAATGTATGTGAGATTGTAGTAGCATGGAAGGAAACTCATCGAGTGGAGGTAGCTAGATATGCCGACATCGTTTGATTACCTAGTATGGAGGGAATTTAGGGTTAATGATAGGTTGTTGACATCAGATGGGAAGAAGTTCAGCTCTTGAGTTCGCCACCTAAGGAAGCGCCATCAGAGATAGAAATTGCAAGGGCAGAATTCAAAAAAAAAAAGGCCCAAATAAGCAAGGAAATTGCCCGATTGCAAGAAGAGCTTGAGGATATGAAAAATAGGGAATCAGCTTGAGAAAGAGAAAAGGAAAAGATCAAGAGAGAAAGGGACACTGCTAAAAGCGATCTTCAAGAATTACCCTTGGAGAACAAGAGGTACCGCTTCGAGCTCAGATTTGAAGGGACCCTCAAGACTTCAAGGGAATGGAAGCAAGAGGTCAAAAACCTCAAGAAGGAGAAGAACTATTGGACAGAGAGAGCAAAGCATGAGGAAGCCCGAGCCAATCAACTGGAAAAACAAGCTAAGGAAAGCTTACATGGTGATGCTTCTGCTGACATGTCAAAGGGTCGTGAACAAGTAGGGGTTAGATTGAAGAGCAAGGCAATCAAAAGAGGACAGTAAAAAAGATTCAAGACCCGAGGGAGTTACTATAGGACCGGTGTTTTTTAATAACATTTTTAAATTAGGATAGACAGATTATCAGATAATCTTAAGCAGTGATCTTTTTCCTTTGATTTCCAGGAAATCAATGAAAGACCGTTTGGCTGGAATTATCCCGGGCCAATACTTTTAAATGCATTCATCATTCATTTGTTCTTTCCTTTATATATTTTGTTTGTTCATTCATTTATTTATAATCATTCATTCATTTATTCTTTATAGATTATTCATACACTTAGTCATTTATTTATTTGTCCATTCATTTATTCTTTATAATTATTCATTCATATTCATACACTTAGTCATTTACTTATTTGTTCATTCATTAACATTTAGTCATTTATTCATTCATTCATTCATTTTTTTAAAATAAAATAAAAAATGTGTCAATAATTTCTAATCCATGGTTTTTAAAACTAAAGGTACAATTGGTCGCACTCAGAAAGAATCAGACTTTCAACACCCCTACAATACTCGATCTCAAGCAAGAGCTATGGAGAACGATCAGCTTGCTAGAATTGAAAGGACGGAAAGAATTCAAAAGGAACTTCAGGAACAGTTGGCTAAGTCTCAAGAGGAGTCACAGGAACAAATGACCAAACTCATGGAGATGATGAGTACCATGATGAAGCAGAAATGGCCAGGAGAAAATTCAGTTACAGGAATGGGAGTAGTAAACCAGGAAGACCGACCAGAGGTGGTATAAAAGAATGGCCAGACATCCCAGCCTGTGAGAAATGAATTTCTCACTAGGGCAGCATCCTATATTTACATCCAACCAACGGCTGAAGCACAGATTTTTGGTCCTAAAAGGGGTATTATTGGGGTTGATCCAATTGATGTGGACATTCCAGACTTTGAGGAATTGGCTGAAAATGAGGGCAAAGATGACTGAGCTGAAGAGGGTTGAAACGGCAGAATCCCAGATTAAAAAATCAGCTGCTGGAGGAAAGATTGAGGGCAGTTGAAGGAGTAGAGCTATTTGGCAGTCTGGATGCCAAAGAGATGAGTTTAGTGCACAGTTTGGTGATTCCTCCAAAGTTCAAAGTACCAGACTTTGAAAAATATAACAGAACTACTAACCTATCAGCGCATCTGACCATGTACTGTCGGAAGATAACCGGACATGATGAAGACAAAAAATTGCTTATCCACTATTTTCAAGATAGCTTGATAGGGTCCGCAACTCGGTGGTATAACCAGCTTACCCGTACTAAGATCCGTTCCTGGATGGATCTAGCCAAAGCTTTCATGGAACAATACAAGCATGTGACGGACATGGTTCCTGACCGTCTAACTCTGCAAAACGTGGAAAAGAAAGCTTCTGAAACCTTTAAAGAATATTCTTAGAGATGGAAAGACCTGGCTACACAAGTACAACCTCTTTTGACCAACAAGGAAACTACAGTGCTTTTCATCAATACCCTGAAAGCACCTTATTATGATAAATTGGTGGGGAGTGCCACCAAAGACTTTGCCGATATGGTGATATTCGGGGAGATGATAGAGTCTGCCATTAAGAACGGGAAAATGGAAGGGGATGAGTCTGCTACCCCGGAGAGGGTTTTCCCTGCAAAGAAGAAGGAGGAGACACATGCAGTCAGTTTCAATCAATACCTCTATGCACCTCCTACACCATAAGTACCTCCCAGGCCCTATACTCCCACTACATCTTATGCACCTCCTACACCTTACACACCTTACCCGGGGTATAATCCTTACTACTCCAATGTGAACCACCTTACCCAAAATCTATTCCCCTATACCAATATACCACAACAGCCGTTGCCAACTGGTATATCCCCACAAATAACCCTTCCTCGAAACACTATCCCAAATACTCAAGGTCCCATGCGCAATGACTATCGTTCACCAAGGAACTATCAAAAACCCCAGTTTGATCTCATTCCTACCACCTATGGTGAGCTATATCCTAAACTACTGCAAGGCCAACTTGTCGCGCCCGTATATCTTAAACCTTTGACCCCACCAACTGCGCATTCATGCAGGAATTCAGGGGCATTCGATTGAGGATTTGTATTGCCTTCAGAAAAAAAGTTCAAAGTTTAATCAATATCGGAGTTGTGAAGTTTGGGTCAAAGAATGGGCCGAATGTAGCGGGAAATCCATTGCCCTATCATGCTGAGAATTGGGTAAATGCAGTATGTGCAAGGGAAGTCAGAAGGTTAAAAGGGGATGCCATGGAAGTCAAGACTATGATGTTAACAGTATGGGTCGAGATGGTTAAGGAAGGAATGACGGGGGATGCAGACAGTTTAAAAATGGTTGCAAAGAGGGTGTAGAATTGGTGCTCGTTCCATAAATATTCAGGTCATATCATACAGGACTGAGGGGACTTTCTGGCTAAAGTCCAAAAGATAATGGATGATAGAGAGGCCCAGTTTTATGAGGAGACAGAGGAAAAAGTAGAGGTTATTGAGAATGCAACTGGCTATGGAATAAGAAGACCTTTGATCATCTATTATGATGAACCAGAGAAGAGTACTCTGGTTGTTGAGGAAATTATGCCCAAGCTAATCATAGATTTGCCTTCTTCCTTTTCATACAAGAAAAACACAACTACACCATGGAAATATGACTGCAGCATGGTTATGCCCGGGTCATCAAGTTAGCAAGATATTACAGGTGTGGGGCACTTAACACGAAGCAGAAGGTGTTATGCCCCTGAGGTTGTTGAACAGGGATCAACAAGAAAGGATGGAGGACTGGACCAAGGGAAGAAAGCAGCTGAACCAATCAATATTGAGATGGATTTGTTAAAAGAAGCAGAAAGGAGATCAGCTTGTCAAAAGAAGCAGAAAAGAGATAAGCCCCGGTAAACAGGATAAAAGAGCCGGTGAACGAGAATGAGGTCTACGAGTTTTTAAAGTTCATAAAACATAGTGAGTATAGTGTGGTTGAGCAATTGCAGCGTTAGCCAGGTAGAATCTCCATCTTATCTTTGCTATTAAACTCAGAGCCAAAGAGAAATGCCCTGTTGAGAGTGTTAAATCAAGCATATATGGCTAACAACATATCGGTAGAAAAGTTAGACAGACTGGTGGGAAACATTGCGACAGACGACCATATATATTTTAGTTATGATGAAATACCACCCAATGGTATTGGGTCCACAAAGGCTCTTCACATAACAACCACCTGCAAGGGGCATATACTACCAAGGGTGCTTCTGGATAATGGTTCTTCATTAAATGTAATGCCCTTGGCAACTCTGTCTAAGTTGGTAGTTGATATGTCTTATATGTTATCGAGTTGCACAGTAGTCAAGACTTTCGATGGTACCAGGAGAGAGGTAATGGGAACTATTGAGTTTCCTCTGGAGATAGGCCCATGCACCTATACGGTGAACTTTCAGGTCATGGATATTAATCCGTCCTATAATTGCTTGTTGGGAAGGCCGTGGATACATTTAGCAGGGGCTGTACCCTTGTCTCTCCACCAAAAGCTAAAATTTATAATGGAGGGCCGTTTGGTCACTGTATCAGGAGAAGAAGACATAATAGCCTCTGCATCTACTGAATCTCCTTATGTTGAACCCAATGAAGATGCCGTAGAATGTTCTTTTCATTCTTTGGAATTTGTAAATGCAATTTTCGCCGCTGAAGAACGAAGAATTCCAAAACCTAGGTTGTCCAAGAACACAAGGCTAGGAGTAAGAACCACAGTGGGAAAGGGTTGCAGGGCTGGAAAAGGTCTTGGAAAATATCTTCAAGGGATGGCCCGAGCAATGAAAGCAGTGGGAAAGAAAGACCGGTTTGGCTTAGGGTATCTTTCGAAGGCCCATGAGAGGAGGAAATAAGTTGAAAGGAACCGACAAAGGAGGATGGCCCGTCTCACGGGTATGGATATTGAATGGGAACCTATGACTTTCCCACCAATCCTTCACAACTTCCGCTCCGCTGGATTTCTATTCGGAGAAAAGAATTCAGAGGATGTACCAGGATATAGACTGACCAATTGAAATGCAACTGAGTTGCCCATAGTTTTTAAGTCTATTCCAACGTAATACTCTAAAAAAAACAATCTTAGTTATCTTTACCCAGAGATATTAAGAGTTTTTTCTATAATGGGCTTTTTGTTTAAACATTTTCATTCAATAAATAACAAGCACGATGCATTTTATTCATAAAGATGTGTCCATATTCTTTCATTTTTGCTATTTATTTTGTTTTCATTATATATATTTTCCTATATTGTTTCTTCTCCACCTATTTACAGGTGTACAGATGCGGAATATGAGGACCTTCCTGTCAGTAATTTTGAAATTGATTTTGAAAGCCTTTTTTCACGGGTGATTTTGAGGCTAACGAAGATACTGAGGATTATTGTCTACCTCCGGACCTATTAAGGAAAATAGAACAAGAGGAGAAACAAGTACTTCCTCATTAGGAATTATTGGAAATGATAAATCTAGGAAATGGTGAAGAAATAAAGGAAGTAAAAATCGGGACTTCATTGTCATCATCAATAAAGGGTGAATTGATAGCCTTGCTCCAAGAATATGTGGATGTATTTGCATGGTCTTACCAAGACATGCCAGGGTTGGATCCGAATATTATGGTTCATAAGCTCCCTTTAAGGCCAGAATGCAAACCAATTCAGCAAAAGTTGAGAAGAATGAGGCCGAACATGCTGTTAAAGATAAAAGAGGAGGTGAAGAAACAATTTGATGCTGGATTCTTAGAGTTGGCAAAATACCCAGAATGGGTGGCAAAAATTGTTCCAGTACCAAAGAAGGATGGCAAGGTGCGGATGTGCGTTGATTATCGAGATTTGAACAAGGCCAGTCCTAAAGATAATTTCCCTTTGCCCCATATTGATACTCTGGTGGATAATATGGCGAAGAGTTCTTTATTTTCTTTCAAGGATGGATTCTTAGGATACAATTAGATTAAGATGGCACCGGAAGAATGGAGAAAATCATATTTGTTACAATGTGGAGAACCTTATGCTACAAGGTAATGCCATTTGGGTTGAAGAATGCTGGGGCAACATATCAGAGAGCCATAGTGACCTTGTTTCATGATATGATGCATAAGGGAATTGAGGTCTATGTTGATGATATGATTGCAAAATCACAAGAAAAAGAGGAGCATATTGCGAATCTTAAGAAGCTCTTCGAATGACTAAGAAAGTTTCGACTCAAGCTAAATCCGGCAAAATGCACTTTTGGAGTCACCTCGGGAAAATTGCTAGGTTTTGTTGTCAGCAAAAGGGGAATAGAGATTGACCCAGATAAAGTGAAGGCCATTCAAAATTCGCCACCACCTCGTACTCAAAAGGAAGTAAGAGGCTTTCTAAGGAGATTGAATTACATTGCTCAGTTTATTTCTCAGTTAACCGACAAATGTGATCCAATATTTAAGTTACTTTAAAAACGTGATCCAGGAGAATGGGATGAAGGTTGTCAGATTGCATTTGAAAAGGTTAAACATTATTTATCCAACCCACCATTATTAATGCCACTTGTTCCGAATAAACCAATGATACTGTATTTATCAGTATTTCAGCGATCCATGGGTTGTGTTTTGGGGCAGCTTGATGAGATTGGAAAGAAAGAACAGGCAGTTTACTACCTCAGCAAGAACTTTACAGATTATGAGTTGAAATATTCGTCGGTAGAAAAGTTGTGTTGTGCCTTAGCTTGGACTACTCGAAGACTTAGACAGTACATGTTGTACCACACAACGTGGTTGATTGCCAAGCTAGATCCAATCAAGTACATCTTGGAAGCACCTTCTTTATCAGGGAGAACAGCAAGATGGTAGGTTTTATTGTCAGAGTACGACATTGTATATGTAAGTCAAAAACCTATCAAGGGCAGTGCAGTGGCTGAATTCTTAGCAAGTCGGTAATGGAAGATTATGAGCCGTTGAACTTTGACTTCCCGGATGAAGATTTGATGTATGTTTCACAAGCAGAAGAGATTCCCCTGAAGAAGAAAGTATGGAAAATGTACTTTGATGGTGCATCTAATGCCATGGGGCATGGAATCGGTGCAGTACTCATATCCCCAGAAGAAGATTATTATCCTTTCACTGCTAGATTGGATTTTGATTGTAAAAATAATACTGTCGAGTATGAAGCGTGTACTATGTGCCTTCGCGCTGCAGTGGACAGAAAGATCAAAGTATTGGAAGTTTTCGGAGACTCAGCCCTAGTGATATACCAGCTACGAGGAGAATGGGAAACCGGAGATACAAAGCTAATCCAATACCGAGAACTCATACTGAGTTTATTGGAGGAATTTGAAGAAGTGAATTTCAATTACTTCCCTCGAGAAGAAAACTGGCAGATGCTCTGGCTACTTTGTCATCAATGTTTAAAGTGAATGAAGGGCTAAAGTTGTGCCAATAAAGATGTGTGTATATGAGTCTCCTGCCCACTGTCTAAGTATTGAAGAAGAAGCAGATGGCCTCCCTTAGTATAACGACATCTCAAGAGTCAACAGTATCCAGAACAAGCAACAGAAAATGACAAGAGGACTATGAGAAGGCTAGCAATGGGTTTTGTTCTAGACAGTGAGATTCTCTACAAGAAAGGAAAAGACCAAGTCTTATTGAGATGTCTCGGATCTGTCGAAGCTCAGAGAATTATATAAGAGGTCCATGAAGGGATATGTGGCACTCATGCTAATGGTCACATGCTTGCTAAGAAGATTATGAGGGCAAGGTATTATTGGTTGATAATGAAGGAGATTGTATCAGTTATTCCCGAAAGTGCCACAAATGCCAGATATATGCAAATAAGATTCATGTGCCGCCATTGCATGTCATGATTGCACCATGGCCCTTTTCAGTGTAAGGAATGGATATGATTGGACCTATTACCTCGAAAGCTTCAAATGGACATCGTTTCAACTTGGTGGCCATAGATTATTTCACAAAGTGGGTAGAAGCTGCTTCATATGCGAATGTAACAAAGTCGGTGGTATGCAGATTTGTTAAGAAAGAAATCATATGTCGTTATGGGTTGCCAGCAAGAATTATTTCGGATAATTCTCTTAATTTGAAAATAAGATGATGAGAGAAGTGTGTACTCAGTTCAAGATCACACATCATAATTCAGCACCTTACCGTCCGAAGATGAATGAGGCAGTAGAAGCAGCTAACAAGAACATCAAAAAGATTGGTGAGAAGATGACTGCTATGTACAAGGATTGGCATGAGATCTTGCCTTTTGCTCTACATGCATATCGTACCTCAGTTCGCACATCTACTGGGGCAACGCCATTTTCTTTGGTATATGGGATGGAAGTAGTGCTACCTATTGAAGTTGAAATCCCTTCATTACGGGTTTTGATGGAAGTTGGCTTAGAAGAAGCATAATGGTTAGAGCTTGTTATGAACAGTTGGATCTCATCGAGGAGAAAATATTGAAAGCAATTTGTCACGGGCAGTTGTATCAGAAAAGGATGATTTGAGCCCACAACAAGAAAGTTCATCCTAGACAGTTCCGAGAGGGGGAGTTGGTACTGATGAAAATTCTCCCTATAGTAAAGGACTCGCGAGGAAAGTGGGCTCCGAATTGGGAAGGACCCTATATGGTAAAAAGAGCTTTTTCTGGAGAAGCATTGATTTTAACTAGAATGGACGGGGAGGATTTCAAAAATCCCGTGAATGCTGATGAATTGAAGAAGTATTATGCTTAAAAAAATGTGTGATGCTATGCACATGAGAATTCGAATGATTCCAAGTGTAAAGATGGAAATTCTATATATCTATCTCCCCTGAGAATTGCTTTTCAAAGAGAATATCCATGCTTGATATGATTAATGGTCATCTTTCATATTCCTTTCACTAAGAAGAAATTATCCTTAGTCACCCCTTTAAGCCTTAGGAATTATTTCTTTCTTTAAACCTTGATCAAGGATCACCCTACAAGGAAAAATAATAAAAAATCATGGAAAAAAAAGGCCATCGAAAAATGTGAAAATCAAAGAATGGCAAATGAAAGCCAACAAAGCAAAAAATAAATAAAATAATAAAAAAAAAGAAAAGAAAGTCCAAAAAAGGGACAAACGTTTCAAGAATGAGTTCTCCTCAAGAAATGATCCTTGATTCAATCACCCTTAAACATATTTTGGGCCTATTTTATCCTTTCTTTCTAAACTCGAACCTTAGCCTACATTACGTGCTTTAGAAAGTCCATTTCGATCAAGCATGGATATTTAATTTGAAAGGTTATTCTTAGATTTCATCCTATCTTTTGGATCGATATTTTTACCTTGGAAGCATTTAGAATTGTCATATGCATGGTAGAACACAAAAAAATGAAAAAAGAATGCAAAATGAGAGGTTTAAGCTAAAAACCCGCAAAGGGTGACTTAATACTGAATGGAGGACACTTGAGTTGAAAACCCGCAAAGGGCGGCTCAAGTATTGATTAAGGTTATAATCAATGCTCCATGTGATGGGGAGGAAAGTATCTGAAAATCAGAGGAAAGGGGAACAACTCAGTCTGACGTAACTACGAAAATCGAGAGGTTACCTAAGTAAATTGCTTGTTCAAGAGAAATTTCAGATGGTTTGAAAAAGCAAGGTCCAAGATATCCCGCATCCGGTGCATCTATAACCTATAGCTTTACATTTATTTCTTATATCCTTGATATGCACTTTTAAAAAAACATTTGTTGCAATAAATTCTTGTTATCCTTTTCATGACATTTTTGCTTGATTCATATTTTCTTTCATACATTTTTGAGATGCATCATGATTGTTATTAAATTGAATGATGATTAGTAATAAAAAATCTTTAAGTAAAAGGATTTCAGAGTATTACTAAGGAATAGATTTAAATCTTGGGAAAGGTTTGGAAAGTTCACCAAGAAAAGAAAACACTGAACGTCTTGGAGACTCCATCACGAAGTTAGAAAATCTGTGAATTTCAGGAAAGTCAGAAACTAAGAATATTTGACAAGTTATCTTGAGTAATGGGTTCCTTAAGTGGGGCAACAGTGAACAATTGAAGACTCCGTCATGAAGTCAGATAATCTGTGAACCTTAAAGAAACCATGGATTAGAAATCATGACACAATCATTTGATTGCATTCATTCTTAGGAAACATACAATCATTTGCAAAGCTTGTCATTCTCATCATTGCATTTAGCTAACATTGCAGAAATCAGGAAAACTTGGACTTCCCCAAAGTGAACTCGTTCTGTTTTTTTTCAAACAAATCGAGCCCCAAAATCACCGTCGAGGTATATTCCTTTCCAAATCAAACTCATTTTGCTTCTCAAATGAGTCGAGCCCCGAGACTGCCGTCGAGGTATATTCCTTTCATTTTCAAGTTAAATTTTTTTTTCCAAATGAACCAAACCCAGAATCACTCTTAGTATTTCCTTTTGTTTTAAATCGAATTCATTCTGTTTTATCAAATGAGTCGAGCCTTGAGACCACCGTCGAGGTATTTCCTTTTGTTTTAAATCGAATTCATTCTGTTTTATCAAATGAGTCGAGCCTTGAGACCACCGCCGGGGTATTTCCTTTTGTTTTAAATCGAATTCATTCTGTTTTATCAAATGAGTCGAGCCTTGAGACCACCGTCGAGGTATTTCCTTTTGTTTTAAATCGAATTCATTCTGTTTTATCAAATGAGTCGAGCCTTGAGACCACGTCGAGGTATTTCCTTTTGTTTTAAATCGAATTCATTCTGTTTTATCAAATGAGTCGAGCCTTGAGACCACTGTCGAGGTATTTCCTTTTGTTTTAAATCGAATTCATTCTGTTTTATCAAATGAGTCGAGCCTTGAGACCACCGTCGAGGTCTTTCCTTTTGTTTTAAATCGAATTCATTCTGTTTTATCAAATGAGTCGAGCCTTGAGACCACCGTCGAGGTATTTCCTTTTTTTTTAAATCGAATTCATTCTGTTTATCAAATGAGTCGAGCCTTGAGACCGTCGTCAAGGTATTTTCAAATCACGGGTAAGGCCTCCGGGCACCATTCTTAAGACCTCCGGGCATCATTTTTTAAAGTCGCATACAGCGTATTTTTTTTTCAAATCACGGGTAAGGCCTCCGGGCATCATTGTTAAAGTCGCATACAACGCATTTTTTTCAAATCATGGGTAAGGCCTCCGGGCACCATTCTTAAGACCTCCGGGCATCATTTTAAAGTCGCATATAGCGCATATTTTCAAATCACGGGTAAGGCCTCCGTGCACCATTTTTAAGACCTCCAGGCACCTTTTTTAAGACCTCCAGGCATAAGTTTCAAGAGTTTTTACATTTGCTTGAACAAGTCTTTGGTGGTTATAACCAAAGCCTCTGGTAGAGATATCCAGAGTTTTACATTTGCTTGAACAAGTCTTTGGTGGTGATAGCCAAAGCCTCTGGTGGAGATATCTAGAGTTTTACAATTGCTTGAGCAAGTCTTTGGTGCTGATAGCCAAAGCTTCTGGAGGAGATACCCAGAATTTTAAACACAGCTTAGCACAAGACAGGTTAAGCCCTCGAGACCATCATCGAGGTCTTTTCTTCTCTTGCAAATCGAACTCGTTTTCTTAAGACGGGTCGAGCCTTGATTAGTCAGGGAATTCAATTTAAAGACAATATCTTCTATTTATCGCTTTTTTCAACAAAAAAAATGAAAAATGAAAAAAGAAACCCCTTTTCCCTTTTCTTCACATGTGATTTCACTAACCAGACAAAATTAGTGTTTGTTTATCTTTGCCTAATTCCAGATTCTCAGCAATAGCCAAAGAGGGGCAGCTGTAGACACCTAATTTTTTCCGGACCACTAAAACAGGTATGTTTTCTTCCTAAATTGATGTTTCACAATGTAAAAAGGATTTTTTCATCCTGCAGGTGGTACCCCGAGACTTAGTCTAAGAAGGCAAGCATAAATAGCCAAAATTTAAAAAGTCAACCCCAAAAAGTCAACTATTGAAAAAGTCAACCCACTTTCAAAATCAAGATTTGAAGTTCAATTGAAAAAATGGCGAAAGAATTTTGATAATCCGAGGTCTACATTGAAAGATATAGAGTTCGGAAGTTTGATTACGGAGATTCAGTAGAAAAGAAACCCTAGTTCGAGAAATTTAGGGAAAAGTGCTTAAATGATCAAATTGGTCAAAATTGAAGGTTCCAAATGAAAGATAAGGACTGACTACGGGTAATGGAGAAGCCACTTGAAAGAAAAACTGATAGAAAAGTCAATCTGGAAGAAAATCGAGAAATAGGGTTTTTGGTGGATTTCGGTGAAATTTAGAAGAATTACAGAAATTGTCCGATTCGGTAAGACTAAAGCCCCTAATGTATGAGGAGTGATTGAACAAGGATAGCCCAAGGCTCAGTTTGAAGAAAATCTGAAAATCGGACATGTTTTGAGCAAAATCGAGTTTCGGAGGCAAAAGGGTAAAATTGGAAAATTTGGGAAAAAATAGCAAAAGAACTCCAAAAATTCTGAAAATTTGAATATCTCAATATTAAATCATTTCAAAGTGATTAGCGAAGAAAAATCTTGATTCGAAGTTCGTTTGCAAAATGGCCAAATCCTAGGTCCCCTGTGCAGAAATTCAAGAAGATAAATCTCGAAAAAATAGCAAATGAACTCCAAAAATTCTAAAAATTTCCAGATTTCATTCTTAAATTATTTGGAAGAGATTGAAGAAATAAAATTTGGATTCGGAGTTCGTTTGCAAAATGGCCAAAATCCGGGCCCACTATGTAGTAATTCAAGCAGATAAATCCCGAAAAAATACCAAATGAGTTCCAAAAATTATAAAAACTTCTAGATCATACTTTTAAATTATTTGGAAGAGATTGGTGAAGAAAAATATGGATTTGGAGCTCGTTTAAAAAATGGAAAAGTTTGGGAGCACAAAAGAGCAATTTTGGAAGAAAAAATCCAAATAAATAGCAAATGGGCTCGAAAAATTTTGAAAACCTCTAGAATTCAGTTTTTTATTATTTTGAAAGTATTGAAAAAATAAATTTTGAATTTGGAGTCTGTTTTCTATTTATTTATGTTCGGGGGGCAAAAAAGTCATTTTATCCAAGAAACCGAAAAGGGCTTTTCTTGCCTTTTAAAAAAATGAAGCATGGGCAGGAAAAAGAGGGGTCAATCAGCCAAGGCCCAAAGGATGGCAAATATTTTTTTATTTTTAATCAAAATGCCAACAATGAAGAGAAAGGTAGTTATTTTTTGATCAAGCCTTTGCAATTAAGCCATATGGACCAATGCATGAAGAGGGAGAGTGTCAACATAATGGCTTAAGATTCTTGAAAAGCTGTAATTGTGGATAGCTGATTGCCTAATCTAAGGGTGATAATTTCATATTTTAAACCTCTTGGATCAATAGCCTTTGGATCAAATTTGGTTGAAAGAAAAATGACAACATCCTAGGGGGATAAGGGCCATTCGGCCAGTACTAGAGGGAGGGGACTCTCTTTTCATTTTCAGCTATTCACTCTCTATTCTCTCTTGTTTTTGGCTGATTTTTCTCTCCATTGTTGAAAGGCAAAAAGAAAAGTTTAGAAAAGAAAAGAAAGTTAGAACAGAAAAAGATTGAAATATAGCTTCTAGAGGTTGCTTTAAGCACCATACTCTTGCACTTTCTTTGATTTTCCATTCTTGATTTGCTGTTTTCATTTGATATTTGGTGAGTTTCTTTTGATTTTTATTTTTAAATAAGTGTTTTTAATATTTTTCTTTAAGTTCCTTCTTGATTCTTTCTTGTAAAAAGCTTTTGAAACTTTTTTTCCTCTTATTTTTGAGTTGGTTGAATGGCCTAGTATTTTGGGTAGTTGCTGTTTTGCTTCTTTATTTCATGATTCTAGTGATGTTTAACAAGTTTTGATGCTTTTAATCTTCTTCTAATACATAAACATGAAGCTTGTTTTAATTTGGTTGCTTGCTTATTTCCATTTTTTAGTCTATTATCTTGTTATCATGTTTATTTTACTTGTTTTGCATTTTTTATGTTCTGTTTTCAAAATGTTTAAGTTTGTTTATGTTTTACATTTTGTAATCCATGTGTTTGTGAAAATGCCTATTGGTTTTAATGCATTTACTTTATGTTTGCATGATTTGAGTGTTATTCTTTAGCCATGCATGTTAGTATATCATGTGTTCGTGAAAATGCCATGTTCATTTTAAAGCATGAGGCCATTCGGCCACTCCTCTATTTGATGCTTTGCATGTGCCTTTTCATCATGCTAGTTGATAGGTTTGCATTTTGTGATATTTGGTTGTGTATTTTATTTAAGCATGCTATATGTTTGTGTCATTGCCATGCATTCTTTAGGTTTGGGATTGGTTTGCTTTGCCATGCATATTCATGCATTTTAGACCTAGGTTGCAATAAATGTCATCCATGTTCATTTAGATCTAGGTCATTTATTGATGCCATGCATTTTTCATGTAATTTAGGTTTTAAATCATGCATGTCATGCATCATATTTGCTGTATTTTTTTTAGATTTTTTTGAATTTTTAAAAATAGGGTAAAAAGTTGTGCTTCAAAACTGGACAATAGAGGCATAATTGAATTTGAAGGAAAATCATTTTTCTGTTTTGGTTAAGTTGCTTAGAGGGGGCTGATTAGGAAGTTTAGCTACTGACTTAGGGTAGTTTCCAAGATTTTTTAAACTCTAAAAATGATTTTTTAAGTCTCGGGTTAAGGGTGGTCAAGTCCGGGATTTTAAACTTAGGAAATTAGAGCCATTTTAAAAAGGGTTTAGCTAAGTTTTTATTTTTAATCTAAGCTTTTCAAAATTGATTTCAAACAATCACAAAGTATTTTGGTTTTAGAATATTTAATTCGATATATTTTCCTAACGTAGCCGGATATCTTTTTAGATATACGGATTTTCTTAATTAAAGGAAAAAATACATTCTCATGCATTGCATTTTCCTTATTCATGCATACTATATAATATGTGATTTTTGCTATGTTAATTTTCATGATGGTGTTATTATCTTTGATTTAAATTGTTGATATTATATTTGTAGACAACTAATTTTGTCTAAACTACTAAAACAGGTATGTTTTCTTCCTAAATTGATGTTTCAGAATGTAAAAACACTTTTTTCATCCTGCAGGTGGTACTCCGAGACTTAGTTTAAGAGGGTGAGCATAAAAACTCAAACTCGAAAAAAGCCAACCCCAAAAAGTCAACCTCGAAAAGTCAACTACTAGAAAAGTCAACCCACTTTCAAAATCAAGATTTGAAGTCCAATTGAAAAATGGCGAAAGAATTTTGATAATCCGAGGTCTACATCGAAAGATATGGAGTTCGAAAGTTGGGTTATGGAGATTCAGTAGAAAAGAAACCCTAATCCAGGAAATTTGGGGAAAAGTGCTTAAACGATCAAATTGGTCAAAATTGAAGGTTCCAAATGAAAGATAAGCATTGACTACGGGCAATGGAGAAAACTCAATCCGGGAGAAAATCGAGAATTAGGATTTTTGGTGGATTTCGGTGAAATTAGGAAGAATTACAGAAATGACCCGACTCGGTAGGACTAAAGCCCCTAATGGATAAGTAGTGATTAAAAAGGTATAGCCCAAGGCTCAGTTTGAAGAAAATTTAAAAATCAGACTTGTTTTGAGCAAAACCGGGTTTCGGAGGCTAAAGGGCAAAATTAGAAAATTTGGGAAAAATAGCAAATGAACTCCAAAAATTCTGAAAAATTTCAAATCTCATTCTTAAATCATTTGGAAGAGATTGGCAAAAGAAAATCTTGATTCGGAGTTCGTTTGCAAAATGGCCAAATCCCGGGTCTCCTATGTAGAATTCAAGAAGATAAATCTCGGAAAAATAGCAAATAAACTCCAAAAATTCTGAAAAATTGCAAATCTCATTCTTAAATCATTTTGAAGAGATTGGAAAAATAAAATCTTGATTTGGAGTTCGTTTTCAAAATGGCCAAATCCCGGGTCTCCTATGTAGTAATTCAAGAAGATAAATCCCGAAAAAATAGCAAATGAGCTCCAAAAATTATGAAAATTTGCAAATCTCATTTTTACATTATTTGGAAGAGATTGGAAAAATAAAATTTTGATTCGGAGTTCGTTTGCAAAATGACCAAATCCCGGGTCTCCAATGTAGTAATTCAAGCAGATAAATCCCGAAAAAAATAACAAATAAGTTCCAAAAATTATGAAAACTTCTAGATCACACTTTTAAATTATTTGGAAGAGATTGGTGAAGAAAAATGTTGATTTGGAACTCGTTTAAAAAATGGTAAATTTTGGGGGGATAAAAGGGCAATTTTGGAAAAACAAATCCAAATAAATAGCAAACGGACTCGAAATATTTTGAAAACTTCCAGAATTCAATTTTTTATTATTTGGAAAGTATTGAAAAAATAAAATCTGAATTTGGAGTCCGTTTGCTATTTATTTGCATTCGGGGGTCAAAAAGGTCATTTTACCCAAGAAACCGAAAAGGGCTTTTCTTGCCTTTCAAAAAAATCAAACTTGGGCTGGAAGAAGGAGGGCTGGCTGGCTGGCTAAGGCCCAAGGATTGGAAGGAGGTTTCTGATTCTTTAATCAAGAGGCCAAAAATGAAGAGTTAGTTAGTGATTTTTTTATCAAGCCTTCGCAAATAAGCCACATGGAACAATGCATGAAGAGGGAGAGTGTCAACAATCTAAGGGTGATAATTTCATGTTTTAAACATCTTGGATCAATAGCCCTTGGAAGAAAATTGGTTGGAGGAAAAATGACAACATGCTAGCCTAGAGAGAGGGGGGTTTCGGCCACTACAAGGAATCCTTATTCTTTCATTTTCAGCACACTCTCATTCTCTATTCTCTCTTGCTTTTGGCTGATTTTCTCTCCATTGTTGAATAGCAAAAAGAAAAGTTTAGAAAAAAAAAAAAAAGTTATAAGAGAAAAAGCTTGAAAGATAGCTTCTAGAGGTTGCTTTTAGCACCATACTCTTGCACTTTCTTTGATTTTCCATTCTTGATTTGCTGTTTTGATTATTATTTTGTTGAGTTTCTTTTGATTTTTCTTTTTAAATAAGTGTTTTTAATGTTCTTCTTTAAGTTCTTTCTTCATCTTTTCTTAGAAAAAGTTCTTAAAATATTTTTTTCCTTGATTCTTTGACATGGCCAAATGGCCCAGTTTTTTTGTGTTAGTTGCTGTTTTGCTTTGATTTTTCATGTTATTTTTTATATTAAATAAGTCTTGATGCTTTAAATCTTCTTCTACTACATATACTTGAAGCTTCTTTTAATTTGGTTGCTTGCTTATTTCCATTTATGAGTCTATTATCATGTTCTTGCATTTTTTATTTTCTGTTTTCAAGATGTTTAAGTTTGTTTATGTTTTAAATTTTGAAATCCATGTGTTTGTGAAAATGCTTGTTAGTTTTCATACCTCTACTTTATATTTTCATGATTTGAGTGTTATGTTTTAGTTAAGTATGTTAGTATATCAAGTGTTTGTGAAAATACCATGCTTACTTGGAACTTGAGACCATTCGGCCACCTCATTATTTTGCTTTGTGTGTGCATTTTTGTTATGTTAGTTGATAGGTTTGCACTCTCATGACATTTGATTAAGTATTTGGTTTAAGCATGCCTTGTGTTTGTGTTATTGCCATGCATATTTTAGATGTTAAAATTGGTTTGTTTTGCCATGCATATCCATGCATTTTAGACCTAGGTTGCATTAAATGCCATGCAAGTTCATTTAGGTCTAGGTCATTTTATTGATGCCATGCACTTTTTCATGACATTTAGGTTTAAACTCATGCATTTCATGCAACATATTTTCTATATTTTTCATGCATTTCATGTCCATGCCACTTGACTTATGACTTAGGCCAATAAATGGCTTAAAGTCATGTTCTCTTAAGCATACTTGTGGAAAATTAGAGAGTTGTCAAATTGATTATTCTATCTTTGTGATTTTTTTTACTTAGCCAATTTTTGTCTAACTTTTCAAAAGTTCTATCTACTATTTGTGAGTCATTTAGACAGTCTTAAATATTTTTACTTTGATTTTTAAATGATTTTATCAAAGGCAAAAAATGTGTTTTGGCGAAACAGTTTTTTCACCTAGGACTCGTACTTTCTCAATTTTTCTGGGTAGTCATCTTTAATCAAAAAATTAAGCCGATTGTTTCCCGTGTATTTTTACATGTCCTGAGTCTCCAGTATTTCTTTTAGATTTTTTTTAGAATTTCTAAAAATAGGGTAAAAAATCGTGGTTTAAAACTGAACAGTGGAGTCAGAAATGAATTTGAAGGAAAATCATTTTTCTGTTTTGGTTAAGTTACTTAGAGGGGGGCTGATTAGGAAGTTTAGCTACTAACTTAGGGTAGTTTCTAAGCCATTTTAAACTCTAAAAATGATTTTTTTTGGTCTCGGATTAAGGGTGGTCAAGTCCGAGATTTTAAACTTAGGAAATTAGAGCCATTTAGAAAAAGGGTTTAGCTAAGTTTTTATTTTTAATCTAAGATTTTCAAAATTGTTTTCAAACAATCACAAAGTATTTTGGTTTTAGAATATTTAATTTGATATATTTTCCTAAGGTAGCCGGATATCTTTTTAGATATACGGATTTCCTTAATTAAAGGAAAAAAATACATTTTCATGCATTGCATTTTCCATATTCATGCATTTTATATAATATGTGATTTTTGCTATGGTAATTCCTATGGTATTGTTATTATTTTGATTTATATTTTTTGATGTTATATTGCTTATTATATGGTTTTGAATATTTCATGATATCTTATGCTTTTTATTTAGTTATTTTTTTGTCATATTATTTAACATATACTATGTTCATGCATTATTATTTTCTTTTTTATTTTCTAGCATATTATATGATAGCATTATTTTATATTTCATGTCATTTAAATTATATGCCATATCATTCATATTTGCCATGTCATTTAAATTATTTCATTTCATATAGAATATATTATGTTACCTATGTCATTTTATCTCATGTAGAATATATTGTGTTACCTAGGTCATTTCATTTCATTTAGGATATATTATGTAATTTAGGATATTTTATTTCATTTAGAATATATCATATGACTTAGGATATTGCATTCCATATAGAATATATTATGTTACCTAGGTCATTTCATTTCATTTAGAATATAACTTAGGATATTTCATCTCATTTAGAACATGCTAAGACATTTAAATTAAATCATATCATTTAGGTTGCATTATATTATTTAGACTTTGCTATGTCATTTTATATATGTCATACATATTCATATTCATAATTTTTAAAATGTTTTCAAAAAGGTAATGATTTTCAATAAATAAAGATATTCCTAAGTTAAAATAATTCATGAGTTCTCTGTCGGGTTTGCTGGGGAGGATATCATCAATTATCATTAATAACGGAATATCTTCTTTAAAATAAGAATGATTCGGAAAGTTTTCCAAACTAGTAAAAATTTCTATATTTTGCCACGTTTGTTGGGGAATATAGAAATATTTTGAATTTATAAATTCCATATCATTTTCAATTAAAAATGGAATTATTTTTCTTTAAATTGGGAATTAACTTGAAATACTAAATTTAAAATCGACTTTTTTTACCGAGACTTGAGATAACACATGATTAATAAGGTACCGTTTTATACGGGCGTTGTGGGGGTGCTAATGCTTCCCCACACGTAATCGAGTCCCAAACCCGTTTCTTTGATTTCTCTGGTTTAAAATGCAGACTTGAAATTGGTTTAAAAATGTTTTAATTAATATTAAAATATTTTATAAAACCGATTTTAATAGGTGGCCGATCACTTCTAGCTTAAAAAAGATTGGTGGTGACTCCATGTCTTTTTCAAGGTCATTTTCAAAACCTTCATTTTTCTAGAGGAATTAAGTCGACTTTTCCTCAATTTTTTTAATGTCACGCTTAACGAATAATAAAATCTTGCGATGAGACTTGTTATTTTTAGGTTGCGACAACTTGGCGACTCCACTGGGGACATTTAGAGAGTCAGGCCTAAAATTAGTCGTGTGTTATCAAAGTCTCGGTTTTGTTGGTTTAATTGGTATTTAATTTTAATTCTCACATGTTCAAAAAATAAGGATAATTTGAAAAATAATAAAATGTTTTTAATATGTCCATATTCATGTGCATACACACTATAATTGTTCTCTGGTTATTTTGGTGCATATATTCATTTATTGATTAATTGATGATTTATGTTGTTTAATCTTGTTGGGTATTTAGAATAAAGGATTTAGAATGGGTGTTGAAAGGTTCGTTATTTCCCCTCACACACTACACGTGCATTTGCATATCATGAATCCTATACCCGGGTTCCGTTCCTTTTAGGTGGGAGCAAAGTAACTAAGCCTTTGTGATTAACAATCCGCATGGGCTAGTGAAACACTTCCGGAGTACTAAATTACCTAAGCCTCCGTGATTAACAATTCGCATGGGCTAGGGAAATAGACTCTAACGAATTGAACCCGCTTTTATCGGGGTGCCTTACTAGCCTTCACCGACGACAATGAGGAACAATTCGGGGCTTTTAGAACTAATTCACCTTCATATAGTAAACCTAGGGGAAGCCATGCCGGATTTCCAATTAGATATCCCGAAGTTAAGAACACATGGAGGAATATTTCCAATCCTTTTACCTTCTATTATACTTTTCGAATAAGTTTATTTTTGAAAATTGGTCAATGATGAACGTACATCACAATGCCCGTAATAAGTATTGGTATAATATCCCAGGGGTGTTATAATGCCAAAATTTTGTTGGCATCCTCAGGGATAATTATTGTTTTTAATTATATGTTTTTTTGTATTATTCATATTTATTCTCGTTACTAATTCATTTTCTTTTTTGTTGTTGTTTTTTATTTTTTGCATTCTTGTCATCATTTTTGCACATGGAAGGTTATTGGTCTCGGGATAATATTCAACCAAAAGGTCTTTCATGGAGGGTCAGAGTGTCTCAGTGGTCGAGAAGCATTTAGAGGTTAGGATACAGTCCGAGAAAGGTCAACAGGATAATGGGGATTGTTTGAAGATGGGATATGTGTCAGCATTGCCAGCCAAGGTTGATCTTACTAACAAGCAAAATGATCTCCGTGAATTGATGGATATATGGAATCAGTGGAACATATCAGAAAAAAAAAAGCCTTCACTCAGACTTATGGGGACATAGCACTGCTAGTTCAGGTTAAGGTCAATGGTGAGGTAATCCGGGCTATGGTGCAATTCTGGAGTCCCGCTTATCGGTGTTTTACCTTCAACCGAGAGGATATGACTCCAACCATATAGGAATATTCGACCTTGCTGCATATTGAGAACGTTATTCTCGACCGTCTTTATTTGAAGGATACAAAGACGCCGGGTTTCAAGAAAAAGATGTCTAAAATTCTGGGAATGGAAAGAAATTGGGTCAAAAGCCATGTTGTCCGAAAAGGGGTAAGCTATTGTATATCATGGGAAATTTTACGAACCTTAATCCATAGCCATTCAAGTAAGGAGATAGTTAGAAATATTTTTTCTTTGCCTATCTATAGTTTAGTTATCTTCCCAAAGATATTAGGGTATGTGGATGTGGCGATATTTGATGTTTTTGACAGGCTTGAGAAAACGATAAACCCAGCCCCGGCAATTATAGCCAAAACAATCCGATCCCTGAATTTCTGTAGACGGGAAGGAAAAGGGCGTTTTCTAGATTTTATACAGCTCCTTTACATATGGGTTCAGAGTCATTTTTGTAAACAGGAGAATTTCCCTCTTCGCTCATACTAGAAATCTTTTTCACCAATTGGTGAATTTCTTAAGAGGGATTGGCTTGAAAATAGGACTGAGGAACAATGGATCAACATATTTCGGAATATCAGGGCTGAGATGATAATTTGGAGAGCTCCATGGATAGCTCCTATGCCGACATTGTACAAATACGAAGATAAAGCTTTTGTTTCATTATTGGGAGTACGGGGAGGAGTGAGCTATGCACCACTGCTGGTACTGAGACAATCAGAATCCCGCCAGTTTACTCCTATGACCCATGACCTTAGTAATTTGGAATTTTCTTATGGAGAAGATGGATATTCGGGAAAGGTACGTGAGATTGTAGTAGCATGGAAGGAAACTCATCGAGTTGAGGTAGCTAGATATGCCGACATCGTCACACCGGATTACATGACATGGAGGGAATTGAGGGTTAATGATAAGTTGTTGACATCAGATGGGGAAGAAGTTCAGCATTTGAGTTCGCCGCCCAAGGAAGCACCATCAGAGTTAGAAATTGCAAGGGCAGAATTCGAAAAAGAAAAGGCCCAAATGAGCAAAGAAATTGCCCGTTTGCAATAAGAGCTTGAGGATATGAAAAATAGGGAATCAGCCCGAGAAAGAGAAAAGGAAAAGATCAAGAGAGAGGGACACTATTAAAAGCGACCTTCAGGAATTACGCTTGGAGAACAAGAGGTACCGTTTCGAGCTCAAATTCGAGAGGACTCTCAAGACTTCCGGGGAATGGGAACAAGAAGTCAAAAACCTCAAGAAAGAGAAGAACTATTGGGCAAAAAGAGCAAAGAATGAGGAAGCCCGAGCCAATCAACTAGAGAAACAAGCTAAGGAAAGCTTACACGGTGATGCTTCTGCTGACATGTCAAAGGGTCGTGAACAAGTAGGTGTCAAATGGAAGAGCAAGGCAGTCAAAAGAGGACAGTGAAAAAGGTTCAAGATCCAAGGGAGTTACTATAGGACCAGTATTTTGTAATAGCATTTTTTAAGAGAGACAGATTATCATATTGTCTTAAGCAGTGAACTTTTCTTTGATGTATTTAGTTTCAGGAAATCAATGAAAGACCGTTTGGTTGGAATTATCCTGGGGCCAATACTTTTAAAAGCATTCATTTGTTTTTTCTTTTATATATTTTATTTGTTCATTCATTTATATTCATAATCATTCATTCATTTATTCTTTATAAATTGTTCATACACTTAGTCATTTACTTCTTTGTTCATTCATTAACATGTATTCATTCATTTTTATAAAACAAAATAAGAAATGTGTCAATAATTTCTAATCCATGGTTTTTAAAACTAAAGGTACAATTGGTCGCACTCAGAAAGAATCAGACTTTCGACACCCTTACAATACTCAATCTCAAGCAAGAGCTATGGAGAACGATCAGCTTGCTAGAATTGAAAGGATGGAAAGAATTCAAAAAAGAACTACAGGAACAGTTAGTTAAGTCTTAAGAGGAGTCACGGGAACAAATGACCAAACTCATGGAGATGATGAGTACCATGATGAGGTAGAAGTGGCAAAGAGAAATTCAGTTACAGGAATGGGGGCAGTGAACCAGGAAGACCGACCAGAGGTGGTACAGAAGAAGGGTCAGACATCCCAGCGGAAATGAACTTTCGACTGGGGCAGCATCCTATATTTACATCCAACCAGCGGTCGAAGCTCAAAATTTTGGTCCTAAGTGGGGTAATATTGGGGTTGATCCAATTGATGTGGAAGTTCCATACTTTGAAGAAATGGCTGAAAAAGAAAGGGCAAAGATTACTGAATTGAAGAGGGTTAAAACTGCTGAATCCCAGAAAAAATATCAGCTTGTAGAAGAAAGGTTAAGGGCAGTTGAAGGGGCAAAGTTTTTTGGCAGTCTGGATGCCAAAGAGATGAGCTTAGTACTCAATCTAGTAATTCCCCCAAAGTTCAAAGTACGAGACTTTGAAAAGTATAATGGGACTACCAACCAATCAGCACATCTGACCATGTACTGCAGAAGGATGACGGGGCATGATGATAATGAGAAACTGCTTATCCATTGTTTCCAAGATAGCTTGACAGGGTCAACAACCCGATGGTACAATCAACTGAGTCATACCAAGATTCGTCCATAGACAGATTTAGCCAGGGCTTTCATGGAATATTATAAGCATGTGTCTAACATGGTACCTGATAGGCTGTCGCTACAGAATATGGAAAAGAGGTCCAATAAGAGCTTCAAAGAATACTCGCATAGGTGGTGGGATCTGGCCACACAAGTGCAACCCCCTTTAACCAACAAGGAAACTACAGTGCTTTTCATCAATACCTTGAAAGCACTTTATTATGATAAATTGGTAGGAAGCGCCACCAAGGACTTTGCAGATATGGTGATATCTGGGGAGATGATAGAGTCAGCTATTAAGAACGGGAAGATGGAAAGGGGTGAGTCTGCTATCCCGAAAAGAGTTTTTCCTGCAAAGAAGAAAGAGGAGACACATGCAGTCAGTTTCAATCAATACCCCTATACACCTCCTGCACCATAACACCTCCCAGGCCTTATACTCCTACCACATCTTATGCACCTCCGACACCTTACACACCTTTCCCGGGGTATAATCCTTACTACCCCAATGTGAACCACCTTACCCAAAATTTATTACCCTATACCAATATACCACAACAGCCGTTCCCAACTAGTATATCCCCATAAATAACTCTTCCTCGAAATACTATCCCAAACACTCAAGGTCCTGCGCGCAATGACTATCGTTCACCAAGGAACGATCAAAAACCCCAATTTGATCCCATTCCTACCACCTACGGTGAGCTATATCCTAAACTACTACAAGGCCAACTTGTCGCGCCTGTATATCTTAAACCTTTGACCCCACCATACCCAAGATGGTACAATGCAAATACCAACTGTGCATATCATGCAGGAATTCAGGGGCATTCAACGGAGGATTACATTGCTTTCAAAAAGAAAGTCCAAAGTTTAATTAATATCGGGGTTGTGAAGTTTGGGTCAAAGAATGGGCCGAATATAGCAGGAATCCCATTGCCCGATCATGCTGAGAATCGGGTAAATGCAGTATTGACAGGGGAAGTCATAAAGGTAAAAAGGATGTCGGGGAAGTCAAGACTCCAATGTTGACAGTATGGGTCGAGATGGTCAAGGCAGGAATGGTGGGAGATGCAGACAGTCTAAAAATGGTTGCAAAGAGGGTGCAGAATTGGTGCCTGTTCCATAAGTGTGGAGGTCATGTCATACAGGACTGCAAAGACTTTCTGGTTAAAGTCCAAAAGATGATAGATAATGGGGAGGCCCAGTTTTACGAAGAGACAGAGGAGGAAATAGAAGTTATTGAGAATGCAGTTGGCTACGGGATAGGAAGACCCTTGATCATCTATTATGATGAACCAGAGGAGAAAGTTATGCCAGTCGTTGAGGAAAATGCACCTAAGTTAATCATTGATTTGCCCGTTTCTTTTTCATACAAGGAAAACAAAGCTGCACCATGGAAATACGACTGCAGCATGGTTATGCCTGGGTCTTCAAGTCAACAAGATATCACAGGTGTGGGGGATTTAACACGAAGCGGAAGGTGTTATGCTCTTGAGGCTGCTGAACAGGGGTTAACAGGGAAAGATAGAGGAGCAGACAAAGGGAAAAAAGCAGCTGAACCAATCCATATTGAGATGGATTTGTCAAAATAAGCAGAAAAGGGATCAGCCCCGGTTAACAAAATAAAAAACCGGTAAGTGAGAAAGAAGCCTGCGAGTTCTTAAAATTCATAAGCACAGTGAGTGTAGCGTGGTTGAACAACTGCAATGTCAACCAGCTAGAATTTCAATCTTATCTTTGCTTTTGAATTCAGAGCCACACAGAAATGCCCTGTTAAGAGTGTTGAATCAGGCATACGTGGCTAACAACATATCAGTAGAAAAGTTAGACAGGTTGGGGGGAAATATTGCAGCGGACGACCATATATTTATCAGTTATGATGAAATACCACCTAATCGTATTGGGTCTACAAAGGCTCTTCACATAACATTACCTGCAAGGGGCATATACTACCAAGGGTGCTTCTGGATAATGGTTCTTCATTAAATGTAATGCCTTTGGCAACCCTGTCTAAGTTGTCAGTGGATATATCTTATATGTTATCGAGTTGCACAGTAGTCAGGGCTTTCGATGGTACTAGGAGAGAGGTAATGGAAACTATTGAGGTTCCTCTGGAGATAGGCCCATGCACTTATACGGTCAATTTCTAGGTCATGGATATTAATTCGTCTTATAATTGTTTGTTGGGAAGGCCATGGATACATTCAGCAGGGGCTGTACCCTCGTCTCTCCACCAAAAGCTAAAATTTGTTTGGAGGGCCGTTTGATCACTGTATCAGAAGAAAAAGACATAATAGTCTCCGCATCTACTGAATCTCCTTATGTTGAACACAATGAAGATGCCGTAGAATGTTCTTTTCGGTCTTTGGAATTCGTAAATGCTGTTTTCGTCGCTGAAGGACGAAAAATTCCAAAGCCAAGGTTGTCCAAGAACACAACGCTGGGAGTAAGAACCACAGTGGGAAAAGGCTACAGGGCTACAAAAAGTTTGGGGAAATATCTTCAAGGGATGGCCCGAGCAATGAAGCAATGGGAAAGAAAGATCGATTTGGCTTAGGGTATCTTTCGAAGGCCTATGAGAAGAGGAAACAGGTTGAAAGGAACAGACAAAGAAGAATAGCCCGTCTCATGGGTATTGATATTGAATGGGAACTCATGACTTTCCCATCAATCCTTCACAACTTCCGCTCTACTGGTTTTCTATTCGGAGAAAAGAATTCAGAAGATGTACTCGTAATGATTGAGCAAGCTTTTGAAAAATTCCATGTGAATAAAGGGGGGCAGATTCAGGATATGGTGATTTGCATGATCGGGAAATAAGGAATGGAAAGTGATGGTGCGAACTGGATGGTACGACCTTGTCCACCAGGATATAGACTAACCAATTGGAGTGCGACTGAGTTGCCCATAGTTTTTAAGTTTATTCCAACGTAATACTTTTAAAAAAGCAATCTTAATTATTTTTACTCAGAGATATTAAGAGTTTTTTCTGTAATGGGCTTTTTGTTTAAACATTTTCATTCAATAAATAACAAGCACAATGCATTTTATCCATATTGATGTGTCAATATTCTTTCATTTTTGTTATTTATTTTGTTTTCATTATATATTTTTTCCTATATTGTTTCTTCTCCACCTATTTACAAGTGTATGGATGCGGAATATGAGGACCTTCTTGTCAGTAATTTTGAAATTGATTTTGAAAGACCCATTTGCACGGGTGATTTTGAGGCTAACGAAGATACTGAGGATTATGGTCTACCTCCGGATCTATTAAGGAAAATAGAACAAGATGAGAAACAAGTACTTTCTCATAAGGAATTATTGGAAATGATAAATCTGGGAGATGGTGAAGAGATAAAGGAAGTCAAAATCGAAACTTCATTGTCATCATCAATAAAGGGTGAATTGATAGCCTTGCTCCAGGAATATGTGGATGTATTTGCATGGTCTTACCAAGACATGCCAGGGTTGGATCCGGATATTATGGTTCATAAGCTCCCTTTAAGACCGAATGCAAGCCAATTCAACAAAAGTTGAGAAGAATGAGGCCAAACATTCTGTTAAAGATAAAAGAGGAGGTGAAAAAGTAAATTGATGCTGGGTTCTTAGAGGCGGCAAAATATCCAGCATGGGTGGCAAATATTGTTCCAGTACCAAAGAAGGATGGCAAGGTGCGGATGTGCGTTGATTACCGAGATTTGAACAAGGCCAGCCCTAAAGATAATTTCCCTTTGCCCAATATTGATACTCTGGTGGATAATACGGCAAAAAGTTCTTTATTTTCTTTCATGGACGGATTCTCAGGATACAATCAAATCAAGATGGCACCGGAAGATATGGAGAAAACCACATTTATTACAATGTGGGGAACCTTCAACTACAAGGTAATGCCATTTGGGTTGAAGAATGCTGGGGCAACATATCAGAGAGCCATGGTGACCTTGTTTCATGATATGATGCATAAGGGAATTGAGGTCTATGTTGATGATATGATCGCAAAGTCACAAGGAGAAGAGGAGCATATTGCGAATCTCAAGAAGCTCTTTGAACGACTAAGGAAGTTTAGACTCAAGCTAAATCAGGCAAAATACACTTTTGGAGTCGCCTCGGTGAAATTATTAGGTTTTGTCGTCAGCAAAAGAGGAATTGAGATTGACCCGGATAAAGTGAAGGCTATTCAGAATTTGCCACCACCTCGTACTCAAATGGAAGTAAGAGGCTTTCTGGGGAGATTGAATTACATTGCTCGGTTTATTTCTCAGTTAACTGACAAGTGTGATCCAATATTTAAGTTACTTCGAAAACGTGATCCAGGAGAATGGGATGAAGGTTGTCAGATTGTATTTGAAAAGGTTAAGCATTATCTATCCAACCCACCAATATTAATGCCACCTGTTTCGGATAAACCAATGATACTGTATTTATCAGTATTTGAGAGATCCATGGGTTGTTTTTTGGGGCAGCTTGATGAGACTAGAAAGAAAGAACAAGCAGTTTACTACCTCAGCAAGAAGTTCACAGAATATGAGTTGAAATATTCGTCGGTAGAAAAGTTGTGTTGTGCTTTAGCTTGGACTGCTTGAAGACTCAGACAGAACATATTGTACCACACAACATGGTTGATTGCCAAGTTGGATCCAGTCAAGTACATGTTGGAAGCACCTTCTTTGTCAGGGAAGAAGGCAAGGTGGCAGGTTTTATTGTCAGAGTACGACATTGTATATGTAAGTCAAAAAGCTATCAAGGGCAGTGCAATGGCTGAATTCTTAGCAAGTCGGGCAGTGGAAGATTATAAGCCGTTGAGCTTTGACTTCCCGGATGAAGATTTGATGTATGTTTCACAAGCAGATGAGATTCCCCTGAAGAAGAAAGTATGGAAAATGTACTTTGATGGCGCATCTAATGCCATGGGGCATGGAATCGGTGCAGTGCTTACATCCCCAGAAGAATATTTTTATCCTTTCACTGCTAGATTGGATTTTGATTATACAAACAATACTGTCGAGTATGAAGCATGTAATATGGGCCTTCGTGCTGCAGTGGACAGAAAAGTCAAAGTATTGGAAGTTTTCGGAGACTCGGCCTTATTGATATACCAGCTATGAGAAGAATGGGAAACCCGAGATACAAAGCTAATCCGATACCGAGAACTCATACTGAGTTTATTGGAGGAATTTGAAGAAGTGAATTTCAATTACTTTCCTCGAGAAGAAAACCGAATGGCAGATGCTCTGACTACTTTGTCGTCAATGTTTAAAGTGAATGAAGGTGCTGAAGTTGTGCCAATAAAGATGAGTATATATGAGTCTCCTGCCCACTGTCTGAGTATTGAAGAAGAAGCAGATATCCTCCCTTGGTATAAAGAGATCTTACAGTACATCAAGAGTCAATAGTATCCGGAACAAGCAACAGAAAATGACAAGAGGACTCTGAGAAAGCTAGCAATGGGTTTTGTTTTAGACAGTGAGATTCTCTACAAGAAAGGAAAAGACCAAGTCTTGTTGAGATGTGACGGATCTGCTGAAGCTCAGAGAATTATAGAAGAGGTCCATGAAGGGATATGTGGCACTCATGCTAATGGTCACATGCTTGCTATACAGATTATGACGGCAGGGTACTATTGGTTGACGATGGAAAGTGATTGCTTCAGTTATTCCCGGAAGTACCATAAATGCCAGATATATGCAAATAAGATTCATGTGCCGCCATCGCCATTACATGTCATGACTGCACCGTGGCCCTTTTCAATGTGGGGAACGGATATGATGAGGCCTATTACCCCGAAAGCTTCAAATGAACATCGTTTCATCTTGGTGGCCATAGATTATTTCACAAAATGGGTAAAATTTGCTTCCTATGCGAATATAACAAAGTCGGTGGTATGCAAATTCGTTAAGAAAGAAATCATATGCCGTTATGGGTTGGCAGCAAGAATTATTTCGGATAATGCTCTAAATTCGAACAATAAGATGATGAGAGAAATCTGTACTCAATTCAAGATCACACATCATAATTCGGCAACTTACCATCCAAAGATGAATGGTGCAGTAGAAGCAGCTAACAAGAACATCAAGAAGATTGTTGAGAAGATGACCAATGTGTACAAAGATTGGCATGAGATCTTGCCTTTTGCTCTTCATGCATATCGTACTTCGGTCCGTACATCTACAGGGGCAACGCCATTTTCTTTGGTATACGAGATGGAAGCAGTGCTACCTATTGAAGTTGAGATCCCTTCACTTCGGGTTTTGATGGAAGTTGGCCTAGAGGAAGTAGAATAGGTTAGAGCTCGTTATGAACAGTTGAATCTCATCGAGGAGAAAAGATTGAAAGTAATTTGTCACGGGCAGTTGTATCAGAAAAGGATGATTCGATCCCATAACAAGAAAGTTCGTCCTAGACAATTCTGAGAGGGGGAGTTGGTACTGAGGAAAATTCTCCCTATAGTGAAGGACCCGAGAGGAAAATGGGCTCCGAATTGGAAGGACCATATGTGGTAAAAAGAGCTTTTTCTTGAGGAACATTGATTTTAACTAGAATGGACGGGGAGGATTTCAGAAATCCCGTGAATGCTGATGAACTGAAGAAGTATTATGCTTAAAAAAATGTGTGATGCTGTGCACTTGGAAATTCGAATGATTCCAAGTGTAAAAATGGAAATTCTATATATCTATCTCCCCTGTGGATTGCCTTTTCATGAGAATATTCATGCTTGATATGATCAATGGCAATCTTTCATATTTCTTTCACTAAGAAGAAGTTATCCTTGTCACACCTTTGAGCCTTAGGAATTATTTCTTTCTTTAAACCTTGATCAAGGATCACCCTTTAAATTGGAGGGCAAATGCGAGGAAAGATAATCAAAAATCATGGCAAAAAGAAAGCCATCGAAAAATGTAGCAAATGAAAGCCAACAAAGCAAAAAAAGAAGAAAATAAAGTCCAAAAAGGGACAAATATTTCAAGAATGAGTTCTCCTTGGGAAATGATCCTTGATCCAATCACCCTTAAATACACTTTGGGCCTATTTTATCCTTTCTTTCTAAACCTAAACCTTGGCCTACATTACGTGCTTTAAAAGCCCATTTTGATCACGCATGGATATTTAATTTGAAAGGTTATTCTCAGAATTCATCCCATTTTTTTTTGAATTGACATTTTTACCTTGGAAACATTTAGAATTCTCAGATGCATGGTAGAATACAAAAAAAAAAATGGAAATGAAAAAAATTGTAAAAGGAGAGGTTTAAGCCGAAAACCCGTAAAGGGCAACTTAATACCTAATGGAGGACACTTGAGTTGAAAACCCGCAAAGGGCGGCTCAGGTACTAATTAAAAGTTTGAATCAATGCTCCGTGTAAAGGGGAAGAAAGTATCTGACAATCAGAGGAAAGGGGAACAACTCAGTCTGATGTAACTACGGAAGCTAAGAGGTTACCCAAGTAAATTGCTCGTTCAAGAGAAATTTCAGATGGTTTGAAAAGGGAGGGGTCCAAGATATTCCGCATCCGGGGCATCTACAACCTATAACCTTACATTTTTTTCTTATATCCTTGATATTTATTTTTACTATTTTGAAACATTTCTTGCAATAAATTATTGTTATCCTTTTCATGACAATTTTTGCTTGATTCATATTTTCTTTCATACATTTTTTAGATGCATTATGATTGTTATTAAATTGAATGATGATTAATAAATAAAAAATCTTTAAATAAAAGGATTTCAAAGTATTACTAAGGAATAGATTTAAATCTTGGGGAAGGTTTGGAAAGTTCACCAAGTAAAAGAAAACAGTGAACGGGATGGAGATTCCATCACGAAGTCAGAAAATCTATGAACTTCAGTGAAAGCCAAAAACTGAGACTGTTTGACAAGTTATCTTGAGTGAAGTTTTCCTTAAGTGGGGCATCAGTGAACAATTGAAGACTCTGTCATGAAGTCGGATAATCTGTGAATCTCAAAGAAACCATGGATTAGAAATCATGACACAATCATTTGATTGCATTCATTCTTAGGAAACATATAAGCATTTGCAAAGCATGTCATTCTTATCATTGCATTTAGCTAACATTGCAGAAATCGGGAAAACTTGGACTTCCCCAAAGTGAACTCATTTTTTTAAAAACGAGTCGAGCCCCGAGATCACTGTCGAGGTACGTTTCCTTTCCAAATCAAACTCGTTTTGCTTCTCAAATAAGTTGAGCCCCGAGACCTCCGTCGAGGTATGTTCCTTTCATTTTCAAGTTAAATTTATTTTTTCCAAATGAGCAAAACCCAGAATCATTCTTAGTATTTCCTTTTGTTTTAAATCGAATTCATTCTGTTTTATCAAATGAGTCAAGCCTATAGCGCATTTTTTTCAAAATCATGGGTAAGGCCTCCGGGCACCATTCTTAAGACCTCCAGGCATCACTCTTAAGACCTCCGGGCATCATTCTTAAAACCTCCGGGCACATTTTTTTCTTGCAAATCAAACTCGTTTCCTTAAGACGAGTCGAGCTTGATTAGTCAGGGAATTTAATTTAAGGACAATATCTTCTATTTACAGTTTTTCTCAACAACAAAAAAATGAAAAAATGAAAAAATGAAAATGAAAAAATGAAAATGAAAAAATGAAAATGAAAAAAGAAATCCCCTTCCCTTCTCTTCACATGTGATTTCACTAACAGGACAAAATTAGTATTTATTTATCTTTGCCTAATTCCTGATTCTCAGCAATAGTCAAAGAGGGGCAACTGTAGACACCTAATTTTGTCCAGACTAATAAACATGTATGTTTTCTTCCTAAATTGATGTTTCAGAACGTAAAAAGACTTTTTTCATCTTGCAGGTGGTACTTTGAGACTTAGTTTAAGAGGGTGAGCATAAAAAGTCAAACTTGAAAAAAGTCAACCCTAAAAAGTCAACCCCAAAAGTCAACTACTAAAAAAGTCAACCCACTTTCAAAATCAAGATCTGAAGTTAAATTGAAAAATGGTGAAAGAAATTTGATAATACGATGTCTACATCAAAAGATATGGAGTTCGGAAGTTGGGTTATGGAGATTCAGTAGAAAAGAAACCCTAATCCGAGAAATTTGGGGAAAAGTGCTTAAACGATCGAATTGGTCGAAATTGAAGATTCCAAATGAAATATAAGCACTGACTACGGGTAATGGACAAGCCACTTGAAAGAAAAACTGAAAGAAAAGTCAATCCGGGAAAAAACCGAGAATTAGGGTTTTTGGTGGATTTTGGTGAAATTGGGAAGAATTACATAAATGACCCAACTCGGTAGGACTAAAGCCCATAATGGATGAGTAGTGATTAAAAACGGATAGCCCAAGGCTCAGTTTGAAGAAAATCTAAAAATCGGACATGTTTTGAGCAAAATCGGGTTTCGAAGGTAAAAGGGCAAAATTGGAAAATTTGGGAAAAATAGCAAATGAACTCCAAAAATTCTGAAAAATTGCAAATCTCATTTTTAAATCATTTGGAAGAGATTAGCAAAAGAAAATATTGATTCAGAGTTCGTTTGCAAAATGGCCAAATCCCGAGTCTCCAATTTAGAAATTCAAGAAGATAAATCCCGAAAAAATAGCAAATGAACTCCAAAAATTCTGAAAAATTGCAAATCTCATTCTTAAATCATTTGGAAGAGATTGGCAAAATAAAATCTTTATTCGGAGTTCATTTGCAAAATGGCCAAATCCAGGGTCTCCAATGTAGTAATTCAAGAAGATAAATCCCGAAAAAATAGCAAATGAACTCCAAAAATTCTGAAAATTTGAAAATATCATTTTTAAATTATTTGGAAGAGATTGGCGAATGAAAATCTTGATTCATAGTTCATTTGCAAAATGGCCAAATCCCGGGTCCCCAATGTAGTAATTCAAAGAGATAAATCCCGAAAAAAATACCAAATGAGTTCCAAAAATTATGAAAACTTCCAGATCACACTTTTAAATTATTTGGAAGATATTGGTGAAGAAAAATATTGATTTGGAACTCGTTTAAAAAATGGTAAAATTTGGGGGCATAAAAGGGCAATTTTGGAAGAAAGTATCCAAATAAATAGCAAACGGACTCGAAAAATTTTGAAAACTTTCAGAATTCAATTTTTTATTATTCTGAAAGTATTGAAAAAAGAAAATTTTAATTTGGAGTCCATTTGCCATTTATTTTCATTCGGGGGGCAAAAGGTCATTTTACCCAAGAAACCGAAAAGGGCTTTTCTTGCCTTTCAAAAAAATCAAACTTGGGCTAGAAGAAGGAGGGCTGGCCGGCCAAGGCCCAAAGATGGGAAGGAGGTTTCTGATTTTTTAATCAAGAGGCCAAAAATGAAGAGTTAGTTAGTGATTTTTTTATCAAGCCTTTGCAAATAAGCCACATGGACCAATGCATGAAGAGGGAGAGTGTCAACATAATGGCTTAAGATTCTTGAACAGCTGTAATTATGGATAGCTGATGGCCTAATCTAAGGGTTATAATTTCATATTTTAAACATCTTGGATCAATAGCCCTTTGATGAAAATTGGTTGGAGGAAAAGTGACAACATGCTAGCCTAGAGAGAGGGGGGTTTCGGCGACTACAAGGAATCTTTATTCTTTCATTTTTAGCACACTCTCATTCTCTATTCTCTCTTGCTTTTGGCTGATTTTCTCTCCATTGTTGAATAGCAAAAAGAAAAGTTTAAAAAAGAAAAGAAAGTTATAAGAGAAAAAGCTTGAAAGATAGCTTCTAGAGGTTGCTTTAGCACCATACTCTTGCACTTTCTTTGATTTCCCATTCTTTATTTGCTGTTTTGATTATTATTTTGGTGATTTTATTTTGATTTTTCTTTTTAAATAAGTGTTTTTAATGTTCTTCTTTAAGTTCTTTCTTCATCTTTTCTTAGAAAAAGTTCTTGAAATATTTTTTTCCTTGATTCTTTAACATGGCCGAATGGCCTAGTTTTTTTGTGTTAGTTGCTGTTTTGCTTTGATTTTTCATGTTATTTTTTATATTAAATAAGTCTTGATGCTTTAAATCTTCTTCTACTACATATACTTGAAGCTTCTTTTAATTTGGTTGCTTACATATTTCCATTTATGAGTCTATTATCATGTTCTTGCATTTTTTATTTTCTATTTTCAAAATGTTTAAGTTTGTTTATGTTTTATATTTTGAAATCCATGTGTTTGTGAAAATGCTTGTTAGTTTTCATACCTCTACTTTATATTTGCATGATTTTAGTGTTATGTTTTAGTTAAGTATGTTAGTATATTAAGTTTTTGTGAAAATGCCATGCTTACTTGGAACTTGAGACCATTCAGCCACCTCATTATTTGCTTTGTGTGTGCATTTTTGTTATGTTTGTTGATAGGTTTGCATTCTCATGACATTTGATTGAGTATTTGGTTTAAGCATGCCTTGTGTTTGTGTTATTGCCATGCATATTTTAGATGTTAGGATTGGTTTGTTTTGTCATGCATATCCATGCATTTTAGACCTAGGTTGCATTAAATGCCATGCAAGTTCATTTAGGTCTAGGTCATTTTATTGATGCTATGCATTTTTTTCATGACATTTAGGTTTAAACTCATGCATTTCATGCATCATATATGCTGTATTTTTCATGCATTTCATGTCCATGTCATTTGACTTATGACTTAGGCCAATCAATGGTTCAAAGTCCTTGAGCATACTTGTGAAAAATTAAAGAGTTGTCAAATTGATTATTCTACCTTTGTGATTTTTTTTACTTAGCCAATTTTTGTCTAACTTTTCAAAAGTGCTAGCTACTATTTGTGAGTCATTTAGAGAGTCTTAAATATTTTTACTTTGATTTTTAAATGATTTTATCAAAGGCAGAAAATGTGTTTTGGCAAAACAGTTTTTTCTCCCAGTACTCGTACTTTCCCGATTTTTATGGGCAGTCATCTTTAATCAAAAAATTAATCTGATTTTTTACCATGTAGTTTTACATGTCTTGAGTCTCCAGTATTTTTTTAGATTTTTTGGAATTTTTAAAAATAGGGTAAAAAATTGTGGTTTAAAACTGGACAGTGGAGTCAGAATTGAATTTGAAGGAAAATCATTTTTCTGTTTTGGTTAAGTTACTTAAGGGGGTTGATTAGAAAGTTTAGCTACTGACTTAGGGTAGCTTATAAGCCTTTTTAAACTCTAAAAATGATTTTTTTAGTCTCGGGTTAAGAGTGGTCAAGTCCGGGATTTTAAACTTAGGAAATTAGAGCCATTTGAAAAAAAGGGTTTAGCTAAGTTTTTATTTTTAATCTAAGCTTTTCAAAATTGTTTTCAAACAATCACAAAGTATTTTGGTTTTAGAATATTTAATTTGATATATTTTCCTAAGGTAGTTGGATATCTTTTTAGATATACGGATTTCCTTAATTAAAGGAAAAAATACATTTTCATGCATTGCATTTCCCATATTCATGCATTTTATATAATATGTGATTTTTGCTATGATAATTCCTATGGTATTGTTATTATTTTGATTTATATTTTTTGATGTTATATTGTTTATTATATGGTTTTTAATATTTCATGATATCCTATGCTTTTTATTTAGTTATTTTTTTTGTCATATTATTTAGCATATACTATGTTCATGCATTATTATTTTCATTTTTATTTTCATGCATATTATATGATAGCATTATTATATATTTCATGTCATTTAAATTATATGCCATATCATTCATATTTGCCATATCATTTAAATTATTTCATTTCATATAAAATATTATGTTACCTAGGTCATTTTATCTCATGTAGAATATATTATGTTACCTAGGTCATTTCATTTCATTTAGGATATATTATGTCATTTAGGATATTTTATTTCATTTAGAATATATCATATGACTTAGGATATTTCATTCCATATAGAATATATTATGTTACCTAGGTCATTTCATTTCATTTAGAATATATCATATAACTTAGGATATTTCATCTCATTTAGAATATGCTAAGACATTTAAATTATATTATATCATTTAGGTTGCATTATATTATTTAGACTTTGCTATGTCATTTTATTTATGTCATACATATTCATATTCATAATTTTTAAAATGTTTTCAAAAAGGTAATGATTTTCAATAAAATAAAGATATTCCCGAGTTAAAATAATTCATGAGTTCACTGTCGGGTTTGCTGGGGAGGATATCATCAATTATCATTAATAACGGAATATCTTCTTTAGAATAAGAATGATTCGAAAAGTTTTCCAAACTAATAAAAATTTCTATATTTTGCCACGTTTGTTAGGGAATATAGGAAAATTTTGAATTTATAAATTCTGGATCATTTTCAATTAAAAACGGAATTATTTTTCTTTAAATTGGGAATTAACTTGAAATACTAAATTTAAAACCGGCTTTTTTTACCGAGACTTGAGATAACACATGATTAATAAGGTACCATTTTATACGGGCGTTGTGGGGGTGCTAATCCTTCCCCACACGTAACCGAGTCCCGAACCCGTTTCTTTGATTTCTTTGGTTTAAAACGCAGACTTGAAATTAGTTTTACAAATATTTTAATTAATTTTAAAATATTTTATAAAACCGATTTTAATAGGTGGTCGATCACACCTAGCTAAAAAAAGACTGGTGGCAACTCCATGTTTTTTTCAAGGTCATTTTAAAAACCTTCATTTTTCTAGAGGAATTAAGTCGACTTTTTCTCGATTTTTTTAATGTCACGCTTAACGAATAATAAAGTCTTGCGATGAGACTTGTTATTTTTTAGGTTGCGACAATATCAATTGTTATATGGTTTTGAATATTACATGCTATCCTATGCTTTTTATTTAGTTATTTATTTTTGTCACATTATTTAGTATATATTATGTTCATGCATTATTATTTTATTTTTATTTTCATGCATATTTACATGATAGCATTATTTTATGTTTCATGTCATTTCATATCATTTAGATTATATGCCATATCATTTATATTTACCATGTCATTTAAATCATTTTATTCCATTTAGAATATATCATATGACGTAGGATAGTTCATTTCATATAGAATATATTATGTTACCTAGGTCATTTCATTTCATATAGAATATATCATATGACTTAGGATAGTTCATTTCATATAGAATATATTATGTTATCTAGGTCATTTCATTTCATATAGAATATATCATGTGACTTAGGATAGTTCATTTCATATAGAATATATTATGTTATCTAGGTTATTTCATTTCATATAGAATATATCATGTGACTTAGGATATTTCATTTAATATAGAATATATTATGTTACCTAGGTCATTTCATTTCATATAGAATATATTATGTTACCTAGGTCATTTCATTTCATTTAGAATATATTATGTCACTTAGGATATTTCATTTCATTTAGAATATGCTAAGACATTTAAATAATATCATACCATTTAGGTTGCATTATATTATCTAGACTTTGCTATGTCATTTTATTTATGTCACACATATTCATATTCATATATATTTTTAAATGTTTTGAAAAAGGTAATGATTTTCAATAAAATAAAGATATTCCCGAGTTAAAATAATTCATGAGTTCTCTGCTAGGTTTGCTTGGGAGGATATCATCAATTATTATTAATAACAGAATATCTTTTTTAAAACGAGAATGATTCGGAAAGTTATTCAAACTAATAAAAATTTCTATATTTTTCCACGTTTGTTGGGGAATATAGGAAAATTTTGAATTTATAAATTCCGGATCATTTTCAATTAAAAATGGAATTATTTTTCTTTAAATTGGGAATTTACTTGAAATATCAAATTAAAAATCGACTTTTTATCGAGACTTGAGATAACACACGATTAATAAGGTATCATTTTATACAGGCGTTGTGCGGGTGCTAATCCTTCCCCACACGTAACCGAGTCCCGAACCCGCTTCTTTGATTTCTCTGGTTTAAAACGCAGACTTGAAATTGGTTTTAAAAATGTTTTAATTAATTTTAAAATGTTTTATAAAATCGGTTTTAATAGGTGGCCGATCACACCTAGCTAAAAAATATTGGTGGCGACTCCATGTATTTTTCAAGGTCATTTTCAAAACCTTCATTTTTTCAAGAGGAATTAAGTCGACTTTTCCTCGGTTTTTTTTAGTGTCACGCTTAACGAATAATAAAATCTTGCGATGAGACTTGTTATTTTTTAAGTTGCGACAAAACCTATTCATCTCCTCATCATCATCAGAGTCTTTTTGCACATAGCAAGCTAACATTCTCACCACACGTATTTTATTTTTTTGTGCATTAGTTTATAGTGTTTATCACATATGCTTTATAGTCCTAAATTTGTACAATAACTCTTGGATAACAATTAATATTGCATGGATAATTTTTTAAATTGATAAATAGTTTTTAAATTTTAAAATGGACATAATTTTTAAATTGATAATCTAGTATTTAAATTTTATGTTTAATATATATTTAATAAGAGTGGGTTGAGATATTATTTTGTGTGGTTTAAATTAAGATAAAATTTATACATAGATTGAAACATTTTGATAAATTTAATTTTAAAAATATTAAAAATAGAGTAGTTAATTGAAGAAAATTATTTGATAAATAATTTGTACATGTCATTTAATTTTGTGTCATAAAAATAAGTAATAAACATAAGATTACACGTAAACAGACATATCAGGTAAGTATGTACCGTGTAATGTATAATTTATTTAGTTAATATGTTAGTTTATTGATAATGTATAAATTATTTAGTTAATAATGATTTATTTAAACTATTCATTTGTTACTGATAACATTTAAATTTTAAATCTTTGTTGTTGATAATGGTTTACATTTAAAATTTAAATGTATAATTTATTTTGTTAGGATAATTGTTGTTTAGTTTAAATTGATAATTTATTTATTTGAAAGGATAATGGATAATTTATTTCACATGTCATTTAAGTAAACTTTGATTTTGATTTTTTATTTGAACTCCAAATTATTACCGATATTGTACTAGTTGAGTTCAAACAATATTGCACCAAGTTTATTTTCACCCTAGTTTGTGACAAACTAAATGACATTTATTTCAAGTAACAAAAGTGGATAAACTTTTGTTATTATAGATATTACAAAGTAATAATTTTCACAATCATAGTGAGCTTTAAAACTTTTTTTAGTTTAAAATTATAAGAACTTAAAAATATCTATATTTTCACCTTAATTTTTGACCCTGTGCATTTACAAATAAACTTTTATTAGTTTACATATATTTATTTTTCACAATGATATTGCACACCAAATTATTACGATATTTATTATAGATATTTATTTTCACAATTGTGCAAAATTAAGGTGAAAATATAGATAATCTTAAATTTTTAAAGTTTTAAGAAATAAAAATCCATTTGTTATATATTAATGAAGGAATTGAGTTAAAAGATAATTATTTATTTACTTATCCAAAAAAAAAATTTTACTTGGATAGTTTAAATAAATAATTTATTTTAATAGGATAATTTTTGTTTAGTTAAGGTCAAATTATGGTATTATATACTATAGTCAAAATATGGATTTAGTCCCTCTATTTTAATTCGAAGAAATTTGGTACCTCTACTTTCGATATTTTGAATTTTAGTCCAATTTTAAACGGTGTCAAATTTTCACCGTTAAGTATGCTGACGTGGCGTTGACCATGCTGACATGGCGAGCTTAGTCAGCAAAATTTTTGGAAACTGATGACGTGGATTTTTTTCCACGTGGCTTACTAACTTGGATGATCAAATGATGTAATTAGTCTCTGTACTTATATCAAAATACGAATTTAGTCCCTCTACAATGATTTGAAAAAAAATTGGTACCTGAATTTTTCGGGATTTTATATTTTGGTCTAATCTTAAGGTTCATTTATTTTGCAAAAATCAGCTCTAAAAAATAATTTTTGAAAAAATAATAATATTTTAAATAATATTAAAAATTATTTTATTAATATAAATATTAAAAAGAGTAATATTTATTCATAAAATATTAAAAATATTTATACTATTAAAAGTTAAAACAGTAACATTTATTTGGCTTATAAGTTATGCTCAAACAATTCAACAAACAAAGAAAATCAATCAAACCTCAAATATTAAAAGAGATAACAATTTCAAAGACAAAATTAATACAAAAATTGTAAGGAAACTTTGAAAGTCTCGGGAAGCAAACAACCAAACCTTAGGGTTAGAAAAAGCTTTCACCCCACCTCCCCATTTTTTCTGTCTCGTGGAACCCAAAAATTGTGTCTCATTTCTTTCTCATTTTTTCTTCACTTCCAGCAAATATCATTGTATGTTCATCTTCCTAGATTTATTAATCCTTTTTATACCAATAAAACTTAACCAACTTTACTTTAAATTGTATCTAACTTAGTTTTTTTTTTTTTTTTGCTTTTGCAAGCCCCGAAGAAAGACAACCCCTCCTCATTCCTCTAAGCCAGCAAACTTTGGAGGTGACAAGCAAAAAAAGAAGGTTATTTTCTTTACTATATGTTTCCTTGACTATATTTTTAACGGGAATTATTTTATACTTTTTAGAGTTAGATAAGAAATGAGTTTTTGATTTTTTTTTCTTTGTTGTAATAACAGGGGTGGAGAAAGAAAAAGCAAAAGGAGAGGGTGAAAGACATGGTATTATTTGACCAGACTACCTATGACAAGTTTCTCTTTGAAGCTCATCACTCCTTTTATTCTCTCTGATTGTTTGAGAATATTTTTCAATTTTATCTCTTTTTATATTTGATTCGACACAATAAATTATTATACTAATAAAAACAATTTTATTTAATTTTAATTCAAAAAATATTTAAAATGTTTAAATAAAAAATCTTTTAATATTTTAATTTTAAATATTTCTATCTTTAATATTATTAAACTAAACATAAATATTTTTATATTTTAATAATAAATATTAATATTAACAAAAACAATATATTTTAATATTTTAATAATGTGAATATTTTTAATTATTTTTTAATATTTTGAAGATTAGACCAAATTTTGAAATCCCAAAAAAACAGGTATCAAAATTTTTTCAAATATTGTAGAGGGACTAAATTCGTATTTTGATATAAGTACATGGACTAATTACATCATTTGATCATCCAAGTTAATAAGTCACGTGAAAAAAAAAAATTCACGTCATCAATTTTCAAAAAATTTTGTTGACTAAGCTCGTCACGTCAGCATGGTCAACGCACGTTAGCATACTTAACAGTGAAAATTTGACACCGTTTGAAATTGGACTGAAATTCAAAATATTGAAAGTAGAGGTACCAAATTTCTTCGAATTAAAATAGAGGGACTAAATCCACATTTTGACTATAGTAGAGGGACTAATACCATAATTTGACCTTAGTTAAAATGGATAATTCATTGTAAGGGTAATTTTTGTTTTAAAATAGTGAATTTTAATTTTAAATTTTAAAATTTAATGAATTGATGATTTTATTTATATTTGTTTTACGTGTCAGAAATATAAGGTATTTACATATACGACCATGTCAACAAAAATTTATGTAGTCAACATGTACCTTATATGATTTATATGAAATAATTTTTATATGATTTATATAATATTATGTCTATATATGATTTATATGAAATAATTTTTTTAAAATTTATTTTCCTTGTCTTTTCTTAAAGTAATATGCAAAAATTTGGCCCCAAATACGATTTCTAGTAAAAAGACGTTTGCGTAGAGCAAATATAATAGTTAATTATATAACCAACATTAATCTTTTTTGTTTTTTTCCTCTCTAGAAATTAACACTCTTCCAAATTAATAAAAGATGTAATGCGATACAATAACAACATTAATTTTGTTTTTCCTTCTTCTCTAAAAATTAACAGTCTTCCAAATTACAATATTTTTAAAATTATGATTAAATTAAAAAATAAATAAATTATGAATTCATTTTATTTAAATTTAAAATTTATTTAAAAATTTTCAATTTTAAATATAAATAATTTATTAATAAAATTATTTAATCATTAACATATTTTCAATATTATTCTATGTGTCATTATAAAATATATACTCACGTCAACAAATACTTATCTAATTTACCCACGTCCACGCCAACGCGGAAAGTGCAAACGTGGAAGGAAAGTCTTCGGAGTTCGAACCTATCCAGAAAAGAAAAAAGAAAAAAATCCCATTCTGCAAACCTAAGAGTTTTTGGTCTTTCTTTGATCAACCATCACGTACCCAACCTTCTCAATTTGCTCCGCAAAACCCCTCCCAAAACCATAATTCAATGGCGGAATCGCCGACGGAACCCAATCTGGGCTCCGAACTGGAATCGCTGGCCATACCACCAATGGATCCGTTGTATCTCTCCTCAGATCTAGGTTTTCCTCTCGACGACAACGATGATTTCCATCTCACCTTCGACGACCTCGACCAAATCTACTTTCTCTCCGATTCCGAGCACTTGCTCATGCCCGATTCTTCCGCCACTCCCGAATCCGACGTCGAAAGGTACCTCAATTCTTCCTCCCCGGAACTTGACGGTGTCAACGGCCCCGATTCTTCAGGTAATTCCCACTCTCCTGTCTCCTCTTTAGTCTCCGGAAATTGTGCTTCTGCCGTTTCTGAAGCCACCAATGTTGCCTCCCCGGATTCCGAAAACATCGTCGATCAAAAGATTAATGTTGAAGAAATGGGGAAAAAGCGAGTGTCTAAAAGAAAGAAAGGCAATGAAGAAAATGTTTCCAGTAAGTTTAGAAGATCATCGCTGCCCACTGTAAACAACTCTAACTCCAATTCTAATAATAATTCGAATGGGGTGAGCGAAGAGGAGGAGAAAAAGAGGGGTAGGCTCATGAGGAACAGAGAGAGTGCACAGCTGTCAAGGCAGCGGAAGAAGCATTACGTGGAAGAGCTGGAGGATAAGGTTAGGACAATGCATTCTACTATTGCTGATTTGAATAATAAGATTGCTTATTTTATGGCTGAAAGTGCTACCTTAAGACAGCAGTTAAGTACTGGTGCTGGCTGTGGCGGTGGCGGTGCTGGAATGTGCCATCCACAGCCATTGCCTATGCCAATGTATCCACCAATGGCATACCCTTGGATGCCATGTGCTCCGCCCTTTGTGATGAAGCCGCCAGGGTCTCAGGTGCCATTGGTACCTATTCCTAGATTGAAACCGCGGCAGCAACCGGTATCGACTTCCAAGGCTAAAAAGAATGAGAGCAAAACTAAGAAGGTTGCTAGCATTAGTTTACTGGGTATATTATCTTTCATATTATTGTTTGGTGGTTTGGTCCCAATTGTGAACGTCAGATATGATAATACTCCTGTTGGGTCTGGTTTTTTTGGCGATGGGTTTTACGAAGTGCATCGCGGGAGAGTTTTGAGAGTTGATAGTCATTTAAATGGGTCTAATGATAGAAGGGGTGCATCATTTTCTTATGGGAAATTTGACGTTAACAATAGAGTTGATGGTAAAGGATCAGAGTCTGGTGTTGAGCAGAAAGAGACTGGGGCTCACAGTGTACCTGGTTATATGGGCAATGGTAGTGAGCTTCTCACTGCTTCCTTGTATGTACCAAGAAATGATAAGCTTGTGAAAATTGATGGCAACCTGATAATTCATTCTGTTCTGGCCAGTGAGAAAGCTGTGGCTTCTCACAAGGCTTCTCAAATAAAGAATAAGGAGACAGGTTTGGCCATACGTAAGAATTTCTCTCCAGCACTTGCAATTCTTGATGCCAGAGAGAATGGAGGAAAGCATTCTCGTAAATACAGAAATTCTGCAGAAAGACATATGACTCTTTCTTCAGGTTCTGCTGACGCATTGAAAGACCATTTCAAGTCAACTGCTGCTGATGGTAAGATGCAGCAGTGGTTCCAGGAAGGAGTGGCAGGTAACTATTTTGCTATTACATTTTCTAATTGTGTACCTAGGGTGCTTTTCTGGATGTGAATTTTCTATAAAATTGGGTGTAATTTTAACTTAGATGTTGGTAATTGCTGGAAGCCAAATAAAGTGTAGAAAATTTTTGCTTGGCTACTGTCCCGGTTTGGGGGGTTAAGGTTAGGTAGTTTTACTGCAATCAGCATGGATTGGTAATCATTATATAAATATAATTGTGGCACAAACATGGTCAATGTATCATATTCTGCTTCTCATAACCATTTGCTGTGAATTTGACAGTTTAGGGTACTGACTACTGAGTAGAATTTTGTTTTTTCTGTTCAAATGGTCTTTGGTTTTATTGTGGTTGATAGGTGGTAGCGAACTCTCCCACCCCTGCTCCCAACCCCCCCCCCCCCCCCCCCCCCAAAAAAAAAATAGAAGGGAAAGATAAAGAAGTAAAAGAAATTAATGATAGCTTGTAGATAACACTCGATTGTGTTTTGACAGTATGGATCTAAACTTGAAGAACAAACTAATGATGTTTCAAAAGATTTTAAAAAATAACTCTCAACTAAATTCTGACAGCATGGATTTAAAAATTAGTTTATCGTATCTCAGTTATTTTGCTGATTTGTTAAAAGCCTGTCATTACATTTTTAGCCTTTTTTTTTTTTTTCTGGTGCGTTAAAATTGAAGTAAAATCAATTGCACAGAGATGAATCTGCTCTCAGTGTATGTGTCATGTACTAAATTGGTTGTGTTTCTTTTGTCTTCTCTTTTGTAGGACCGATGTTGAGTTCTGGCATGTGCACTGAAGTGTTCCAGTTTGATGTCTCTGCTCCGGGAGCCATAATTCCTGCTTCCCCGGTTACCAATGTTTCTGCAGAACATCGTCAGAATGCTGATAACAAGGGAAGAAACAGAAGGATTCTCCATGGTCATCCTGTTCCCCTCCCTGGATCTGATCTGAACATAACCCAACAGCATGTGGCAAGAAATTCTCGAAAGGAAAATTTTAAAGGTAATAAAACTGCTGCTTCTATGGTAGTTTCTGTGCTTATTGATCCCAGAGAGGCTGGTGATCGAGACATGGATGACCTGATTGTACCGAAGGCGCTTTCACGGATCTTTGTGGTTGTGCTTTTAGATAGTGTCAAGTATGTTACATACTCTTGCGTGCTTCCACGATCTGGGCCGCATTTGGTGACTGCTTAAAGGTTAAAAGCTGGTTGCTGCTACTTCGGCTTCTAGTTTCTCTCTGTCTCTCTTTTATATATATGATGATGTTAGACTAATTATTAGCTATAGCGGCTAGAAACAACTTTTAGAACATTTTAACCTCTATGTACTTTGGATTGCCTTCAATAGCCTCAAACTTTTGCTACACTGTGACAAACTTGCTGTAGTAATGTAGTAATATTTATGCTCAGATTTAGAACCATACCATAATGCCATCTGCAAATTTGTATGGAAAAGTTTCTATCTAAGCTATACTTTTACATTTACATTATGGTTGTTTCAAGCTAATGTAATTCAATAATTTTCTTGACATATTTAGATTTATCTAATACGTTTAGTATTATTCTCAAATTAGTAATGATTTAGCCATAAGATGGAACAGTATACGAGTTTAAGAATGAAGCTCATATATAAAAGAAAAAAACAATAGAATTATAGAAATCTTTGATTAAGAAATCCAACCAAGATTTCATACAAGTATAAAAGAAACTAGAATTTTTCCCCCCTGCTTTGCTGGGGGAATTTTTATAATATTTATAAAATTTTAATTAAATTAACAATCATAAATAAATATAAGTTAAATCATATTAAATTATTATTTATTTAAATAATTTTTTATGTTTTAATATCATAAGTAAATAAATTTAGAGTTAAAATCGAATCACTATGACAAATTATACAAAATATGGGATGAATTGAGATATGACAAACATAATATAAAAAAATAATTAAAAACGACATGACATGAAAATAACATCAACATGGCACGAATATACGAATGTGCCAAAATCTATATAAAACGAATTATTAACGTGTAAAAACTTATATAAATTTATAATATTTTACACACAAAAAAAATAATACGAACACACAAATTTTACTCTAAATTGAATCACTATAACAAATTATGCAAAATATCTCATGAATTGAGACACGACAAGAACACTTTTTTTTTTTTTAAAATTGAATTACAATGACAAACTATGCAAAATATGAAATGAATTGAGACATAACAAGAATATAGCATAAGAAAAATAATTAAAACACAATACGAAAAATAATATGAACACTAAATGAATACACGAATGCGTCAAAATATACATAAAATGAATTATTAATATGTAAAAATTTATATAAATTTATAATACTTCAAACACACAAAAAATAACACAAATATGAACATACAAATTTTTATCATCTTTTTTTTTCTCTTCCTCTTTCTCTTTCTCTTTCTTTTTTTTTTTTCCCTCTTTTTTTCTCTTTCTCTTTCTCTCCTACTTGGAAAAAAAAAAAAGTGTCATGTGTATGGAGCATTTATGTAGTCAAAAATATATTATAGGTATAGATAGACAATAAAATTATAAAAAACTTTGAACCAAGAAAATTTGACTAAAAAATCCAATCAAAAAGATTGATGAATCCACAAGATTTGTCTATTCTTACTGAATGAGTTTTAAATAATGTCACGAAAGAAGTATCGACATTTATATAAAATCCATTGAATTTAAAGTTTATGGAGACACTTTATATTTTAAAAATACTTTGAATCATCTAACAAGAAAAAGAATCATTAATATTACCAAAATTCTAACTGATGAAGAAGAATTAGAAACTAGGAGTCCTTATGAGCAACCTATAAGAATGTGTTAAACCCATACCATATTGGACCTTGGCCCGATGCTCAGCTACGCCCGTAAAGCCTCAAAGGCAAAGCACTAACAAGTAACAAGTGGCTTAAGGAAAAGATGATTTGGTGAGACAAGATAGATGAGGGCATACCAATGCCGCAACAAGCGGGACCGAGATACCTAGGACATGCATGTATAAAATGTGTGAGATAAGGAAAAAAAAACCCTCAGAATACTTTTCATCACCTTTTTTCCCTTTGCTTTCTAGCTCTTTGTCTTTCCTCCCTTCCTTCATAGATCCTTGCTAACTTAATCATTGGTCCTTTGCTTACAGGTCTTGGCTCTACTCATCAGGTTCACAATACCATCCAACCACACTCTTTACCAGCCCAGCTCAGAATACCATCAACAGAATGAATCAAGTTCAAGTTTCTATATTTCCTGCAAATGCTAGAAGCTCAACTTCTTCAAAAAGAGAGAATATTTTAACTCCGATAGTTAACCAAATTAAAATAGAAAAATATGATGTTATAACATTCTCTAACTCCCAGTCCCAAAGACATTACATTTATGTAGAGGGACAATTTAGATTTAAGGAATATAAAACATTTTCTTTAAATATCTTGTTAGACATTGGAGCTACATAGTTGTAGATGGAATGCTCTACCACCAAAAAAATAAAAATGAATTAATGAAATCTCCCATAGCAGTAACTAGTATAGATGGTAATGAAACTAGAATCGAATTCAAAGCTTTGAAAAATACTAAATTTATTATTTCAAAAATACTTTGTTTTTCTTTTATGCATGGAGATATTTTACTAAAAAACAATTTTCACATATAAATTTTACCTTTTGGATCCGAAGAAAATTTTTCTTAACCATTGAAAACATATGGTTTATACCAATATTAAAAGAACATTAACATATATGTGATAAAGGATTTAATCCCATAACAAAACAAAAAAAAATTGAAAATATCAATGAAAAACATTGGTTTTATTAGATATTAGAAGATAATTTTAGTGAAAAACCTCTAAAATTATGGTCGAGAAGCTCTCGGTATTGTAGTATAAAAATAAATGATATAAATAATATTATAAGAGTTAAACTAATGAACTATTAGGGGTGAGCATTAATCGTTTGAACCGATTTAACCGATCGAATCAATCAAATTTGTTTAATTCGGTTCGGTTATGAAAATCGATTTATTCGGTTAGTTTGGTCGTTTATCGGTTTTTAAAATTGATAACCGAATAGATTGAACTAATCGACCATTTTAATTTTACTTTATATATAATATAAATAAAATATATTTATATAATAATTTAAAATTATATATAATATAATATAATATAATATAATATATCATTTATATTATATAATAATATATAATATACAATAAATAAATTATTTTTTAAATAGTTAAAATCGATTAAACCGATTGACTTAAGTTGGTTTTAGTTCTTTCGATTTTAGAATTCTTTGTTGATCGGTTCAGCCGGTTTTATAAATTTAGTCGGTTTAATTGGTTTTCAAAATTTTAAAATCGAACCGACCGAACCAGTCAAATGCTCACCTCTATGATCTATATACCAAACAGGATATAGATGAATTGGTTATTCAAATTAAAGAATTATTAAAAATAGATTAATAGAAGAAACTATTTGTCCTCAGTCTAGTCCAGCTTTTATGGTAAGAAATCATGCCGAACAAAAAAGAGAACATTATCAATGAACTATTATGCCATTTGGTTTATGTAATGCTCCTCAGATATTTAGATGATGGATTCTATCTTTGAAAATTTTAAAATTTTATATGCAGTTTATATAAATGATATATTAATTTTTTTTTTTTTAAACATTGAAAGCACATAGAAAGCATTTAAATCTTATTGCAGAAAAATTTACTGAACATGGCATTATTCTTAACCCTAAGAAAATAGAATTAGAAAAAATAGAGATAGAATTTTTAAGATTAAACCTATCTTCACAAGGAATTAAAATAAAAACTCATATTATTATTAAAATTAAATAATTTCCTGATACAATAAAAGATTAAAAAAAAAAAAGCAATTTCAATATTTTTTTTAGGAATTTTTAATTATGGCAGACAATTTATTAAAAATCTTTATTAAAAAGAAATTTTTTTATTAAATAAATAAATAAATGATATACCTTTTCAATGAAGAGAAACTGATTCTTAAATAATCAAGCAGATAAAAGCATAAGCAGATAAAGTACCCACAATATATCTACCTAAACAAGATGATTTACTCGTAACACATGCCTCTAATGAACATTAAGTTGGAAATTGAACATACAATATTAGAGTATAAAGTAGCGAAAGTTTAAAAAAAATTCAATTATTGGATCACTTTGAAAAGTACTTACACAGAAAATTCATTTTTATCGGCATTTATAAGTGCCGGTAAATGATCATAAAACTATCCTTATTGATATCGCCAGCAGTTTGTTAACCGCTGGCTAGGCGAGTGCCGGTGAAAAGTTACTAGCGGGTCTGACCACTATGCCGGTATAATGTTTATATTTGCCGACATGGTTTTTGCCGACGCTTTAAAAAGCCGTTATATTTAAAAAGTTTTTTCAAGCATTTTAAAATGCCGGTAAAAGTCTTATTTGTATTAAATTTATATATTTGTTGAATGAATTATGTTGACACTTAAAAATGCCCTTACAAGTTAATAACTTTTATATTAATTTACATATTTGTTGAATGAATTATATTGACACTTAAAAATGCCCTTACAAGTTAATAACCTTTAAAAATAATTTAAATTGCCTACACAAACTTTTTTGACATTTTAAACTGCCCATCCACCATTTTCCACGCCTACTAGCGACGCTCTGAATAAAGAAGATACATGTTATGGAATCAACAGTAAGTTTTACCCACTTAGGCAAATGTGTTCATCTTAAGGTATTACAGATAATGTCTAACCAAAATAAACCAGTATTTGCAGTCATGCTGCCTTAAACCGGTATTTGCAGTCTCCAAGAAATGTCACTAGACTATCACTATAGTGTCGAGCAAGAAGTTGGCTCCTCAACTTGTTCATTCTTCGGCTTCAATGGTAAATCAAACACAGTAATTAATCTGTCAATTCGCCAGTAAAATCACATTAATTTACTTGAACCAATATTCAATGATATTTAATATTTATTGCATTCATATCCTCAGCGGATAATTTTGCAAACTGAGAAGATATTGAACATGGTACCACAAAAAATAAATAAGAAAGGAAAATGGATATTAAGGTATAACTGGAGTGCAATGCAATTACTGTTGACACTTCAAGTCGGGAAACAAGTGATTAAGAACACACTTGGCATACATTAATTGCATCAAGGGCAAGAGATTACAAATAAAACAATGAGAAAGAACAGACTAACCTTCATCAAGTTGAGGCCTTTCTCACCATCGAACTCTTCAGGGTAAATGGCTGCAGTAATCATCAACAACCGCAACTTATTTTCATGGGTAGCATTCTGCATATAAAATATATATATATATATATATATATATATATATATATATATATATATACACTAAGTTCAACAAAAAGAGCAAGTACATTCACCAATACCATCTAAAATGTTCTAACCTCGTTCATTTTCAAAAAGTCAGATCCTGTACCAGTTGCCCTAGTTCTTTAAGCCTTAAATCTCTGATAATTTTATTAATTCTTCCAGCAATCTACATCAAATAAGCATTTCCATGTTAGAACGTGAGCTATATCTCTGCTCACAAACTTAATTGAAATCATCACAAATAGAGTTGCCTCATTGTTCTGCAAAATTCAAGCAAGAGTAGGGTCAGCATATTTTTATCGGTAATTTTATTTTGATTGTGCAAAAGAACAGCTTATTAGTTTCCATAAGCAATATATTCAATCAGAACAGGAACATAAAATGCAGTTTTATCACACTACAGAACCAGGCCATATTGAGGAGGCACAAAGCAAAAAAAAACTAGAGGAATGGTAATTAACCTCAGCAAGAAGTCTAGAAGATAAAAAGCAGTATCTCAATTTACTTCACATTGTTTCACAATAGAAAATAAAAACCACCAATTTAGTTTCATCAGGAATGCTTCACGACAGCAGGAAAAAGAAGGAAAAATAGCATTATTGCATTAAGTAATCATAGGCTACTAATGCATGAAGCATCATTAACCAAGTCTACAAAAACTTCCATATCTCATTACTTTAACAATGTGCTTCCAATATTGGAATAAATTTCAATACACATGCGCACACCTAACTACCTCTGTCAAATTACAAGCATCTCTCAGTGTGTACGCAAGGGTGATGGTGTCAGAATGCATGTAAGAGAGATAAAACTATAACAATCTTCCTGTACATGATAACAAGGCTTATTCCTGCTCTTATTTTCATATATCAATAAACTTTAATGACTACCAACAAGGAAGGACAAAGAAAACACGAAACAGAATGAAAGGAAAATCATAAAGCAAAATAGATGCAGACCTGTGTCAAAGACTTGAATGCATCAACAACTGGAGTAATCATATCCCTGTATGCCTCAATCTAAAAAATGCCCAAAGTGTAATGAACCCATGTAAATGTCGACAATGCATAAAATTCAAGCATAATCACTAATAAAAACACAATACCTGGTGAATGATTGTTCGCAGTATAGTCATTGGATTAGCATGAGCAAGTTTTGCAACCATCCAACCTAGCTGCTTCAAATTTTCCTTAGCCAATCGTTTCAAAATCCTCCTAGTGTCCATCTATAGAAAAGATGAGGTGCAAATGAAACTCTTCAGGCACCAAACTTTGACAAGCAATAAGAACACCAGTAAGAATATATACTACTTTACCTTTGTGGTTTTTCTTGCAGCTAAATGGTAGGATTCTGCTTATCATCCTTTTTTCCACTCACCATATAGCCGGTATCACACCTAAGCAAATGAGATTCATCTAGCAAGATTGTCTAGCATGCCTAATAAATTCTCAAAGGGAAGTATCAAATAACTGATGGAACCACCTTATTGGGAAGGAGATTCCTTACTTCCCAGATCTCTTGCCCAACTGCTGGATTTGCGGGTACCAATTGCAAAGAAGGTAGTAGACATGCTCCTAATGTTTCCTCTACCCTTGAACTGGCTTCCTTCAAGCAAAGACAAGGATTTCGATATCCACTAGCAAATGTTTCCCCCTTTTGAGGCTCCATCAGCATTAGCTACAAGCTCAAGGGGAGACAAGTAATAACCTCTCAAAACTCTACATACCTGCCAATAAAGAAAGTGCACATAATCACTAATGCCTTTCTAGGATGAGAAAAAAAAATCAAAGAGAAAGTTGATTTTGAGCACATTAGAAACACTAAAATAGTACCTTCTACAACAGTAAAGTATCACGGTAGAGATGAGGTCCAACAGTAGCCAGCATCTGAAAGAGTTCCTTAGGAAGATCAATAAAGGAGCTACTGATTGTTGAACTTCTTGTATCCATGTTATCAACACCAGGTCTCAAGGGAGATCCAAAGCTTTGGAGATGTGTCTGGCAAACAATATCATATGCTTAAGAGATTGGCTTTTCAATGAGCCTGAATGTGTATAAAGAGTATAGTTAAGAACAAAAATACAAACCAATATGAAACAAACAAAAAAAATTAAGCTTCCTCAAATGCCTAAACAATTAAACTGAGTCCAAACAGAAACACACATAGAAAATGTCTTTGAGTAAGACCACATAAACACAAACATGTGTTAGAGGACCAGGCAGCTAAATTGAGAAGTCTCAACTAAATTGAGAAACACAAACATGTCTTAATTTCCGGTTTAAGCTCTTTTCAATATTGAGGCATACTAGTTTCTTTTTAGTTTGCTCCTCTACTTTGGGGGTTCTTTACATCTCATCCTAAATTCCACTTGGAAGAGCCACAAGGCCCTTAGTTACTATTGCATTAAGTAATATGATATCAATCCAAAATGAAATTGTTGTTCTAATAGTAGGAACTTTGAAGAAACACAATCAAACACTAAACTCTACCTACCTGCTCATAATATGATATCAACCAAACTATATTTGAAAGCAAACAGTGTTGCATTCTATGTAAACAAGCAAAGTTACACATGCCACCAGAATCAGATACAACCATCAAAATTTTATAGTCTAATTTCAAATCCTGTATTGCCAACACATTGAATTTGTGGCCGCACCGATGACTCAAATCTGAAACTAGAGGAAATGCAATAAATGAACAACTCTACAACTGTCACCTTAAATCTCAACTTCTGTCAGATCTACTTCTTTCTAGAGGCAAACGTGTATCTAGCGACGATCGGTGGAGCTGACATGACAATGGTGAAAGCGAAGCTTACGATGACGATGGTGAGAGCAGAGCTGATAGTGATGGAGATGGAGATGAAAATGTTAGGGTTTGGCATTCAAATTAGGGGAAATCTGATTTGGAAAAAAGTGATTTGAGAAAATTTTATTTTGATTTGAGATAGAGAGAAAAGAAGCAAATTTAGAGAAAATTAAAATGATATAGAAGGGAATCGTGGACCTCTTTATACCAAATGAATATATAGAGAAAGAATAAACAGAGGAAACACTGCAATCGTGGGTCTCTCTTGCAGTGTTTCCTCTCTTTATTCTTCATTTTCTAATTGTCACCCTTTTACCAAATGAATATACAGAGAAATAAAATCAGGGTGATATGAAAGGTGAGAAACAGAGTTGGTTGATAGTTTCTTTTTAAACTTTGTAAATAGTGGCGGTTGAATTTATGCCAGTAAAACGTAATTGAAAAAAAAAAAAAAGAAACAGAGGCGGTTCTCATAACCCTCGAAAATAAAATGCCCTTAAAAATGCCATATTTTGTAGTGACAATCATACATGACATATCATAATGGGCAGAAAACATATTACACAATTCATCCCAAGGTGATGGTAATTTATGAAAAAAATGACTAAACTTTGGTATTAATTCATGTAAGAATTAATTGTTTGGAAAAATCCTTTACATACCTAATAAAATCACATAATTTTAATTTTGTTAAAACATCAATAGCTCTTCTACTTGAATTTTTGGGTCAAGTTTACTACAGAATTAATTATGTTTTTAGAATCTTTGTTTTTATTATTATTTATAGCATATCTGACTATATATTCTATCAGTAGCATCTTTAATTTGTCATTTAATGGATCTCTTTTTTGAGATTTGTTTTTATCATTCTTGAATGTACATGTCCAGGTTAAGACTTTCTTCATATATAGTCTTGACTATATGTAGAGTTCATATATATTTTGAAGTATTCTGCTCATTCTGATATTTTTCTCATCCTTCTTGGAATTGGAAAAGTAGAAATTCTGGAATTTCAACTTCATTGATTTTCTTGATTTTTTCAAGAATTCCATTAGTTTCTGGTTCTGATTCTTCAAACATCATTTTTTCTGCTTAAGTAGAGAACCATCTTGCAAAAATTTTCGTCCAATTTTTTTGAACAGAGGCGGAGCCTCGTAGAAGCCTGAAGGGGCCTTGATCCCCCAAGTTTTTAATTTTTTTTAGTATATATATATATATATATATATATATATTAATATTAAATAAATTTAAATTGATTCTTTCAAATTAAAATCGGTAGTTTTACCTTTTTTTTCTATTTCATAATTTAATTTTATACATTATTATAATTTAAGAGCAGTTAAAATCATAGTACTATTTTTTATTTTTGTACACATCAATTATTACTAGCAAATCTTTAAAATTAAGAGATTTGTTATTAGTTTTAAATTACAATCATGTGAACTTAACAAAAACCAAATTACCTTTTAACTTTTAACAAAACTCCAAATCTTCAACCAAGTACCAAATATGTGTTTTTTTTCTTTTCTTTCTAACTTATTACAATTTCTCTTCTTTATATAATTTTTCACTTTTAATTTTACTCTAAATTTCTATCCAATGTTGTCATGTAATCTTGTTTCAACAACAAAAAAAATAAAAAAAATAAGATTGGAAATCATTTTATAAAAAGTTAGGATAAAATCATAATTTGTAATTTGTAATTTTAAAGTTTAACTTCATTATTTTAAAATTATATTTATTTATTTTTGTCGATGAAAAATATATTGTTTAGCGATTGGTTTATTTACCTTTTATTTCAATTTTAAATTGACAAAGAATGTTTTCATAATTCATTAAAAAGATTGTATAATTAGTAATTTTACTATAGCCAGTGCTACATGCACTCATCTCATATATTCATTTCACACACTTACTTCTTATCTAGGGACTTAAGTGAAAAGTATTAGAACTTTTATAGATTATAATAGAATCTTGAAAACTTATATACTATGTGTGTGTGAAATGAGTACAATATTAGATGAATGTATATATGGTCTTTTTCTTTTTACTATTAATTTGAAATCTTTTTATCCTTAAAAGTTTAATGCTATCATAGTAATATTTTTATTTTATAATTTTATGAGATTGGTTACTTTTTATTTATATATTATTTGCGTATATATATATATATATATGATAAAATAAATTTAATATAAAATATAATATTAATTGATCCCTTCAAAATTAAATATTAAGATCCGTCACTGGTTTTGAAAATATATGAAAGAAACACCTGAAAGAATTTCCGAAGCTCTTTCTATAATCTCTAAACCAGTGGTGAAGGTCTTGTACATATATAGGAAGAGCTATTTTTAGCTTTTCTGGATCAACATAATTTACTGGCAGTAAATTAGATCCAGACATATGTTTTTTTATAGTCCATATTTGGTATGGTTGAAAGAAAATTTTTCTTTCATGTTGTTCCAAGGAACTTGAAATTTCTATATATAAGTCAATATAATAAACATCATTTTTTATCATTCGATAAGTCTTTGATTTAAGAAATGCTAAAAAAATCTTTTAATAGATAAAGTGAAATTTTGTACAGTTATTTGTCCAACTGTACCTATTTGATATTGGATATATCGAAAGATTCATGATTAAGTCTAAATTTTATTTTTGGTAATCCTGCTGAAATACCAAAATCAATGAAATAAATTGAAGAAGAGTATATTTCAAATTTTTCTGAAAGTATTTTTTTTTCTTGAGAATGAATAATTTCACTCTTAATTTCTCAAATACTTCATATTCAAAAAGATAAATTCTTTTTAATTTGTTAACAATTAGACTTAAAGAAAGATCTCCAAGAATCGATCACAAAATTCTAATAGATTGTTTATTTCTTCAATACTAAAGTTTTCCTGATCATCTCATTGTTTTATTAGGATACTTTTTAATACTAGTTTTTTTTTTTTATAAAAAAATAAAATAAAATTCTTCATTAGCTTGTTTAGCTAACGTTTCAAAAAGCTGTTAGATTTTTTCTTTTTTGAAAGTTGATTTTTTTTCTTGAAGTTGGAGTTTCCAAACTCCATTAATATACAGATATAACTTAAATGGTAGTCCTGGATTATAAAAATCTTTTGTTTGTTTTATAGATTGTTGTATATATATATATATATATGTGGTATCCTTGTTGAGGAAATTGTGGTTAATTATATGGAGATTGAGGATTTTGTTGTCCTTGATTAGGACTTCTAATGCCACCCTTGAATGATGATGGAAATCCTTGCAATCCTGATAAAGAGCCGTTATCCTGGTGAAATTTTTTATCTTGCGGATGATTGATCGTAATTGAGTTCTAATCTATAGAATTGAGTTCAAGACAGATTTTAATTATGTACCAGATTTAACCCCCCGCTTCGCTGCGGTTTTTATAAATTTTTAATTAATTAATAATAAAATTAATTTTAAATTAACTTTTATTAAATAACGATTTATTATTTTTAAATTGTAATAATATTAATATTAATATTAATATAATTATATTTTATTAATTATGAAAATTAAATTTATGATAATTGTTTATTTATAAATTACATAATATAAATGTATTTTTAAATGTTATTTATATCTATTTTTTAAAAATATCTAGACCTTATTGTATAGTGTATATTTTTATTTATAAAAGATAAAAAATAATTAATGAAAAATAACAAAATAAAATTATGATTTGTATTTTATTCTCTCGTTGGGTCAACTTAAAATTAAAAAAAAAAAAAAAAAAAGAAAAAAAAAAGAAAAAGAAAAAAAGCACGTCGTCAAGTAAAAGAGCTTAACACGTATGTCATATTGATTAGCAGCAAATTCGTTTTTTTATTTTTTAACCTTTTTTTTCCCGAAAGAGTCGGGTAAGGATTCTAAATCGATCCGTGAGTCAACGTGTGGACCAACCCTTTAAAAAATCATTTAAAAATAAAATAAAAATAATTATTAATTTTTTTAACTTTTTTTTGAAAGGGTCGGGTACGGATTTTAAATCGACCTGCGAGTCAACGTGCGGATCAACCCCTTTAAATGCATCATTTAAAAATAAAATAAAAAACTAAAAATAATAAAAATAATTAATAAAATAATATTTTTTAATTTTTTTTCTCGAACGGTTCGGTACGGATCTTAAATTGATTTGCAAGTTAATGTTCGGATCAACCATTTTAAATACATCATTTAAAAATAAAATAAAAAACTAAAAATAATTAATGAAATAATTTTTTTAAAATGTTTTCCGTATAGATCGGATACGGATTCTAAATCGACCCGCGAGTTAACGTGTGAACCAACACCTTTAAATACATTATTTAAAAACAAAAAAAAAATTAAAAAAAAAATAAAACTAAAAAAATAATTCGCCACTTGTCGAGCAACGAGCCAACACCCCATTAGGGGCTTTTTTTTATATGATAATAATACTAATATAGGTATAGATTGTACTGTAAAGGGCTTCATAACCGTAATGGAAAACATATGAAGGTAACAGAAAGGAGGAACTCAAGCAAGGGCAAAGCTAGCTCTATTAGAATGATCTTCATTGTACAGTTTGCATTACAAGTTTCTTAATGTATGATTGAAACTTGTATCTGCTTGTTTAGGAAAATTGATATTTGTGATCAGTAATGCAAAATGTAAAATCGACATTTGGAAATTTTTATTTTCTTTGGAGCCCTTAATTTTTTTTCTTCTGGTTTACGTAAGAGAAATCTTAATGTGTCATGTGAGATGCAAAACGTTTTACTCTTTAACTATGTTATTCAGATCCAAGTTAGTATTGGATACGGTATGTGTCCAACACGAATATATTTAATTTTTTTTTTTTTTAAATTTGGAAGATTATATTTATACTCATATCCAAATATGTGCCGAATACATGTGTCAGATATAAATACTTAAAAAAAAAATGAAGAATATAGCTCATTACTACTTTTTTCAGCCAGTAAATGATTTAATCATTGTAGTATTTTCCACAAGTTATATCACATAATTTTTGTTGAAAGTTCTATATATGTGTTTGTGCATGCTGTCCTTTTTATGCCTTTTGTATGCATAGTTACTTTTCAGAAGTTAATGAAATTAGTGGAAGTGTAGTTGTAACCATCTATGAATTAATACACCTGTATGATAATTGATAAAGATGGGTGTGGATCGATGTTCCTCTGGTTCCTGGACTTGAAAAATTATCTTAAAATAGAGTTGATTGGCTAGTTGTGAGCAACACGGAGGAGATAAGCATCATCAGGGATACGGTTAAATTAAGAGCCTGCAATGTACGTGCTCCAAAGGATTTGGCAACGGCAGGCAGTAAAGATAACATATCACAGTCATCGCTGTTTTCCGTAATTCGTCCAGTATCCACAGCAGACAGAGTTTACTACTGTTTCTAATTCCTCTGAAATGGGGATGAATAGATTTAGACAACCATCTGTGTCATACTTAAGGTTGATTTGTTTTTTTTGTGCATTTATTACTTATTTATTTTCAGTGGAAAACGCAATCATAATAATAATAATAATAATTTGATCATCTACATTCACAGCATTTGGCCTCAGAAGTGGTTAGGGCTAAGGGTTTTGTCTCTAAGATATTCATGCATGGATGAGTTTCGTTGTAGGAAGGTGGCTCTTATCTATAGTTGTCAAAGTTGACCCGAATCCAAAAATATTGTCTAATTCGTTTTAATTCAAACCCGATTTAATTTAGAAAAAGTCAAGAATCCAAGTCTGATCAATCCACACAAGAATTAACTCAAATCGAAAAATAATTTGAACTCGAAATAATTTAAACCCGAAAGATTCAAAAAACTAATTCAAAGCATTCCAAACTTAAATTAAATTAAATATAATTTTATTTTTAAAATATTAATTTAATTAAAATAATAAACATAACAAAAATTAGCAGTCTACTAATTGTTTACATCATAAATATACCTGCCAAAAGGAAGAGACATGTGGCAAAAAATAGAGATGAGTTGGCATGGGGATGACATGGCAGTTAGTTAACCAATTAAATGAATACATATGGCTATCTTGATTATGGTCGGCCAATTATTGTTTTTATTTAATGGTTTACTAATGAGGTGGATTTTCTTAGTTAAGTCAGTTATCTTCTTCGGGCCAATTAATGGACGACGTGTGGCAGATACTATCCAGATCAGCCACTAAAGCTCTTTGAGAGCATTTCATAGTGATTAGGCGTTAGTTCTTCCTATTGGTGATTTGTAAACCTTCAATGTATTCAAGCTATGGATATTTACTTTATTCAATTAAGTTTGCACAAGTTCATTACGGACGAGAGCATTAATTCAATAAGCTTTTCTTTATTTTACTCTATTTCTATTTCAATTCTAAGTGGTTTATTTTAAGTTGTTCTTTAGCATTTTAATTTTCATACTTTTGATGTTTTAAGAAATCTATTTGCGACTGCAAAAGAGCTCATAAGTTAAATTATCCTTCTTAAACTGAAATCTCCTGGTCAATTTGCAATCCGATGTCCTTTGATCCAACTTTCAATCGGCTACTTCGCTTCAAAAGATGACGGTACTAAGGTTACACCTCAAAACTTAAGTCTAAAATTAATTGTCACCCTCGGTCGATCTGAAGATAGTTTCAACAATAATATTTAATAACTTTAAGTTATTTTTTACATTTTTTTTTATATTTTAAATTTTTTTGAGTGTTATCTTTTTTAATTATAAGTATAGCTTTGTTCTGCGTAAAAAGATTAAAAAATAAAAGTTTTATATTATTATAATTAAATCAATTTATATAATTATACACCATAAATAAATTTTCTTACAATTTTATTTATGCTATTAAAAATCAAAATTGAAGATATGTTACAAGTTAATAAAATGTAACTTTGAATAACTTAATTAGAGTTGATTGTTGAAAGTCACCGACTACTCAAATTTTCTGGAGTTCTCTTCTTTGTCCTTTTCTAGATTATTCTTCAATCTTCTTCCTAGAAATTTCTTCATCCCCCTTTCTAGAATTGTCTACATAATTCTCCCTAGATTATTCTTCAATCACCTTCCTAGAAACTTCTCTCCCTAGTTTCTTCTATATTCTTCTCCATATTTCCTTCTCTAGAACATTATAGCTTAGCCAACATACATACTAGAATGTTGTAAGGAACCGACATAAATGGTTATAAATAGAGCCTTAGGTGTTATGTGTTGTTAAGATGAGAAAGAAAAGGAAGTGTGGTGTGTAGAGAGAAAAAGAAAGAAAAAGATTTGAGTGAAAGCTTGTGTGAGGTTGTCTCTATTGTTAGTTGCTGTTCACACCAATTGTATTTGGTCTTTTCTCATATTAATAAAAGAGTTGTTTTTCGGAAGTTACTGTAGCATCCCGAGATAAAGTTACTGTAGCAAATCGGTACTGTAGCACAAAACTACAATCGGTATCGAAGGTCAAAAATCAATAAAGTGGTATCAGAGCTAGACGATCCTAAGGACCGGAGTATCAGAGTCAGAAGATCCTGAGGATTGGAGTATCAGAGTCAGACGATCTTGAGGACCAGAGTATCAGAGTTGGACGATCAGAACGGGACGATCCAGAGGACCAGCGTAAAAAGCGGTATGATCCAGAGGATTGGAATATCAGATCAAGATGGTCAGGGATCGTAGTATGCGCATCGGAGAAAAGACAAGAAGCCAGAAGTTTCTCGAAATCAGATGATCGAGAATTGTAATTATCGACGATAGATCGAGTCGCAAAAAGGGCTACTGAAGTAGTGTGAGAGCCATCACGAGAACAGGTGAAAAGGGCTACCTACTTACCTAAAGTAGTGTGAGAGCCATCACGAGAAGAGGTGAAAAAGGCTACCTACTGGGAGTAGTTTGAGAGCCATCACGAGAACAGGTGAAAAGGGCTACCTACCTGGAGTAGAGTGAAAGCCGTCACGAGAAGAGGTGAAAAGGGCTACCTACCATCAGAGTGAAAGCCACCGGGAGAAGACAGAGCTAGACGGTCAGGGACCGGAGTACGCATATCGAAGAAAGACAGTCTGGGACTGTGAAGATTATTGGTCTGGGACCAAGACGATCAGGGATCGTAGTTCGTGAGGATATAGAGACTGACAGAATACAACCTTGAGAAAAGTGAGGCACTCTCAAGTCAAAATGGAAGATTTTTCAAGTCCAGTTGGTAAGCTCGAGAAGCTCAATAACAGCAATTATAATACGTGGAGTATTCGCATGCAATATTACATGCTCGGGCAAGATTTATGGGATATTGTTAACGGTGAAACTTCAACACCACCAACTGATGCCGGAGAACTAAGAAAATGGAAGATCAAAGCCGGTAAGGCCATGTACGTGTTATCAGTCACCATTGAGGATGGTTTATTACAACGCATCAAGGATGCAAAGACACCGAAGGAAGCCTGGGACACACTCACAATGCTGTTCGCGAGGAAAAATGATGCTAGGCTCCAACAATTGGAGAATGAACTTCTGTCAATATCGCAGCAAAATATGTCGGTAAGCGAATATTTCTTTAAAGTTAAAACTCTTTGTGATGAAATTTCAAAATTAGATCCAGAAAATGCCATTACCGAAACGAGGATGAGAAGAATTGTCATCCATGGCTTGCGACCTGAATACAACGGGATTGTTACTGCAACTCGTGGATGGAGCAAAGAACCAACTTTAACTGAGTTGGAAAATATCCTTGCAAATCAAGAGGCTTTAGATAACCAAATGTCTAAAGTCATGATAAAAGATTATGAGAAAGCCCTCTTTAGCAATAGAAGAGGTAAAGTTGCTATGAGGCAAGGAATAGAAGACATTGAAGTTCAAAACAAACAAGAAGCTTGGCAACGGAGGAGCTTTCAGCGAGGGGGAGCTCAAATTGTTCGAGATAGAGAAGACAGCGAAAATGTGAGGTCTCATTGTCGAAATATTAAGTGTTTCAAGTGTGGCAAGCTTGGCCACTATGCTCGAGATTGTCGATATAGACAAGTGCAAGGCTATGCAACAGTGTTCTCACGACAGGAGAATAACTATGAAGAAGAATAGGATTTTGAGACAGCATTTACTATTGAAGAATGCGAAGAACTCGTATCTGGTTGCACCACCGAGTTAGAAGAAAATGTTCATGAAGACGAAAAAGAAATTGATTTTGAGAATATTCAACCAAGACAGAAGGTAACAGAAGAAACGTCAAAGGAAGGGAACGAGTCTCTATTTCAGCCACCAGAAAATATGTTTGAAGAAGAAAGGTTATTTCTAGAAGTCGAGAAGAAGCTTGCAGCTGATGTCAACATTGAGAAAGATGACAACGAGGTCATCGACACTGTTAAGACTTACAAAGGCGTGAAAGATATGAAGATCGATTGTGAAGTAAACAAACTAATAGTAGTTGACAAAGTTGGGTATACCAAAGTCAGAGACAGGCTGACAGAGAAAATAAAGAAGAACAAAGATAGAAATAGTATTGAAGCAAAGACGGAAGTGAACAAAATCAAGGATCAAAAGAGAAGAGAGCAATCAACGATGGATGAAGCAGAACTAATGATGCTGATGAATTTTAAGAAGAGAAAGAAAAAGAGAAGATATTTGATGCAAGATTTGATAAGTTCAGAAGACAACTTGGCATGACTACCAAAGCGAGCATCAAGAGAGAGTAGTCGTTGAGGGGGAGTGTTGAAAGTCACCGACTACTCAAATTTTCTGGAGTTCTCTTCTTTGTCCTTTTCTAGATTATTCTTCAATCTTCTTCCTAGAAATTTCTTCATCCCCCTTTCTAGAATTGTCTACATAATTCTCCCTAGATTATTCTTCAATCACCTTCCTAGAAACTTCTCTCCCTAGTTTCTTCTATATTCTTCTCCATATTTCCTTCTCTAGAACATTATAGCTTAGCCAACATACATACTAGAATGTTGTAAGGAACCGACATAAATGGTTATAAATAGAGCCTTAGGTGTTATGTGTTGTTAAGATGAGAAAGAAAAGGAAGTGTGGTGTGTAGAGAGAAAAAGAAAGAAAAAGATTTGAGTGAAAGCTTGTGTGAGGTTGTCTCTATTGTTAGTTGCTGTTCACACCAATTGTATTTGGTCTTTTCTCATATTAATAAAAGAGTTGTTTTTCGGAAGTTACTGTAGCATCCCGAGATAAAGTTACTGTAGCAAATCGGTACTGTAGCACAAAACTACAATCGGTATCGAAGGTCAAAAATCAACATTGATAAATTTTGATTATCTAAATAATTCATTCAAAGATTTAAGTAGCTCCTTGGGATTCTTTGCTTTGAGATTTTATGTGATGGATTAGAAATTTTTATATCTTGTTTGGATATATATATATATATTTAGTAATTAAACATGGATTCTATTTATTTTATTTTGTCTTTTTCGGTCATATTCATATTGGATCGACAAAAATTTAACAATCAAATAAAATGAAAAATTATAATTTTCACGGGCAAATATTTACTTTTTCAATATCTATTTCAGTTGTCTAGCTAACTCATGGCCTCTTAGAATTAGAATAAAAAAAATGAAGTGATCTCTAATTTGTTTCGCCATCCTACATAAATCATTAGGATTCATTTTCAATAGAATCCTCTGCATTCATGAATTTCATTGTCCCCATTGCTTCTTGGTTAATGATTAGGTATAAATTCTTCGATGGAGCCTTAATTTAATATTTAAAAAAAATATTTGATTTGTTAATTTGTTCTTCAGTCAACCTTCTCAATATTTATCAACTTAAAGCTCTTGATTTTTTTTCTTCGATGAATAGATATTTATCTAATTATTGATGAATCTTTATTGATACTCTATTATTACATTGCTTTTTATAAGATGCTTCATAGACCTTACATATAAGAATCATATATCATTTCATTGCTATTTCTTTTTCTCATCTTATATTTATCCACATACTTTTTTATTTTGCTTCACAATTTAGATATATTTATAATCATATTGGTTTTTTTCTTTTACTTAATGCAAAAAAAAAATAGTAAATTTGTTTCGTCAAAATGGGAATGGACTAGGGTTATGAACCTATAATCTATAATCTGATGATCGAGTCCGTCCCATGATTATATGTGCATTCCATACCGGACCAAACCAGAATAGAGTTATATACATTTTCATTTTGAGAAAGGATCATTTGAGCGTATCTAAATAGATATTTTGTTTCCATAAGGATTCCTATGTCATTACATTCCATTTAGGATTAAGAATGGGCATAATAGAATATTCTTTTTACATATCTCTCGTTATTTGAGATCCTATTCACCTCTTTTTTTTTTTCTTCCATTCAATTGAGAAATAAATATGATTGATTTTCATCTTCTTAGTATAATCTATATATAAGATATCCTTTGGCTACTTCGAATCCAAACAATTGGATGTCCAACTCAGGTCTATATGAAAAACACTCCACTTTTTTCATATATTCCACATCACACTAGATAGATATCATATTCATGGAATACGGTTCACTTTCAAGATGCCTTGATGGTGAAATGATAGACACTGAAGACATAATATTGAGAATGATCATTGAATTAGAATAAGTATAGTAGCAGGTCATGAGATCTTTGTGATCTCCTCTATCTAATGAATGAGGGATCCACTTTAAATCATTTGCCCAACACCCACCCCAAGTATATGCTTCAATAGGAATCACACACACAAGAGTATATGCATCAGATAGCAACAACAATTTCATCCGATATGCATGTTTTTATTTTTCAATGGATTTACATCTTTCATTAATGGAAATCTTTCATTAATGCATTCACCATCGCTCTAATTGTTTGCTTCTCAAGAATTTTAGTGTAGGCAGTACTGAATTTCTTTCCGTTATATAACCATTTCGAACATGTTTGCGCAGCACAGCAAGGACAAGCATAACGACCTTTGGTGCTCCAACCAGATAGATTTGCATAAGCAGGAAAATCATTTATAGTCCATAGCAAAGCTGCACGTAAATTAAAAGTTTTTCTTTTTTTATGCGTCATATGTTTCAACCCCTTCCCATAACTGCTTCAACTCTTCAATAAGAGGTTGCATATAAATGTCAATATCATTTCCTGGACCTTTCTCTCCAGGAATTATCATGGACAAGATAAAAGAGGATTGTTTCATGCAAATCCATGGAGGCAAATTATAAGGAAACAAGACAACTGGCCAAGTATTATAAGAAGTACTCATTATTTTGAACGGATTAAAACCGTCAGAACCAAGTCCAAGCCTCACATTTCGAGGATCATTAGCAAAAGATGGAAACTTATTGTCGAATGATTTCCAAGCCAAAGAATCTGCAGGATGTCTTAATAAGCCATCATCAGTCCTTTCATCATGATGCCACCTCATAGAATCAGATGTTTTTGAAGACATGAAAATTCGTTGAAGTCTTGGTATTAACGGAAAGTACCGCAAAATCTTTGCAGCCTTCTGTTTTAAATGTGTGTGACCATCGTCCTCATTCACATTTTCTTCTGTATTTCCATCCAACCACCTAGATTTACCGCAGACATGACAAAATTGTTCATTTGTTCTATTACCCCAATACAACATACAGTCATTCGGACAACTATGAATTTTCTCATATCCAAGGCCTAGATCCTTTATCATCTTCTTCGAATCCTTACAAGACAAAGGGATTTTTGCAAAAGGAAACATTTCTTTTAAAAATTCTAATAACAGTGTCAAAGAATTTCCTGTCCACCCGCTTAAGCATTTTAAGTGAAAAAGACGGACACAGAAAGACAATCTTGAATGCTTAGATCCCTCGTAAAGTTCTTCATTCATATCATCAAGCAACTTATAAAACTTTGCCGCTTCTCCATTGGGTTCTTCATCACCAACATTAAACCCATCATTCCCTCCAGGAACTTCTGGTGACGATGTGTGAAAACTGTGGTTACGCATGTTAAATGCATCCCGCAACATGCCTTCCATGTCATCTTGTCTAATAGACTGATATTGATTGTTAGAATTACTTGGAGGAACTCTAGAAGATGACCTAGAAGTTGTGGACTCTCCATGAAAAAACCATTGTCTGTAACCTGAGAGAAATCCTTCACAAATTAAATGTTCGAAAACTACTTCACGCATATGCCAATCAATATTAGCACACCTCGAACAAGGACATAATATCATATTATCTTCGCTTGCATTCTGAAAAGCAAAATCCAAAAAACTATCTACTCCGAGATGGTACTCTTGACTTGCTCTCGACTTTTGCATCCAATTCTTATCCATGTCGTACGTAAGTCTAAATTATAAAATAATACATATTAGATTAAACATCATATTCGTGTTTAAGGCTTTACGTCTAAACTTGAAGTTCGTTTAAGCTACAAATGGCAGACAAGATCCACAAACAATGATTTTCAAAAATAATTATTTTTGATGAATGAGGACAAAGCTTCAACATTATTGAACAATCAAATTAGGTTTATTTCACTATCTACATAATCTAAAATATTTGAATTGCAGCCAAGTTGTTTAAATTTGGACTATATCATAGCCAACAATTATGTTATTTGAACTCGAAAGTGAGTATCAGATATGGATATTATTCAGGTGGCTCAACCAACTATATTTAGAATCAAAGTCAGAAAATAAAAATAAAAAACTTGAGGCTGGGGTTGTATGTAACTCGGATTTAGGGAGCTGAAACTGAAAGATATTTTATAAAATACTCATTGCATTATTAAGAAAAGTCTAAATTCACATGCAAATTAAAGACTTGCACATGATTTAATTAGGTATTTTCCTGCATTCTTCCTTAGTCTCTGACTTTCTCAACTCATATACTTTCCCATACTCATTTATCAATGCCATGAATTGCAGATTTCCCTAACATTTTCTTATTTAGTCCGAGCCAATTAAATTTGATAGCTTTGAACACGATATGAAAATAGGACATAAACATGACATGTTTAATAAATACGATACAACATGTTTAATACATATATCATATCTATATTTAAGATTTTGACACATTTAGAACCAATTCTAACTAATTAGATTCTATAAGTTTCAAGACAGCTTAAGCGTTATTAAAAGCCCTCTTCACTTGAGTTAAGCCCATTTAATATCTCAACCTAATCCTAATGGATCAAAAGCCAAGAGGCAAGCCCAATTAGGAACTGGCAGCAACTAAGAAATAAACAAGACATTGTCTTCTAAATTTGCAACTTAGAAAGCTACTTATTCACTCAAAAATCATTCGAGGCTGGAAAAATTCCCTTTCGCAACAAAGGCTCAGGGTTTGTCACCAATGTACCTGTTTTTTGCTGCGGCAGCCAATGCACCAAGGCCATCACAGATGCAATTGCAAAGCCTCAGGCCAAGGCTAAAGCCACCACAGGCAAAAAGGGTTACCTGAGCTATAACTAATGGCATGTCAACAACTTTATATGGCTCTTCATTGGTGAACCTATAGATTAATGGCGCCCATACTGGGTTTGGCACTGCAAGGTCTCCTAATTCAGCTAAAGCCATATCTGAGTGTGCATGCCTCAACCACGAGTGCACCTTGTTCTCGTCCAAAAAACACTTCTAGTTTTCCATTTTTGGCCTCTCTGAGCCTACCAGATAAAGGATAGTAAGGAACCAAAACTCTGGCTAGTGCATCACACTGTTTTTATGACCGGTTCTCTATTGCAACTTAAAGTCTTTTGAACTGAAATCATTCGATCAATGGTTATATGAATGTGCAGGATAAGAAAAGATTAGATTCATGATGAAGACATGTAACGGATACGGGTTAACACCCCAAAACAACCCTTTACTCCTTTCCTCTCCAATCTTGACAGTCCCCCATCACTACCATTTTTTTTTTAATCAATGTCATTCTATACACCTATCATCACTATCTATATCTATTAAGACTTGCTCATGAATTGTGAATCCTGCACGAGAGGAATACTAGATACAACTGTTCTAAAAAGTTATCACAATCTTGAATAAACAAAGAGCCAAAATCAAAACATCAAAAAATGGAAAAAAAATGAAATCGAAAAGAAAATTATGAGAACAATGACCTATCAACAATCAACTTTTTGTACTCATCAAACTGAGACCCATCAACGAAATAAAAAAAATTCAATCATAACCCAATTTAGAGGTCTTAGGGTTTTTACCTTTGAGAACGGATCTGATTTGGGGAAAGGGAGTGTCGGACTCCAAATGATATCTTCAAGTCTTTGAACGAAGCTGTCAAAGAAAAAAAAAATTAAAAACATTGCTTTTAAAAAATAAAAAAATATTGGAAACGCATAGTGGAAGAAAAGAACCTGGATTTTGGGTTTTGGATTTTTGACACCAGAAGCAGAGATGATGGAGACTGTAGAATTTGGTTTTGGTTTTGGGTTTTTGATAGAGGATCGTAGTCGAATTTGGGATTTTGGGAAGGGGACTGTCGAATTTGGGAGAGAGAGAGAGAGAGAGAGATGGGATTTGGGGACGGGGACTAGGGAAAATTATAATTTGGAAGTAGCGGCATTTGTCAACAAACGCCGCTAAATTTTCATATACATTCAGCGGCGTTTATCACTTAAAAACGCCGCTATATGAATATTATGCCGGCGTTTTCGACACCAACCGCCGCTAACAGAAATTTGATTTTCATCTAGCGGCGTTTATAATATTTAAACGCCGCTAATATACTTGTCAAGACGATGCGTTTCACCTGATAAAACTTTTTAACGGCGTTTCGTTCTCTAATCGCCGCTAGTTTTAATTTTCAGCGGTGTTTATGGAGAACAAACGCCGCTGTTTATAAAAACACGCAATGTAGAGGCGTTTTCTAGTGAAACGCCGCTAAAAAAAAGCCACTGAAAGTCAAAATTGCTGTAGTGAGTTCTTACTATCCATACGTAGTTTTGATCTAAGATTTCAATTCTTCCATGTTTCAGTAGTAGCATATTGTTCCATGGAGTTAAGGTCCAAAATATGGAAGTAACAAGTGTTTCTACAAATCTACCACCCAGTCAATTGTGTTCCACTTAATCCCTATTTCATGGCCACATATCTTTTCAGGTAATGGGAAACCTTTCTCCTCTTACATGAATCTAATTTTTATTTCATTCAAAATTTTTTTTCAAAAATGACACATCAGCATGATCAATGACACATAAGTAAAGTCAAAGACAACTTCAGCAACCAATTTGACACCATTAATAAATGGATTATATTAATAAATTGATAAAGTATAAGAACTAGTTGCATAATTTTTCCTTTTTCATTCAAAGACAAACAAAATTTGTTTTTGCTCAAATTTTTTTGGACAAATACAATTTAAACATTGTTGTTTAAATGAGGCTTTTTGTACAGGATTGGGCAACACAACTCAAACCATGAAACTGATTAAAGAATCAAACCAATAATCGAATGAATCTTGTTAATGGCATCGCAACAACTTCATTGGGGGAATGCATCAAGTAAACTGTTCCAAATCTAAGCATTTTTTTTCTTCTTAAACTGAAGCATCAGATAATAGATTTTGGGTTGGTGGAAGCAATGCAACAGCTCCTCCTTGAGAATTCGAGTACTTTCTCTATATAACCTGAAGCCTACTTTCTGCAGCCTTTGAATGGAAATAAGCCAGCAGTTTAGCACAATCCATGAGCTGTGGTTCAGAGTAACCAGTGTGAAACTTGAGTGTGTCAGTTCCAAGTAGGGGTCTTGTTTAGAGTGCAACGAGCAGCATAGACTGCTGAGGCAGCAACCATTGATGGGTAGAACATTATGGTCTGGCATCATTCCCAACACAGCAAGGAAATATACCATGTTTTCCATCAATAACACAAATAGAAAACATAAAGAAAGTAAGCATGTATGTATTCCATGTAAAAACAAACAAAAAAACAAAGACAATCAGTTTACTAGGAAAGGAAGAAGAATCCTCTCACCTTCTCATCAAGAATCGATGGCTTGCGCTAGGAATACATAGGGTGTGGGCACTGTCAAAGTCCATTCCAATCTTCCTAGTATAGTTTTCTCCATGGTAAGTATTTCTTCATGAGTGTAAGCTCTGTCTGCAATGCATACTAGATCATTGACCTGCATTTACAATTCAGTTCATTGTCACAGTTAGCCAATGATATATTGACACATAAAAGATATGACAAAGAAAATAAAAGATTGTATATACACACCTCAGGGGGGCAGATTTCTTCATATTTGGTGGCAATAAGCATGGCACTCATGCCCAGCAGTTGTAATTCCCTCCTAGGCACAATCTTCATAGAAAGGAACCGATCAATCAAATTGATGGAAACATAGAGAGCCCCAGGTGAAAACTCAAACTTTTGATGAACATCGATCAGCCAATCAATAAGAATTGCCCTCATCTTCTCATTAATGTCCGTTTGCAAGTGCATATAGTCATGTGGCCTGCTCTTATTCTTCATTCCTAAACGTTTAGCAAATGTCAGTGATAAGTTCATAAAATACACATTTTATACTCTGTCTATTCTTAGTTTTCGTTATGTTTTCTATCTTTATTTTGATTACTTATGTTATATTTTTGAATTTTAGGTATATTTAAAAGAATGAATCAAAAACAGGTCAATTAGGATGTTAAATAGCTTACAAAATCACAATCACAAGATGGACGAAGACTTGGGAATCAAAAATATCAAATTCTTGGTGCAAAGCAAGAAGGTAGATTTGACCTCTGGAGTTTGTTTCTAAGCAATCATGATGTTAAAATCTTTATTAAAAAAAACTTCTTTCTTGACTTTTGAAGCTGACTTGAAGGTCTTTCCAACGGTATATCATGCGCCCAAATCAGATAAGAAATGGTCATCCAAATCGATTGACGAAGTGCGAGAAGTTGTAGCAGCAGAGAAGAGCTCGGCGCCACACCATGGCGCCCAAACCACCAAAATATTTCGAGAGCCCAGCGCCGCGGCGTCGGGAGACTTTCCAAAAATGAAAATTCTGCCTCCTAACTTTACTTGTGCGGCAAGAAAGGGTTCTTTGGATTTTAAAGCTCTATAAATAGCATCTTTTGAGCTATAAATTAGACATGTTTTGAGGAGGCTTGGACGACAAAATAAAGAGTTCCTGAAGATCATCATTAATCTTCTTCTTCTTCTTCTTCTTCTCAATTCTCCTTTTTTTTTTTTAAAGTTTTATGTTTATATTAACTATGTCTATGCTAGGCTAAATTCTTTTTGTGGTTAAGGATGATTTCAAAGCCTTAGACATGATTGTTGGTTAATAAATTTCAGATTGTCTTTCAACTCTCTTTTGAATTTGTTATATTCTACTGATTGCATGTCATAAATTTATATCTTGTTTATTTAGGTGTGCAACTAGATAAATATTATAATAATTTGATTGCTAGTTTAGTGTTTTGATTCGTAATTGTCAAGATTCCTAAACATATGTAGCAAATTGTTATCAATGATTATGAGACATTTTCGTTCGATACAATGTAGAGTATGGCTCAAGTTAAATGAACCCGCTTGTGTGTTTGTTTTTTGATATAATCTATCTTTCTATATTGAATGCTTTCATTGAATTAAATTTAGAGAGCTTATCCTAGGTTGTTCATTGAAAATAGATTGGGTAAAAGCGCTTGTTCTTTTTTCCAATGACACAGTAAGGAAAGATTCGAGACAATCTCTCTTGTGTGTTGTCTTAGGGTTATTAAATTTAGAAGAGAGAGAGAAAGATAATTCTGATTATTGACTATATTTCATGTTTAGAGGTGGAGAATGATCCTTAACCATACTTTTCATCATCATTATTATTTGCTATATTTAAATTTATGTTTCTTTAAATCTTAGTTTATCTTTTGAGTTTTCTTATTGAAAAATACATTTTCAAAACAATTCAAACCCCCCCAAATTTAGTTTAGGTGTTTAGTCATATTAGATTAGAATCAATTAACATATAAATAAAGAACAATCTATGTGGTTTCGACCCTTGCTTATTACTACTATACACAATAACAATCATAACTTAGTGCAAGGATTTAATAGATACATCATTTTGTGTATCAGTCAACACGTCAATACCATTAACTGATTTAGTAATATTTACACACTGATGAATTTATTGTTATATATATATATTTATTATTACCTCAGCTGATTTATAGAACTTGTAGATGTCATCAACATATTCTACCCCAGCCAAGTCGTTATTGGCAGTTGCTCTATCAATATATCAACAATTTCATCCTTCGGCTTGTTAGCAATTTCACAGGCCGCCTGCAATAGTATCAAATTTGAATATGGAAGAAGAAGGTTACATCCCAGAACAGATGATTACCCCTCAAGTTTCAAGAATAATTAGTCAAAAGATAAAAAAAAACAAAAAAAAAAAAACTCACCTTGCTTCTGGCAGTAAGGCTGAAGTAAGAGTATGTAGTTTCTTCTTGGATGATCCCTCTCCCTCAGTTACTTTCTTATTGTTATTCACAAGAATAACCTTGTCTTTCTTCTCCTCATCTTTTTTGTCCTTCACCTCCAGTATCCGGACTGATTTCAATCACTTTCGCACTTGGTTTCTTTTGAGCAGGCTTTGGTGCAGGCGCAGCAGCAGCCCTTTTAGGCAAAACGACTCCACCATGAACAGGAGCTTTATCCACATTAACACAAACATTTTTCTGTATTCCAAAGAAAATCAGAAACTGAAAATATTATGTCAACAAAAACAAGAATTTCTTGGTACAAACTCTTTGACATTATTATTTCCAGTAAAGAAAGATGATATCTAAAAAGGAAAAAAAAAAAAGTGGGGGAAGAGGTAGAAATAAATCAATAAAAATTATATATACCTTATTACTGTCAACGGCTGCAGCAGCTTGTGCATTGTCAAGTAACTGTGTGCAGAAAGACCTTGTGAGGGGATGATGAATCTGAGGCTGAGGCTTGCCATCAACCACTCCTCTAACATTCACCAGATTCCCAATATCTCCCAACGCACGGCGGCTCCTCCCATCTCCTGCCGCATTCTTCTTTGTCTGCTTATTAACTGTTCCTCCTACTCCTACAACGCCGCCTTCGCCTGCAAAGGAATCATTATTCCTTAAATGATTCACTCCTTCTAAGATAGTGAAGAACGAATGATACAGTTTCAACAGATTCCCTCAAATAAGTGAAAAACATAGTCTTCATAATATGATATGCCACTTTCAAAAATTAAACAAAGAACCGTTTTCTTTTTTTGGCCAATGAAACATTGAAGATTAACCATAAAATCATTTGACAAAAGGAAACAAACAAATCCCAACAAATATTGAAAAATAATTCAGGGTTCCGTTCCGCCAAACAAAAACGAAAGAAGAAACATGAATATAATCTTGAGAGATCGAATGAGACTATGGATGATATATAAGAATACCTCTGGCTCGTTGTGGTGGTACAATGGGCCTTGAAGCCATTTTTTATTCCTTTTAATGGCTTTCGCTTTCTCTTTAATTCTCTCTTTCTCTCTTCTTCATCGTAGATTTCTGAGGATTTTGGGGAATGAGAAAAAAGGGCAGATTGATTTCCTGGAGCCGATGCTTCACTTGTAAGCCCAACGATCAAATTTCTCTATTCAATTTCTGACCGTTGGATCGTTTCTAATCCAACGGTGGAAAACCCTTTATAGATTATAGCAGTTAGCTTACCTGTAAGTGCAATGCTTCATGTTGTGTGGGCTAAAAAGTTAGCATTTGCTAATGGCCTTTACCTCTTAATTAATTAAAGTAAAAGGAAAATTACTTACAACTCATAACTAGATTTATTCATGGATTGGGTCAAATTATGGCCCGAATATATTTTTTTTATCCAAGCTTGGGTTGAGCCCGGGCCTACTCGAAAGTCCGTTTCATTATTCACAAAATATTAAAATATAAAAAATATAAAAATTCACAAAATATAAAAATATTTTTATATTAATATTTTTATAATTTAAAAAATATTTTTTATTCATAAACAGTAATTCGAGCTGACTCGAATTAGAAAACTTAAGTTTTGGCCTGACCAAATACTGGTAGGGTCTATTAGGCCGGACAGGTGATCCGGCCCTTGAGCAAGTCTACTCACAACTCACAAGCTAATTCAACTCCTATGAGAAGAGAAGCTGAACTACTAATACTACTAGTGCAAGCATAGATTGAGTTGCTTCCAATACCCAACAATCTTCCTTTCACTTTTCAATCAAACCTCTTATTCCTTTTGTTCATTTGTCGAAAGAAAATTGTTTTGGCAGTTGTTCCCCCTCATTTGTTCCCAAAACAAAAAAATAAAATAAAATGAAATTTCATAAACTATTATTTGTGTACAAAAAAATAGAATTTTATTTTGAACCGTAATGATTTTAGTTAGGAAAAGTGGACACTTTCATTGAGAAATCATTAATTTTTTAAACTCTAAATTTCATATTCAAATCTAGTTGTGGTATGCTTGGTTGGTACTGTTAGAACTTATATAAGAAAGTCCCACATCGGTGGGAGCAACGAAGGAGTTCCTCCTTGAAGGCTATATAAAGAGCCTTAAGGAGAAGTATTAAAACCATCCCAAGAATTATCTCTTCCTCTCTTGTATACTTTCTTATATTCTTTGTGAGGTTGTTCTCTCATAGTATTTAGAGAGAAGTGTTGTAATATTTTCTCATAGTGAAATTCTTCTAGTCTTGCCCCGTGGTTTTTCCCTTTATTCATTGAGGGTTTTCCACGTTAAATTTTGTGTGTTCAGTTCCTATTTTCTCATCTCTTATTTTAGTTGTGAGACACTATTCAATCACTCTGGTACCTAACAGTGGTATCAGAGCCATTGGCTCGTGGTCCTTATTCCGCTGCAGTGAAAGTGTTGGTTCTTAGTATGCTCTGTGGTTGCAGTATTGTCTGATCTTCCACATCAGAAAAGAATTATTCTTGTTGCTGGAAATAAAGTGTGGTAGTGTGAAAGTGTCTAGGGAAGTTCTGGCTAGGAAAGACTTGGTATTTAAGTGTGTCTATCAGTGACCCACCTCTCTTTCCTGGGAACCTACCTGGTGCACTATTCACGGGCTACGGTCACTGTTCCAGTATACGGGCTATTCAATTGTACTGTACTATTCACAGATACGGTTATTATTCATACATGTGGTTGTATACTTTTGCAGTAATTGTTAACGTATACTGGATTTGTTCTAGTGTACGACATACGTACAATACTGTTCACATATACGGTACTATTCACGGTGAAATAGTGTAACTCGCTTCAGTTCGTGTACAACCATGGCAGCAAAATTCGAGATAGAGAAGTTCAGTGGGAGAAATTTCTCCTTGTGGAAATTGAAGATAAGAGCAATTTTGAGGAAGGATAATTGTCTAGAAGCAATTGAAAGTAGACCCACAGAAATGACTGATGAAAAGTGGAAAGAGAAGGATGACAATGCTGTTGCCAATCTGCACCTAGCAATGGCGGATTCAGTTTTGTCAAGTGTTGCAGAGAAGAAGACTGCAAAGGAGATTTGGGATGTTCTAAACAAATTGTACGAGGTGAAGTCACTTCACACCAGAATATTCTTGAAGAGGAAACTCTACACTCTTCGAATGAGTGAATCCACGTCGGTAACGGATCACATCAACACTCTGAATACGCTATTTGCTCAACTCACAACATCAGATTTCAAAATAGCGGAAAATGAACGTGCGGAACTTCTACTTCAGAGTTTACCAGATTCGTATGATCAACTCATCATCAACATCACAAATAACAATGTTAGTGACTCTCTTCACTTTGATGATGTTGCCGGTGCTATTCTTGAAGAAGAATCCAGGCGCAAGAATAAGGAGGAAAGGTCAGAAAATTCAAAGCAAGCAGAGGCTTTAACGGTGATGAGAGGCAGATCAACAGAACGTGGCTCCAGTGGGAGTCAGAATCATGGTAGATCAAAATCTCGAAGAAGGAAGAATCTTAAATGCTACAATTGTGGCATGAGAGGGCACTCGAAGAAGGAGTGTTGGCATAATAAGAAGGGTGGAGAAAAGAATTCTGAAACATCAACCTCCCAAGGTTGTGTTGCAAGTACCTCAGATGATGGAGAAATCTTGTATAGTGAAGCAGCGACTAGTTCTAAAGGCGGAAAGAAACTCAATGATGTCTGGATAATGGATTCAGGTGCGACATGGCACATGACTCCACACCGAGATTGGTTTTGCACTTATGAACCTATTTCGGAAGGATCTGTGTTCATGGGAAATGATCACGCCTTAGATATTGCTGGAGTCGGTACCGTCAGATTAAAAATGCATGATGGTACTGTTCGCAAAATTCAAGGGGTACGACATGTGAAGGGCTTAAAGAAGAACTTATTGTCAATTGGACAATTGGATGACCTCGGGTGCAAGATCCACACTGAATGTGGAATATTGAAAGTAGTGAAAGGAAACCTTGTGGTGATGAAAGCAGAGAAGATCACAAGCAATCTATACATGCTTTTGGGAGAGACGTTGCAAGAGGCAGATGCATCAGTTGCAGCAGCCAGCCAAGAAGAAACGACGATGATGTGGCATCGCAGATTAGGCCATATGTCAGAGCGAGGCTTGAAAGTCCTTGCAGAACGCAATCTCCTGCCCGGGCTCAAGATGGTCAATTTACCTTTCTGTGAACACTGTGTGATAAGCAAGCAGCATAGATTGAAGTTTGCTAAAGTAACTACAAGAAGCAAACACATACTGGACTTAATCCATTCTGATGTGTGGGAGTCACCAGAAATATCCCTGGGTGGAGCAAAGTATTTTGTATCATTCATTGATGACTATTCCAGGAGATTATGGGTGTACCCAATCAAGAAGAAGTCAGATGTGTTTCCAGTATTCAAGGAGTTCAAAGCACAAGTAGAGCTTGAAACTGGGAAAAGAATCAAGTGCTTGAGGACAGACAATGGAGGAGAATATGTAGACGGTAACTTTCTAGCATTCTGTAAGAAAGAGGGTATTATGAGACAATTCACGGTTGCACATACGCCTCAACAGAATGGTGTAGCAGAGCGGATGAACAGAACTCTCCTAGATAGAACAAGAGCCATGCTGAGAACAGCGGGATTGGCCAAATCTTTCTGGGCAGAAGCAGTCAAAACCACCTGTTATGTGATAAATCGATCACCATCAACGGCGATTGGTTTGAAGACGCCTATGGAGATGTGGAAAGGAAAGCCAGCTGATTATTCTTCTCTACATGTGTTTGGATGTCCTGTGTACGTGATGTACAACTCCCAAGAAAGAACAAAGCTGGATCCAAAATCCAGAAAATGTATATTCTTGGGTTATGCTGACGGTGTTAAGGGGTATCGCCTGTGGGATCCCACTGCCCGCAAGGTTGTTGTCAGCAGAGATGTAGTTTTTGCAGAAAATGAACTGCAAAGTGAGCAAACAAATGACAACACTTCAAAAGAGACTGCTACAGTGCAGATGGATAGAAATTCTCAAGAAGATGATTCTTCTGAAGCAGAACCAGAGCATGAGGTACCAGAACCAGTTGAGTCCGAGGCTGTAGAAGTTCGACGGTCAACTCGTGAGAGAAGGCCTCCAAATTGGCACACGGAGTATGTTACGGAGAGCAATGTTGCATACTGTCTTTTAACAGAGGATGGAGAGCCATCAACTTTTCATGAAGCTACTAGTAGCCCAGATGCTTCTCTGTGGATGACAGCAATGCAGGAAGAAATTGAAGCTCTTCACAAGAACGAGACATGGGAACTGGTGGAATTACCACGTGGCAGAAAAGCCATTGGTAACAAATGGGTCTACAAGATCAAGCGGGATAGCAATGATCAAGTAGAACGATATCGTGCTAGATTGGTTGTAAAAGGATATGCTCAGAAAGAAGGTATTGACTTCAACGAGATATTTTCTCAGTTGTCAGACTTACTACTATCAGAGTAGTGTTGGCTATGTGTGCTGCATTTGATTTACATCTTGAACAACTAGATGTAAAGACGGCTTTTCTACATGGAGAGCTTGAAGAAGAAATTTATATGCTCCAACCAGAAGGTTTTGTTGAAACAGGCAAAGAGAACTTGGTTTGCAGGTTGACCAAATCTCTGTACGGTCTAAAGCAGGCGCCCAGATGTTGGTACAAGAGATTTGATTCTTTCATAATTAGCCTTGAATACAACAGACTGAGTTCAGACCATTGTACGTACTACAAGAGGTTTGATGATAATGATTTCATTATTTTGCTGTTGTATGTGGATGACATGTTGGTGGTAGGCCCCAACAAAGATCGAATCCAAGATTTGAAGGCACAGTTGGCTAGGGAGTTCGATATGAAGGACTTGGGACCCGCAAACAAGATTTTAGGGATGCAAATTCACCGAGACAGAAAAGACAGGAAAATTTGGCTTTCTCAAAAGAATTATCTAAGGAAGGTCTTGCGACGCTTCAACATGCAAGACTGTAAGCCAATATCTACCCCACTTCCTGTCAATTGTAAATTATCCTCAGGTATGAGTCCTAGCAATGAAGCAGAGAGGATGGAAATGTCTCGAGTACCGTATGCATCAGCGGTGGGAAGCCTTATGTATGCTATGATATGTACAAGACCAGACATTGCACAAGCAGTGGGAGCGGTCAGTCGATTTATGGCAGATCCTGGTAGAGAGCATTGGAATGTTGTTAAGAGGATCCTTAGATACATTAAAGGAACCTCAGATGTTGCATTATGTTTTGGAGGATCAGAACTTGTTGTCAGGGGTTATGTTGATTCAGATTTTGCAGGTGATCTTAATAAAAGGAAATCCACTACTGGCTATGTGTTCACACTTGCAGGAGGAGCGGTAAGCTGGTTATCTAAGTTACAGACTGTTGTAGCTTTGTCTACTACAGAAGCTGAGTACATGGCAGCTACCCAAGCATGCAAGGAAGCAATATGGATACAAAGGTTAATGGAAGAACTCGGGCACAAGCAGCAGAAGATTATTGTGTATTGTGACAGTCAGAGTGCCTTGCACATTGCAAGGAATCCAGCCTTTCATTCCAGGACAAAGCATATAGGTATACAGTATCACTTTGTTCGAGAAGTAGTAGAAGAAGGAAGTGTGGATATGCAAAAGATTCACACCAAAGACAACCTAGCAGATGTTATGACAAAGCCAATCTCCACTGACAAGTTTATTTGGTGTCGATCCTCCTATGGTCTATCAGAAACGTAAGCAACATGGAATGGCAAGACAGAAAGAGTGGTGTGAAGATATGATTGGTTTAATCAAATCTTCAAGTGGGAGAATTGTTAGAACTTATATAAGAAAGTCCCACATCGGTGGGAGCAACGAAGGAGTTCCTCCTTGAAGGCTATATAAAGAGCCTTAAGGAGAAGTATTAAAACCATCCCAAGAATTATCTCTTCCTCTCTTGTATACTTTCTTATATTCTTTGTGAGGTTGTTCTCTCCTAGTATTTAGAGAGAAGTGTTGTAATATTTTCTCATAGTGAAATTCTTCTAGTCTTGCCCCGTGGTTTTTCCCTTTATTCATTGAGGGTTTTCCACGTTAAATTTTGTGTGTTCAGTTCCTATTTTCTCATCTCTTATTTTAGTTGTGAGACACTATTCAATCACTCTGGTACCTAACAGGTACTTGATAAATAGTTCTTAATATTTCTAAATTGGTTTCTCCTTACAGTTAGAGGTGATAATGGGTGGGTCGAGCTTGTTTTGGTTCCGATCACATTGAGTTCGGACCGTTTTGAGTTTGGGTATTTTCAAGTTTACAGTGTTTGAGCAAAGTTTGGTTTCTAGCTAATCAAATCACTTTTTAGATTTTATAAAGGATGTAATCATTTCAGTATGTTTTTCAATTGTGGTCAAGTTCGAGTTTAAGTTTTTTGAATCTGAATCGTTTCAGGTTTAAGCTATTTTGGGTTAAAATAATTTTAAGTTTGAGTTTTCTCAAGTTCAGACAATTTCAAGTTTGGATTTTTTCAAATTCAAATCTTTAACCTTTTTGTGAAATCAAGTTTCGGACGAATTCAAGTTTTTTGAACTAATTTACGGGATTGGATTAAGCCACCTCTACTTAGCGTTGTTCATCAAACCTTAAACACTAAAACCTTGTTTGGTAGCATCAAACGAGCTTTAAGAGTTTCTTCCATCGTAATAGAATGTGTATTGACACTTGTTGAACTTGTTAACAATATATATGAAATGAAGGCAGTGGCAAAACGGCACTTCGGCATAGTGAAAATTAGAATGCCGTTTTGACACACACTTGTTTAAAATACATGTGAACTTCAGTACAGTGAAAGTGAAAAGAAACTCCCATCGCGTTGCGTTACCAAACGGATCCTCAATGAGACATTGATCAATGTATTCATCCAATTAATTATTGCTATTTTGTCTAAACTACCCACAGCCACAAATGATGCAATTAATAAAAATAATATATTTCAATTAAAGATTATTATCCTGTACACTGGTAATGAAATTTTTTTAACTTCACAAATGGGATTAAAAACTTGTTACATGTCTCATTTATTTATTTTTTATTTTTTAAATATAATCTAAAAACATGTGATAGTTTTTTAACCCTACTCGTGGAGTTAAAAAATTGCAGTGTCATTGTACAGAATAATAATCTTATAATTAATAAATTAAATAATTTTGTTTTAGTAATCAGGCAGTGGAGATAACATATTTTAAGGTCTCAATTAAGAATGTGAGCTTTTTTCTCTAGTTTTCTCTGAGTCCTCCGAGTCCTTCTCAGTCTTTTCTGAGTCTTTCTCAATTTCTTGATTTTCTTTCTTTAGTTTTTTCCTTTCTTTTCTTCTTACTTTCTGAGTCCGGTCACCATTCTTGAGAATTAAGGTTTGTCTGATTTGATAGCCCTTTAGATTTTCTTAATAGAGTCTAGTTTTAGGGTTCCATTAGGCCTAGCTGTTCATATTATCAAAACTCTTTTTTGGGAAACCGCGCTAGGCTGTTTCTCTTTACTTTGGAATAGGCTGAGTAATGATGATATTAAGAGGTATGTGGTTCATTAAAGGATTGTGGCGAAAAAGTGTGTTTGTATAAAAAAAAAAAGGCTATAAATGGATCATCTAAACGTAGGTATGGCCTTTTCTTGAAAGCAACTCTAGTAAAGGAATTTGACAATGATAGCAAGGGGATGGAAAGCGGTTACAGTACTGTAGAGAATGAAGGCAGGAGGCAATAGATGGAGGTTTCCTATGCAGAGTTGGCTGGCGGCGCATGGTAAAACTGAGAAGTAGAGGCACGTGAGAGTTGATTGGAAGGCAATTAATGAGTTAGTTACTGGGGCAGTTATAGAAAGAGCGAGAAATGAGGCAGTTGTACTAAGCTAGAGGAAGAAATAACAGGAAGTAAAGGTACGATTTCTCTTAATGAAACCTCCTTATACAACCTTGAAAAAAATCATAGATCGAGCCAAATATGCGTTCAAAATAACCATGGTCCTGAAACTTCTAAACAATCCCAAACTATAGAAAACCAAAAAATTGTAGGCAACCCATCCCCTACGCTAGGACCAAGAACTAACCCAAAACTATAAAACTTGACCCAAGAACACAATTATGACTCGAATACCCCCACTACAAAAAGAGGAAACCCTTATGGGATTGGGGCTAAGGGATTATGTGGGAAAATAAGCACACAGAAACCAAACTCATTGGGTGGAAGGGGGATGTAGTTATAAAGGGGGTAATAAGGCGAGTGAGAATTTACCCTACATAGTATGACTACTAGTTGATGAGAATGGGGAATGGCAACATAAGTACTGATAACATAGGACAAAATATGGCCATGGTGAGATTAATCAATTTGCTGGGAAACTTAAAACTAAAAAGGAAGATGGAAGATTTCGTTTAATAAATGAATGAGGAAGGGAGGGGAAAGGACTAAAATTGGAGTTTTTAGAGTTTTGTCCAAGTAAGAGTGGAATAGGTGAAAATATAGAAAGTCAAGAGAATATTGGAAGAAAAACTCAGATAGCTAGAAAGAATAATGCAAATGTGAAGCCTCGAAAGAGATCATGGAAAGGGAAAACAATGAATAGAAAGGAGAACAATCTGGTAGATGTGTTTATACAGGGGGTTCAGGAAATGGAGGATACCTATGAACTAATGAAGAGGAAAGGTGCTAGTGGCTGGCCTGTCAATGTATTGGGCCAGCCTTGACAGTTCAAGCTCTCAAGGAGCTAAAGAAAAAATATGACCCGGACCTGTTGTTTCTAATGGAGACAAAGAATAGCAGGAAAAAATTAGAAACAATTAGAAGGAGACTGAAGTTTGACAAAAGCTACTATGTGGACCTAAAAGGAATTAAAGGTGGACTAGCTCGATGATGGAATGGCAACTGTGCAATAAGGATCAGTGTAAAAAAATATCATGGACACTGAATTCTTGAATAGGAAGTGTCGCAGCCTAAAAAATAACAAGTCTCATCACAAGATTTTATTATTCATTAAGCGTGACATTAAAAAAAAATCGAGAAAAAGTCGACGTAATTTCTCTTGAAAAATGAAAGTTTTGGAAATGACTTTGAAAAAGTCATGGAGTCGCCACCAATCCTTTTTAGCTAGGTGTGATCGGCCACCTATTAAAATCGATTTTATAAAATATTTTAAAATTAATTAAAACATTTTTAAAACCAATTTCAAGTCTACGTTTTAAACCAGAGAAATCAAAGAATCGGGTTCGGGACTCGGTTACGTGTGGGGAAGGATTAGCACCCCCACAACGCCCGTATAAAACGGTACCTTATTAATCATGTGTTATCTCAAGTCTCGGTAAAAAGTTGATTTTAAATTTAGTATTTCAAGTTAATTCCCAATTTAAAGAAAAATAATTTTATTTTTAATTGAAAATGATCCGGAATTTATAAATTCAAAAATTTCCTATATTCCTCAACAAATGTGGCAAAATGTAGAAATTTTTATTAGTTTGGAAAACTTTCCGAATCATTCTCATTTTAAAGAAAATATTCCGTTATTAATGATAATTGATGATATCCTCCCCAGCAAACCTGGCAGAGAATTCATGAATTATTTTAACTTGGGAATATCTTTATTTTATTGAAAATCATTACCTTTTTGAAAACATTTTAAAAAATATGAATATGTATGACATAAATAAAATGACATAGCAAAGTCTAAATAATATAATGCAACCTAAATGGTATGATATAATTTAAATGTCTTAGCATATTCTAAATGAAATGAAATATCCTAAGTTATATGATATATTCTAAATGGAATTAAATGACCTAGGTAACATGATATATTCTATATGAAATGTAATATTCTAAGTCATATGATACATTCTAAATGAAATAAAATATCTTAAGTGACATAATATATTCTAAATGAAATGAAATGACCTAGGTAACATAATATATTCTACATGAAATGAAATGACCTAGGTAACATAATATATTCTATATGAAATGAAATAATTTAAATGACATGGCAAATATAAATGATATGTCATATAATCTAAATGACATGAAATATAAAATAATGCTATCATATAATATGCATGAAAATAAAAATAAAAATAATAATGCATGAACATAGCATATGCTAAATAATATGACAAAAACTAAATAAAAAGCATAGGATATCATGAAATATTCAAAACCATATAACAAATAATATAATATCAAAAATTTAAATCAAAGATAATAACACCATCATGAAAATTAAACATAGCAAAAATTACATATTATACAATATGCATGAATATGAAAAATGCAATGCATGAGAATGTATTTTTTCCTTTAATTAAGGAAATCCGTATATCTAAAAAGATATCCGGCTACCTTAGGAAAATATATCAAATTAAATATTCTAAAATCAAAAATACTTTGTGATTGTTTGAAAATAATTTTGAAAAGCTTAGATTAAAAATAAAAACTTAGCTAAACCTTTTTTAAATGGCTCTAATTTCTTAAGTTTTAAAATCATTTTTAGAGTTTAAAAAGGCTTAGAAACTACCCTAAGTCAGTAGCTAAACTTTCTAATTAGCCTCCTCTAAGTAACTTAACCAAAACAGAAAAATGATTTTCCTTCAAATTCAATTCTGACTCTACTGTCCAGTTTTAAAGCATGATTTTTTACCCTATTTTTAAAAATTCAAAAAAATCTAAAAAACATACTGGAGACTCAGAACATGTAAAACTACACGGGAAAAATCGGGAAAGTACAAGTACTGGGTGAAAAAAGGGTTTTGTCAAAACACTTTTTTTTTTTTTGCCTTTGATAGAATCATTTAAAAATCAAAGTAAAAATATTAGAGACTCTCCTAAGGACTCACAAATAGTAGCTAACACTTTTGAAAAGTTAGGCAAAAAATTGGCAAAGTAATAAAAATCACAAAGGTAGAATAAACAATTTGACAACTCTTTAATTTTCCACAAGTATGCTCAAGTGAGCATGACTTTGAACCATTGATTGGCCTAAGTCATAAGTCAAGTGGCAAGGACATGAAATGCATGAACAATACAGAAAATATGATACATGAAATGCATGATTTAAAACCTAAATGACATAAAAAATGCATGGCATCAATAAAATGACCTAGACCTAAATGAACTTGCATGGCATTTAATGCAACCTATGTCTAAAATGCATGAATATGCATGGCAAAACAAACCAATCCTAAACCTAAAATATGCATAGCAATAACACAAACACATGGCATGCTTAAACAAAATACTCAACCAAATATCATGAAAATGCAAACCTATCAACTAACATAACAAAAATGCACACACAAAGCAAACAATATGAGGTGGCCGAATGTGGTGGATGCTTAAAATGAGCATGGCATTTTCACAAACACATGATATACTAACATGCATAGCTAAAGAATAATGCTCAAATCATGAAAATATAAAGTAAAGGCATGAAAACCAATAGGCATTTTCACAAACACATGGATTACAAAATATAAAACATAAACAAACTTAAACATTTTGAAAACAGAAAATCAAAAATACAAGACAAGTAAAATAAACATGATAACAAGATAATAGACTCAAAAATAGAAACAAGCAAGCAACCAAATTAAAACAAGCTTCATATTTATGTATTAGAAGAAGATTAAAGCATCAAAACTTGTTAAATATCAAGAATAACATGCAAGTAAAAATGCAAACAGCAACCCTAAAAAATACTAGGCCATTCGGCCAACCTTTAACAAAAGAAAAAAAATTTCAAAGCCTTTTTTTTCAAGAAAGCATGAAGAAGAACTTGAAGAAGAATATTAAAAACACTTATTTGAAAAGAAAAATCAAAAGAAACTCACCAAAATAGTGATCAAAACAGCAAATGAAGAATGGAAAATCAAAGAAAGAGCAAGAGTATGGTGCTTAAAGCAATCTCTAGAAGCTATCTTTCAAGCTTTTTCTCTTCTAACTTTCTTTTCTTTTCTAAAATTTTCTTTTTGCTTTTCAACAATGGAAAGAAAAATCAGCCAAAACCAAGAGAGAATAGAGAGTGAATAGCTGAAAATGAAAGAGAGAATGACTCTCCCTTGTAGTGGACGAATGGCCCTCCCTAGGCTAGGATGTTGTCATTTTTCATTCAACCAATTTTCATCCAAAGGCTATTGATCCAAGATGTTTAAAACATGAAATTATCACCCTTAGATTAGGCCATCAGCTATCCACAATTACAGCTATTCAATAATCTTAAGCCATTATGTTGACACTCTCCATCTTCATGCATTGGTCCATGTGGCTTATTTGCAAAGGCTTGATCAAAAAATAACTAACTTCCTCTTCATTGTTGGCCTTTTGATTAAAAATCAGAAACTATCTATCTATCCTTGTGCCTTGGCCGGCCAACCCCCTTCTTTCAGCCCATGTTTCATTTTTTTAAAACGCAAGAAAAGCCCTTTTCGGTTTCTTGGGTAAAATAACCCTTTTGCCCCCCGAACATAAATAAATGGCAAACGGACTCCAAATTCAAATTTTATTTTTTCAATACTTTCAAAATAATAAAATACTAAATTCTGGAAGTTTTCAAAATTTTCCGAGTCCATTTGCTATTTATTTGGATTTTTTCTTCAAAAATTGCCCTTTTATGCGCCCAAACTTTACCATTTTTTAAACGAGCTCCAAATCAAGATTTTTCTTCACCAATCTCTTCCAAATAATTTAAAAGTGTGATCTGTAAGTTTTCATAATTTTTGGAACTCATTTGGTATTTTTTCGGGATTTATCTGCTTGAATTACTACATAGGGGGCCCGAGATTTGGCCATTTTGCAAACGAACTCCGAATCCAGATTTTCTTTCTCCAATCTCTTCCAAAAATGAGATTTGCAAATTTTCAAAATTTTTAAAGTTCATTTGCTATTTTTTCGGGATTTATCTTCTTGAATTTCTACATAAGGGACCCGGGATTTGGCCATTTTGCAAACGAACTCCGAATCAAGATTTTCTTTCTCCAATCTCTTCAAAATGGTTTAAGAATGAGATTTGCAATTTTTCAGAATTTTTGGAGTTCATTTGCTATTTTTTCCAAATTTTCCTTTTTGCCTCCGAAACTTGGTTTTGCTCAAAATAAGTCTGATTTTCATATTTTCTTCAAACTGAGCCTTGGGCTATCCTTTTTTAACCACTCCTCATCCATTAGGAGCTTTAGTCCTACCGAGTCGGGCCATTTTTGTAATTCTTTCCAATTTCACCGAACTCCACCAAAAACCCTAATTCTCGATTTTCTTCCGGATTGACTTTTCTTTCAGTTTTTCTTTCAAGTGGCTTCTCCATTTGTCCCTTTTAGGAATTTTTTTTCTTCTTTTTTCTTTTTTTGCTTTGTTGGCTTTCATTTGCCACATTTTTCGATGGTTTTCTTTTTGCCATGATTTTTTTGATTATTTTTCCTCGCATTTGCCCTCCAGTGTAGAGGGTGATCCTTGATCAAGGTTTAAAGAAAGAAATAATTCCTAAGGCTCAAAGGGGTGACTAAGGATAATTTCTTCTTAGTGAAAGGAATATGAAAGATGGCCATTCATCATATCAAGCATGAATTTTCTCTTTGAAAAGCAATTCACATGGGAGATAGATATATAGAATTTCCATTTTTACACTTGGAATCATTCGAATTTCCATGTGCACAGCATCACACTTTTTTTTTTCTTCATTTTTTAAGCAAAATACTTCTTTAGTTCATCAGCATTCACGAGATTTTTGAAATCCTCCCCGTCCATTCTAGTTAAAATCAATGCTCCTCCAAAAAAAGCTCTTTTTACCACATAGGGTCCTTCCCAATTCGGAGCCCATTTTCCTCTTAGGTCTTTCACTATAGGGAGAATTTTCCTCAGTACCAACTCCCTTTCTCAGAACTGTCTAGGATGAACTTTCTTGTTGTGGGCTCGAATCATCCTTTTCTGATACAACTACCAATGAAAAATTGCTTTAAATCTTTTCTCCTCGATGAGATTCAACTGTTCATAACGAGCTCTAACCCATTCTGCTTTCTCTAGGCCAACTTCCATCAAAACCCGAAGTGAAGGGATCTCAATAGGTAGCACTGCTTCCATCCCGTATACCAAAGAAAATGGTGTTGCCCCTGTAGATGTACGGACTGAAGTATGATATGCATGAAGAGCAAAAGGCAAGATCTCATGCCAATCCTTGTACACATTAGTCATCTTCTCAACAATCTTCTTAATGTTCTTGTTAGCTGCTTCTACTGCCCCATTCATCTTCGGACGGTAAGGTGCCGAATTATGATGTGTGATCTTGAACTGAGTACACACTTCTCTCATTATCTTATTGTTCAAATTGAGAGCATTATCCGAAATAATTCTTGCTGGCAATCCGTAACGGCATATGATTTCTTTCTTAAGAAATCTACATACCATCGACTTGGTTACATTCGCATAGGAAGCAGCTTTCACCCACTTTGTGAAATAATCTATGGCCACCAAGATGAAACGATGTCCATTTGAAGCTTTCGGGGTAATAGGTCCGATCATATCCATTCCCCACATTGAAAAGGGCCACGGTACAGTCATGACATGTAATGGCGATGGTGGCAGATGAATCTTATCTGCATATATCTGGCATTTATCGCACTTCCGAGAATAATTGATACAATCTCCTTCCATTGTCAACCAATAATACCCTGCCCTCATAATCTGCTTAGCAAGCATGTGACCATTAGTATGAGTGCCACATATCCCTTTATGGACCTCTTTTATAATTCTCCGAGCTTCGGTAGATCCGACACATCTCAACAAGACTTGGTCTTTTCCTTTCTTGAAGAGAATCTCACTGTCTAGAACAAAACCCATTGCTAGCCTTCTCAGAGTCCTCTTGTCATTTTCTGTTGCTTGTTCTGGATACTATTGACTCTTGATGTACTGCAAGATGTCATTATACCAAGGGAGGCCATCTGCTTTTTCTTCAATACTCAGACAGTGGGCAGGAGACTCATATATACTCATCTTTATTGGCACAACTTCAGCCCCTTCATTCACTTTAAACATTGATGACAAAGTAGCTAGAGCATTTGCCATTCGGTTTTTTTCTCGAGGAAAGTAATTGAAATTCACTTCTTCAAATTCCTCCAATAAACTCAATATGAGTTCTCGGTATCGGATTAGCTTTGAATCTTGGGTTTCCCATTCTCTTCGTAGCTGGTATATCACTAAGGCTGAGTCTCCAAAAACTTCTAATACTTTGATTTTTCTGTCCACTACAGCACAAAGGCCTATAGTACACGCTTCGTACTCGGTAGTATTGTTTGTACAATCAAAATCCAATCTAGCAGTGAAAGGATAATAATCTTCTTCTGGGGATATGAGGACTGCACCGATTCCTTGCCCCATGGCATTAGATGCGCCACCAAAATACATTTTTCACACTTTCTTCTTCAGGGGAATCTCATCTGTTTGTGAAACATACATCAAATCTTCATCCGGGAAGTCAAAGTTCAATGGCTCATAATCTTCCACTGCCCGACTTGCTAAGAATTCAGCTACTGCACTGCCTTTGATAGCTTTCTAACTCACATATACAATGTCGTACTCTGACAATAAAACCTGCCATCTTGTTATTCTCCCTGATAAAGAAGGTGCTTCCAACATGTACTTGATTTGATCTAGCTTGGCAATCAACCACGTTGTGTGGTACAACATGTATTGTCTGAGTCTTCGAGTAGTCCAAGCTAAGGCACAACACAACTTTTCTACTGACGAATATTTCAACTCATAATCTGTGAACTTCTTGCTGAGGTAGTAAACTGCCTGTTCTTTCTTTCCAGTCTCATCAAGCTGCCCCAAAACACAACCCATGGATCTCTCAAATACTGATAAATACAGTATCATTGGTTTATTCGGAATAGGTGGCATTAATACTGGTGGGTTGGATAGATAATGTTTAACCTTTTCAAATGCAATCTGTCAACCTTCATCCCATTCTCCTGGATCACGTTTTCGAAGTAACTTAAGTATTGGATCACATTTGTCAGTTAACTGAGAAATAAACCGAGCAATGTAATTCAATCTCCCCAGAAAGCCTCTTACTTCTTTTTGAGTACGAGGTGGTGGCAAATTCTGAATGGCCTTTACTTTATCCGGGTCAATCTTAATTCCTCTTTTGCTGACGACAAAACCCAACAATTTTCCCGAGGTGACTCCAAAAGTGCATTTTGCCGGATTTAGCTTGAGTCTAAACTTTCTTAGTCGTTCGAAGAGCTTCTTAAGATTCACAATATGCTCCTTTTCTCCTTGTGACTTTGCGATCATATCATCAACATAGACCTCAATTCCCTTATGCATCATATCGTGAAACATGGTCACCATGGCTCTCTGATATGTTGCCCCAGCATTCTTCAACCCAAATGGAATTACCTTGTAGCAGAAGGTTCCCCACATTGTAACAAATGTGGTTTTCTCCATATCTTTCGATGCCATCTTAATCTGATTGTATCCTGAGAATCCATCCATGAAAGAAAATAAAGAACTCTTTGCCATATTATCCACCAGAGTATCAATATGGGGCAAAGGGAAATTATCTTTAGGGCTGGCCTTGTTCAAATCTCGGTAATCAACGCACATTCGCACCTTGCCATCCTTCTTTGGTACTGGAACAATATGTGCCACCCATTCTGGATATTTTGCCACCTCTAAGAATCCAGCATCAAATTGTTTCTTCACCTCCTCTTTTATCTTTAACAGCATGTCCGGCCTCATTCTTCTCAACTTTTGCTGAATTGGTTTGCATTCTGGCCTTAACGGGAGCTTATGAACCACAATATCCGGATCCAACCCTGGCATGTCTTGGTAAGACCATGCAAATACTAACAGGAAAGTCCTCATATTCCGTATTCGTACACCTGTAAATAGGTGGAGAAGAAACAATATAGGAAAATATATATAAACAAAATAAATAACAAAAATGAAAGAATATGGACACATCAATATGAATAAAATGCATTGTACTTGTTATTTATTGAATGAAAATGTTTAAACAAAAAGCCCATTATAGAAAAAAAATCTTAATATCTCTAGGTAAAGATAATTAAGATTGTTTTTTAAAGTATTACATTGGAATAGACTTAAAAACTATGGGCAACTCAGTCGTACTCCAATTGGTTAGTCTATATCCTGGTGGACAAGGTTGCACCATCCAATTCGTACTGTCACTTTCCATCCCTTCTTTCCCGGTCATGCAAATCACCATATCCTGAATCTGCCCCCTTTATTCACATGGAATTTTTCAAAAGCTTGCTCGATCATTATGAGTACATCCTCTGAATTTTTTCTTCGAATAGAAAACCAGTAGAACAAAAGTTGTAAAGGATTGGTGGGAAAGTCATGGGTTCCCATTCATTATCCATACCCACGAGACGGGCCATTCTCCTTTGTCGGTTCCTTTGAACTTGTTTCCTCCTCTCATGGGCCTTCGAAAGATACCCTAAGCCAAACCGATCTTTCTTTCCCACTGCTTCCATCGCTCGGGTCATCCCTTTAAGATATTTCCCAAGACCTTTTCCAGCCCTGCAGCCTTTTCCCACTGTGGTTCTTACTCCCAGCCTTGTGTTCTTGAACAACCTTGGTTTTGGAATTTTTCGTCATTCAGCAACGAAAATTACATTTACGAATTCCAAAGACCGAAAAGAACATTCTACGGCATCTTCATTGGGTTCAACATAAGGAGATTCAGTAGATGTAGAGGCTGTTACTTCTTTTTCTCATGATCCAGTGATCAAACGGCCCTCCATCACAAATTTCAGCTTTTGGTGGAGAGACGAGGGTACAGGCCCTACTGAATGTATCCACGGTTTTTCGAACAAGTAATTATAAGACGGATTAATATCCATGACCTGGAAGTTCACCGTACAGGTGCATGGGCCTATCTCCAGAGAAACCTCAATAGTTCACATTACCTCTCTCCTGGTACCATCGAAATCCCTGACTACTGTGCAACTCGATAACATATAAGACATATCAACTAGCAACTTAGACAGGGTTGCCAAGGGCATTACACTTAATGAAGAACCATTATCCAGAAGCACCCTTGGTAGTATATGCCCCTTGCAGATGGTTGTTATGTGAAGAGCCTTTGTGGACCTAATACCATTGGGTGGTATTTCATCATAATTGAAAAATATATGGTCGTCCGCCGCAATGTTTCCCACCAGCCTGTCTAACTTTTTTACCGATATGTTGTTAGCCACGTATGCCTGATTCAACACTCTTAACAGGGCATTTCTGTGTGGCTCTGAGTTTAATAGCAAAGATAAGATGGAGATTCTTGCTGGCTGACGCTGCAATTGCTCAACCGTACTATACTCACTATGTTTTATGAACTTTAAAAACTTGTAGGCCTCATTCTCGTTTATCGGCTATTTTATCCTGTTTACCGGGGCTGATCCCCTCTTTGTTTCTTTTGACAAATCCATCTCAATATGGATTGATTCAACTGCTTTCTTCCCTTTGTCCAGTCCTCCATCATTTCTTGTTGATCCCTGTTCAACAACCTCAGGGGCATAACACCTTCCATTTCGTGTTAAGTGCCCCACACCTGTAATATCTTGCTAATTTGAAGATCCTGGCATAACCATACTGCAGTCATATTTCTATGGTGTAGTTTTGTTTTCCTTGTATGAAAAGGAAGAAGGCAAATCTATGATGAGCTTAGGCGCAATTTCCTCAACAACCGGAGTAGTCTTCTCTAGTTCATCATAATAGATGATCAAAGGTCTTCCTATTCCATAGCCAGCTGCATTCTCAATAACCTCTACTTCCTCCTCTGTCTCCTCGTAAAATTGGGCCTCTCCATTATCCATCATCTCTTGGAATTTAGCCAGAAAGTCCCCGCAGTCTTGTATGATATGACCTGAACATTTATGGAACGGGCACCAATTCTGCACCCTCTTTGCAACCATGTTTAAACTGTCTGCATCCTCTACCATTCCTGCCTTGACTATCTTGACCTATACTATTAACATCGGAGTCTTGACTTCCCTGGCATCCCTTTTTAACCTTTCGACTTCCCCTGCCAATACTGCATTTACCCGATTCTCAGCATGATTGGGTAATGGGTTTCTAGCTACATTCGGCCCATTCTTTGACCCAAACTTCACAACTCTGGTATTTATTAAACTTTGGACTTTCTTTTTGAAGGCAATGCAATCCTCCGTCGAATACCCATGAATTCCTGGCATGATATGCGCAGTTGGTATTGCATTGTACCACCTTGGGTATGGTGGGGTCAAAGGTTTAAGATATACGGACGCGACAAGTTGTCCTTGCAGTAGTTTAGGATATAGCTCTCCATAGGTGGTAGGAATAGGATCAAACTGGGGTTTTTGATCGTTCCTTGGTGAAAGATAGTCATTGCGCGTAAGACCTTGAGTGTTTGGGACAGTGTTTCGAGGAAGGGTTATCTGTGGGGATATACTAGTTGGGAATGGCTGTTGTGGTATATTGGTATAAGGGAATGAATTTTGGGTAAGGTGGTTCACATTGGGGTAGTAAGGATTATACCTCGGGTAAGGTGTGTAAGGTGTCGGAGGTGCATAAGATGTAGTAGGAGTATAAGGCCTGGGAGGTATGTATGGTGTAGGAGGTGTATAGGGGTATTGATTGAAAATGACTGCATGTGTCTCCTGCTTCTTCTTTGCAGGAAAAACTCTCTTCGGGGTAACAGACTCACCCTCTTCCATTTTCCCGTTCTTAATGGCAGACTTTATCATCTCCCCAGATATCACCATATCTGTAAAGTCCTTGGTGGAACTTCCCACCAATTTATCATAATAAGGTGCTTTCAGGGTATTGATGAAAAGCACTGTAGTTTCCTTGTTGGTTAAATGGGGTTGCACTTGTTAGCCAGGTCTCTCCATCTCTAAGAATACTCTTTAAAGCTTTCAGTAGCTTTCTTTTCCATGTTTTGGAGAGTTAGACGGTCAGGCACCATGTCTTTCACATGCTTGTACTGTTCCATGAAAGCTTTGGCTAGATCCATCCAGGAACAGATCTTACAACGGGTAAGCTAGTTATACCACCGAGTTGCAGACCCTATCAAGCTATCTTGGAAACAGTGGATGAGCAATTATTCATCTTCATCATGTCCGATCATCTTTCGAAAATACATGGTCAGATGCGCTGATGGGTTGGTAGTTCCGTTATATTTTTCAAAGTCTGGTACTTTGAACTTTGGAGGAATCACCAGACCGTGCAATAAACTCATCTCTTTGGCATCTAGACTGCCAAATAGCTCTGCTCCTTCAACTGCCCTCAGTCTTTCCTCCAGCAGCTGATATTTTTTCTGGGATTCTACCGTTTCAACCTTCTTCAGCTCAGTCATCTTTTCCCTTTCCTTTTCGGCCATTTCTTCAAAGTCTGGAACGTCCACATCAATTGGATCAACCCCAATATTACCATTTTTGGACCAAAATTCTGTGTTTCGGCCGCTGGTTGGATGTAAATATAGGATGCTGCCCCAGTCGAAAGTTCATTTCCCATAGGCTGGGATGTCTGGCCATTCTTCTATACCACCTTTGGTCGATCTTCCTGGTTTACTGCCCCCATTTCGGTAACTGAATTTTCTCCTGGCCACTTCTGCCTCATCATGGTACTCATCATCTCCATGAGGTTGGTCATTTGTTCTCGTGACTCCTCTTGAGACTTAGCCAACTGTTACTGCAGTTCCTTTTGAATTCTTTCCATCCTTTCAATTCTAACAAGCTGATCGTTCTCCATAGCTCTTGCTTGAGATCGAGTATTGTAGGGGTGTTGAAAGTCTGATTCTTTCTGAGTGCGACCAATTGTACCTTTAGTGTTAAAAACCATGGATTAGAAATTATTAACACATTTTTTTTTTATTTTATAAAAATGAATGAATGAATAAATGACTAAATGTTAATGAATGAACAAATAAGTAAATGATTAAGTGTATGAACTTGAATGACTAATTATAAAGAATAAATGAATGGACAAATAATAAATGACTAAGTGTATGAACAATTTATAAAGAACAAATGAATGAATGATTATAAATATAAATGAATGAAGAAACAAAATATATAAAAGAAAGAACAAATGAATGATGAATGCATTTAAAAGTATTGGCCCCGGGATAATTCCAACCAAACGATCTTTCATTGATTTCCTGGAACTAAATACATCAAAGAAAAGATCACTGCTTAAGACAATCTGATAATCTGTCTATCCTAATTTAAAAATGCTATTACAAAACACTGGTCCTATAGTAACTCTCTCGGATCTTGGACCTTTTTCACTGTCCTCTTTTGATTGCCTTGCTCTTCAATCTGACCCCTACTTGTTCACGGCCCTTTGACATGTCAGCAGAAGCATCACCGTGTAAGCTTTCCTTAGCTTGTTTCTCCAGTTGATTGGCGCAGGCTTCCTCATGCTTTGCTCTCTCTGTCCAATTGTTCTTCTCCTTCTTGAGGTTTTTGACTTCTTGCTCCCATTCCCCGGAAGTCTTGAGAGTCCCCTCGAATCTGAGCTTGAAACGGTACCTCTTGTTCTCCAAGTGTAATTCCTGAAGATCTCTTTTAGCAGTGTCCCATTCTCTCTTGATCTTTTCCTTTTCTCTTTCTCGGGCTGATTCCTTATTTTTCATATCCTCAAGCTCTTCTTGCAATCGGGCAATTTCCTTGCTCATTTGGGCCTTTTCTTTTTTGAATTCTGCCTTTGCAATTTCTAACTCCGATGGCACTTTTTTGGGTGGCGAACTCAAGAGCTTAACTTCTTCTGCATCTGATGTCAACAACCTATCATTAACCCTCAATTCCCTCCATATAAGGTAATCAGGTGTGACGATTTCGGCATATCTAGCTACCTCTACCCGATGAGTTTCCTTCCATGCTACTACAATCTCACGTACCTTTCCCGAGTATCCATCTTCTCCATATGCAAATTCCAAATTACTAAGGTCATGGGTCGTAGGAGTAAACTGACGGGATTCCGATTGTCTTAGTACCAGCAGTGGTGCATAGCTCACTCCTCCCCATACTCCCAATAATGGAATAGAAGCTTTATCTTCGCACTTGTACAATGTCGGCATAGGAGCTATCCATGGAGCTCTCCAAATTATCATCTCAGCCCTGATATTCCGGAATATGTTGATCCATTATTCCTCAGTCCTATTTTCAAACCAATCCCTCTTAAGAAATTCACCAATTGGTGTAAAAGACTTCCAATATGAGCGAAGAGGGAAATTCTCCTGGTTACAAAAATGGCTCTGAACCCATATGTAAAGAAGCTGTGTACAACCTATAAAACGCCTTTTTCCTTCTCGTCTACAAAAATTCAGGGATCGAATTGTTTCTGCTATAATTATTGGGGCTGAGTTTATCCTCTGCTCAAGCCTCTCAAAAACATCAAATACCGCTACATCCACATACCCTAATGTCTTTGGGAAGATAACTAAACCATAGATAGCCAAAGCAAAAATATTCCTAACTGTCTCCTTACTTGAATGGCTATGGATTAAGGTCCGTAAAATTTCCCATGATATACAGTAGCTTACCCATTTTCGGACAACATGGCTTTCGACCCAATTTCTTTCCACTCCCAGAATTTTAGACACTTTTTTCTTGAAACCCGACGTCTTTGTATCCTTCAAATAAATACGATCGGGAATAACGTTCTCAATATGAAGCAAGGTCGAATATTCCTCTATGGTTGGAGTCATATCCTCTCGGTTGAAGGTAAAACACCGATAAGCGGGATTCCAGAATTGCACCACAGCCTGAATCACCTTACCACTGACCTTAACCTGAACTAACAGTGCTATGTCCCCATAATTCTGAGTGAAGGCTTCTTTTTCTGATATGTTCCATTGATTCCTTATATCCATCAATTCTCGGAGATCATTTTACCTGGTAGTAAGATCAACCTTGGCTGGCAATGCTGACACATATCCCATTTTCAAACAATCCCCATTATCTTGCTAACCTTTCTCAGACTGTTTCCTGACCTCTAAGTGCTTCTCGACCACTGAGACACTTTGACCCTCCATGAAAGCCCTTTTGGTTGAATATTATCCCGAGACCAATAACCTTCCATGTGCAAAAAAAGATGACAAGAATGCAAAAAAAAAAAAAACAACAACAAAAAGAAAATGAATTAGTAACGGAAATAAATTCGAATAATACAAAAAAAACATATAATTCAAAACAGTAATTATCCCTGAGGATGCCAACAAAATTTTGGCATTATAACACCCTTGGGACGAAATACCAACACTTATTACAGGCATTGTGATGTACGTTCATCATTGTCCAATTTTCAAAAATAAATGTATTCGGAAAGTAGAATAGAAGGTGAAAGGATTGGAAATATTCCTCCATGTGTTCTTAACTTCGGGATATCTAATTGGAAATCCAGCATGGCTTCGCCTAGGTTTACTATATGAAGGTGAATTAGTTCTAAAAGCCCCGAATTGTTCCTCACTGTCGCCGGTGAAGGCTAGTAAGGCACCCCAATAAAAGCGGGTTCAATTCGTTAGAATCTATTTCCCTAGCCCATGCGGATTGTTAATCACGAAGGCTTAGTTACTTTGCTCCCATCTAAAAGGACGGAATTCGGGTATAGGATTCATGATATGCAAATGCACGTGCAGTGTAGTGTGTGAGGAGAAATAACAAACCTTTCACCACCTATTCCACATCCCTTATTCTAAATGCCCTAACAAGATTAAACAACATAAACCATCAATTAATCAATAAATGAATATATGCACCAAAATAACAAGAGAACAATTATAATATGCATACACATGAATATGGACATATTTAAAAACATTTTATTATTTTTGAAATTATCCTTTTTTAAAAAAAAAATGTGGGAATTAAAATTAAATACCAATTAAACCAACAAAATCGAGACTTTGATAACACACGATTAATTTTAGGCCTGACTCTCTAATAGTCCCCCGCGGAGTCGCCAAGCTGTCGCAACCTAAAAAATAACAAGTCTCATCGCAAGACTTTATTATTCGTTAAGCGTGACATTAAAAAAAACTGAGAAAAAGTCGACTTAATTCCTCTTGAAAAATGACATGGAGTCGCCACCAATCTTTTTTAGCTAAGTGTGATCGCCCACCTATTAAAACCAGTTTTATAAAATAATTTAAAATTAATTAAAACATTTTTAAAACCAATTTCAAGTCTGCGTTTTAAACCAGAGAAATCAAAGAAGCGGGTTCGGGACTCGGTTACGTGTGGGGAAGGATTAGCACCCCCACAACGCACGTATAAAATAGTACCTTATTAATCATGTGTTATCTCAAGTCTCGGTAAAAAATCGATTTTAAATTTAGTATTTCAAGTTAATTCCCAATTTAAAGAAAAATAATTCCATTTTTAATTGAAAATGATCTGGAATTTATAAATTCAAAATCTTCCTATATTCCCCAACAAACGTGGCAAAATATAGAAATTTTTATTAGTTTGGAAAACTTTTCGAATCATTCTCATTTTAAAAAAGATATTCCGTTATTAATGATAATTGATGATATCCTCCCCAGCAAACCCGACAGAGAATTCATGAATTATTTTAACTTGGGAATATCTTTATTTTATTGAAAATCATTACCTTTTTGAAAACATTTTAAAAAATATGAATATGTATGACATAAATAAAATGACATAGAAAAGTCTAAATAATATAATGCAACCTAAATGATATGATATAATTTAAATGTCTTAGCATATTCTAAATGAAATGAAATATCCTAAGTTATATGATATATTCTAAATGGAATGAAATGACCTAGGTAACATGATATATTCTATATGAAATGTAATATCCTAAGTCATATGATACATTCTAAATGAAATAAAATATCCTAAGTGACATAATATATTCTAAACGAAATGAAATGACCTAGGTAACATAATATATTCTACATGAAATGAAATGACCCAGGTAACATAATATATTCTACATGAAATGAAATGACCTAGGTAACATAATATATTCTATATGAAATGAAATAATTTAAATGACATGGCAAATTTAAATGATATGGCATATAATCTAAATGACATGAAATATAAAATAATGCTATCATATAATATGCATAAAAATAAAAATAAAAATGCATGAACATAGCATATGCTAAATAATATGACAAAAATAACTAAATAAAAAGCATAGGATAGCATGAAATATTCAAAACCATATAACAAATAATATAATATCAAAAATTTAAATCAAAGATAATAACACCATCATGAAAATTAAACATAGCAAAAATTACATATTATATAATATGCATGAATATGGAAAATGCAATGCATGAGAATGTATTTTTTTTCCTTTAATTAAGGAAATTTGTATATCTAAAAAGATATCCGGCTACCTTAGAAAAATATATCAAATTAAATATTCTAAAATTAAAATACTTTGTGATTGTTTGAAAACAATTTTGAAAAGCTTAGATTAAAAATAAAAACTTAGCTAAACCTTTTTTAAATGGCTCTAATTTCCTAAGTTTTAAAATCATTTTTAGAGTTTAAAAAGGCTTAGAAACTATCCTAAGTTAGTAGCTAAACTTCCTAATCAGCCCCCTCGAAGTAACTTAACCAAAACAGAAAAATGATTTTTCTTCAAATTCAATTCTGACTCCACTGTCTAGTTTTAAATCATGATTTGTTACCCTATTTTTAAAAATTCAAAAAACTCTAAAAAAATACTGGAGACTCAGAACATGTAAAACTACATGGGAAAATATCGGCTTAATTTTCTAATTAAATATGACTACCCAAAAAAATCGGGAAAGTACGAGTACTAGGTGAAAAAACTGTTTTGTCAAAACATTTTTTTTTTGCCTTTGATAGAACCATTTAAAAATCAAAGAAAAAATATTAGAGACTCTCCTAAGGACTCACAAACAATAGCTAACACTTTTGAAAAGTTAGACAAATAATTGGCTAAGTAAAAAAAAATCACAAAAGTAGAATAATCAATTTGACAACTCTTTAATTTTCCACAAGTATGCTCAAGTGAGCATGACTTTGAACCATTGATTGGCCTAAGTCATAAGTCAAGTGGCAAGGACATGAAATGCATGAAAAATGCGGCAAATATGATGCATGAAATGCATGATTTAAAACCTAAATGACATGAAAAATGCATGGCATCAATAAAATGACCTAGACCTAAATGAACTTGCATGACATTTAATGCAACCTCTGTCTAAAATGCATGAATATGCATGGCAAAACAAACCAATCCTAAACCTAAAATATGCATGGCAATAACACAAACACATGGCATGCTTAAACAAAATACTCAACCAAATATCATGAAAATGCAAACCTATCAACTAACAAAACAAAAATGCACATACAAAGCAAACAATATGAGGTGGCCGAATGTGGTGGATGCTTAAAATGAGCATGTCATTTTCACAAACACATGATATACTAACATGTATAGCTAAAGAATAATGCTCAAATCATGAAAATATAAAGTACAGGCAAGAAAACCAATAGGCATTTTCACGAACACATGGATTACAAAATATAAAACATAAACAAACTTAAACATTTTGAAAACAGAAAATCAAAAATGCAAGACAAGTAAAATAAACATGATAACAAGATAATAGACTCAAAATAGAAACAAGCAAGCAACCAAATTAAAACAAGCTTCATATTTATGTATTAGAAGAAGATTAAAGCATCAAAACTTGTTAAATATAAAAAATAACATGAAAATAAAAATGCAAACAGCAACCCTAAAAAATACTAGGCCATTCGGCCAACCTTATAACAAAAAAAAAAAAAAAAAAATTCAAAGCCTTTTTTTTTCTTCAAGAAAGCATGAAGAAGAACTTGAAGAAGAATATTAAAAACACTTATTTTAAAAGAAAAATCAAAAGAAACTCACCAAAATAGTGATTAAAACAGCAAATCAAGAATGGAAAATCAAAGAAAGTGCAAGAGTATGGTGCTTAAAGCAACATCTAGAAGCTATCTTTCAAGCTTTTTCTCTTCTAACTTTCTTTTCTTTTCTAAACTTTTCTTTTTGCTTTCCAACAATGGAGAGAAAAATCAGCCAAAACCAAGAGACAGTAGAGAGTGAATAGCTGAAAATGAAAGAGAGAATGACTCTCCCTTGTAGTGGCCGAATGACCCTCCCTAGGCTAGGATGTTGTCATTTTTCATTCAACCAATTTTCATCCAAAGGCTATTGATCCAAGATGTTTAAAACATGAAATTATCACCCTTAGATTAGGCCATCAGCTATCCACAATTACAGTTGTTCAAGAATCTTAAGCCATTATGTTGACACTCTCCCTCTTCATGCAATTGTCCATGTGGCTTATTTGCAAAGACTTGATAAAAAAATAACTAACTTCCTCTTCATTGTTGGCCTTTTGATTAAAAATCAGAAACTATCTACCTATACTTGGGCCTTGGCCGGCCAACCCCCCTTCTTCCAGCCCATGTTTCATTTTTTTAAAAGGCAAGAAAAGCCCTTTTTGGTTTCTTGGTTAAAATGACCTTTTTGCCCCCCGAACAGAAATAAATGGCAAACGGACTCCAAATTCAAATTTTATTTTTTCAATACTTTCAAAATAATAAAAAAAATGAATTCTGGAAGTTTTCAAAATTTTTTGAGCCCATTTTCTATTTATTTGGATTTTTTCTTCCAAAATTGCCCTTTTATGCCCTCAAACTTTACCATTTTTTAAACGAGCTCCAAATCCAGATTTTTCTTCACCAATCTCTTCCAAATATTTTAAAAGCGTGATCTGGAAGTTTTCATAATTTTTGGAACTCATTTGGTATTTTTTTGGGATTTATCTGCTTGAATTACTACATAGAGGGCCGAGATTTGGCCATTTTGCAAACGAACTCCGAATCCAAATTTTATTTTGCCAATATCTTCCAAATAATTAAAAAAAAATGATATTTACACATTTTCAGAATTTTTGGAGTTCATTTGCTATTTTTTCGGGATTTATCTTCTTGAATTTTTACATAAGGGACTCGGGATTTGGCCATTTTCAAACGAACTCCGAATCAAGATTTTCTTTCACCAATATCTTTGAAATGATTTAAGAATGAGATTTTCAATTTTTTATAATTTTTGGAGTTCATTTGCTATTTTTCCCAAATTGTCCAATTTTGCCCTTTTGTCTCCGAAACCCGGTTTTGCTCAAAACAAGTCCGATTTTCATATTTTCTTCAAACTGAGCCTTGGGCTATCCATTTTTAATCAGTCATCATCCATTAGGGGCTTTATTCCTACCGAGTCGGGCCATTTCTGTAATTCTTCCTAATTTTACCAAAATCCACCAAAAACCCTAATTCTCGATTTTCTTCCGGATTGACTTTTCTTTCAGTTTTTCTTTCAAGTGGATTCTTCATTACCCGTAGTCAGTGCTTATCTTTCATTTGGAACCTTCAATTTCAACCAATTCGATCGTTTAAGCACTTTTCCCCAAATTTCCCAGATTAGGGTTTTTTTTCTACTGAATCTCCATAACCCAACTTCCGAACTCCATATCTTTCGATGTAGACCTCAGATTATCAAAATTCTTTCACCATTTTTCAATTGAACTTCAAATCTTGATTTTGAAAGTGGGTTGACTTTTTTAGTAGTTGACTTTTTAGGGTTGACTTTTTATGCTCGCCTTCTTAGACTAAGTCCCGGAGTTCCACCTGCAGGATGAAAAAAGTCATTTTACATTCTGAAACATCAATTTAGGTTGAAAACATACCTGTTTTAGTGGTCCGAACAAAATTAGGTGTCTACAAGAAGGAGTGTAAAGCTACATGGGCTTATGGCCGTCCTGATTTCCAAGAAAGGCAGAAAGTATGGGATACGCTAAAGAGAATAGACAGGAATGTCAGTGGGCCTTGGATTTGTTTGGGTGACTTTAACGATATATTAGAACACCATGAAAAAAAAGGGTAGAGTGAAAAGGAAGAAAAATATGGACTGCTTCAGGAACATGCTTGAGGACTGAGAATTAATGGTTGCTCAGTATAAGGGCCAAAAATTCTCTTGGATGTGCATCAAAGGAAATATGGTAATCAATGAAAGATTGGATAGGGTTTTGCTAAATAGCAAGTGGAGAGATTGTTATCCCAGCACACATGTTTTTAACTTGCTAGATATTAGATTAGATCACTCACTAATTTTTGTTGACTCAGACTATAAGGATCAAGAAGGCACTAAGAAATTTAAATTTGAAGCAATGCGGATAGAGAAGGAACAATGCGAGATAATGGTTAAAAAAGGATGAAAAATGGAGTGTTGTGGATCAAATGCTTTCAAACTAACTAAAAATTGAAGTACTATAGGCAACTACTAAGGGAATGGAGTATGAAGTAGTTTCCAAATAACAGGAAAAAGATTGAAGGAATAATGCAGCAGATTGCTTCTATCCAAAGTCAGGCAAAAACAGTTGGAGAACTAAAATTGCTGGCCAAATTGAATGAAGAACTACATAGATTTTTGTCCCATGAGGAGAGGTACTGGCATCAGAGATCAAGGGTTAACTGGTTGCAATATAGAGATAAGAACAACAAGTTTTTCCACCAGCAAACCCTGAAGAGAAGACAGAATAATAAGATCCTGAGATTGAAGGATGAAAATTGAAATTGGATTGAGCAGGAGAAAGATATAGTGAACATGTTCTCCAGGTTCTATGAGAAATTGTTCTATATTGGTGGTAGAAAGAACTGGTGTAATGTACTAGATTGTGCACCTCAATTAGTCACTCAAGAGCAAAATGAAAGTTTAACTAAACAAGTGATGGAGGAGGAAGTGAAAGCAGCTATTTTTCATTTGGGGGCACTGAAGGCACCAGGGCCAAACGATTTTAGTGGAGTGTTTTTCCAAAAATACTAGGAGATTGTCAAGGATAATGTGATTAAGGCTACTCAGTTTTTTCCACAATTGAAAAATGCTAAGGGAGATGAACAGGACGAAAATCATTTTTATTCCAAAGGTAAAAAGGGCCAGAAACTATTGCACAGTTTAGACCTATTAGTCTATGTAACTTTTCCTATAAGACAATTTCAAAATTCTTGGTAAACAGACTAAGGCCATTGATGGGAGGGTTGATTACACACAATCAAAATGATTTTGTGGAAAGGAGACAAATCCATGACAACATTATCATTACAAGTGAGGCATTTCATTTCCTGAAGCTTAGGAAAAGAGGAAGGAAAAATGAAGCAGGAATCAAATTGGAAATGAACAAACCTAATGACAAGGTATAGTGGGACTTCCTAGAGGCAGTCATGACTAAAATGGGTTTTGATAAACAATGGACAAGCTAGGTCATTGAATATGTCAATTCTGTGTCTTATTCGTTAGTAATCAATGCTAAGTCCATTAGTAGCCTTCTACCAACTAAGGGGCTTAGATAGGGAGGCTCTCTTTCTCCCTTTTTGTTTTTAATTGTTCTAGATGTCCTCTCAAGAATGGTCTCTAATGCTATTGGGTCAATATATATATATATATATATATATATATATATATAGGGTATTAAAATTAGCAAGAATGGTCCTATTTTGTCTCACATCTTTTTTGCAGATGATTCACTGTTTTCATGAAAGCTGAAGTGCAGAACTATCAAATATTTGCACACATCATTCAATCATATTGTACTGCTTCAAGACAAATGGTTAATTTGGACAAATCCAATGCTGCTTTTGGTGCTAATGTGCTAGAGGAGCTGAAGGCTGAATTGGTGGGGTAGTTGCACATTTCTATAGCTAACAACAGAGGGACTTACTTAGGAATACCTTTCTTATGGGGCAAAACCAAGTATGAGGCAATGAGGGTTATTAAGGAAAGAGTCAATGCTAAACTGGAAAGATGGAAGCAGAATCTACTATCTCAAGGAGGGAAAGAAATTTTGATCAAAGCGGTTGCTTGTGCCATACCAGTGTATGCTATGTCATGCTTTATGCTGCCATAAAAACTTTGTGATGAAATGAACTCCATAATGGCAAACTTCTTGTGGGGGCAGCAAGATGGTAAAAGAAAGATTCATTGGGAGAACTGGGGCAAACTGATGAAGAACAAAGTGGAAGGAGGGCTGGGATTTAAGGAACTGAAGACCTTTAATATTGCAATGCTTGCCACGCAATGTTGGGGAAAGATGGCCAATCCTGAAGTGTATTGGATACAGATTTTAAAAGGTAGGCTTCCTTGAAGCAAAAAAAAGGCCAAAGCATTTTGGATATGGAGTAGCATGATAATTGGGAAGGAGTTCCTTAAAAAACACATCAAATGGCAGGTAATAGATGGCCAGGATATCAACATCTGGACTAATAGATGGATCCCAGGTTTATAGAATGATGTACTGGAATAGAATGTGAACTTAATACAAAATAGACCTCAAGTGGTAGCAGAGATAATGGGTAAGGAGAATAGAGCCTAGAAAATTGAAGTGATCAATGATTTGTTATCTGAAAACCAGAGGAAAGCCTTATTAGAGGTAACAATCTACCATCATGATGGGAAGGATAGCATGGTTTGGCCAAATGCTAAAAATGGACACTATTCAATTAAATTTGGATATAATATTCTTAGGAACTCTGTCCATAAAGATATATATGAGACTAGTTCTAACTCTTATATAGTGGATCAAGGGGTTTGGAAGATCATTTGGAACATAAGAGCTCCTACAAAAATAAAAAAATTCCTATTGAGAGTATGCAACAATGCTGTAGCTTCTAAGGAAAAGAAAAATTGTAAATTCTCCAGTATGTAAACTTTGTGACACAGAAGTTGAATGAATTGAGCATGCTCTACTACAATGTGAATGGGTTAAGCTGGTATGGTTTGGAAGCTCACTGGGTATGCGGCAGAATGCTAACCTGGAGAGTAGATTTGATAAGTGGCTGCGAACTATATGGAAAGGCATTCCAGATACAGGTATGAAGGAAAAAGTCATGAAAAAGGTGTGTAATAACCTAATTTCGTCCGAGCCCCAGAAACAAGGTATATTTAGGAGATTGAAGTAAAAACATACTAATTAGGATGTTAAAGATCTTACAAGATCTCAATCACAAGATAAAAGATGATGCCGAAGTCAAAAGATCGAACTCTTCGTGCCTAGCAAGCAACACAGCTTTGACCTTTGAAGCTTGTTGCTGAGAAAACATGATCTTAAGTTCTTCATTTGAAGAAACGTCCTTCTTGACTTTTGGAGATGATTTGAAGAGATTTCCAAAGGTATATTACGCGTCTAGAACGGGTAAGAATTGGTCATCCAAATCGACTGAGGAAGTGCGAGAAGATGCAACAGCATAATGCTGGCCGAGAATGGCAATTCTTGTTGGAAATGTGCAGGTCCATTTTTCTAAACAGATGACATTTTGATGGAAACATAGGAGCCCATCTTCAATGACCAAATGGTAGGCTTTTGGTGGACCATTTTCTCATGGCCAAGAAGAAGAAAGATGGATAAGTTTAAGAGCCCAACCTTAGAAGTCCATTTAGATTTTCTTGTTGTAGAGAGGCCTAACCTTAGGATCTATATAGGAAAATGGGGTGATTTTATAATTAAATAAATATTGAAAGGACCATTTGGCAAATAAGAAGGCATTTTAGTAAATAAAATGGATGAAGTTCATTGGTTAAGGATATTAAAAAAAGGCATAGTGGTGAATAAATGGATAGTAAAAAAAGGACGTGAGTCACCTTGCCTAGTACATGAGTTGGTATTTTGGGCCAATGAGGAGCACTCTAAATGGCTAAGGATGAAGCTCATTGGTTAAGGACATATGAGGCCATGTGATAGCCATGTGATCGCCATGTGAAAATTGCCAAATGGCTAAAAACGATGGTACATTAGGTGGTATTTTAGCCAATGAAAGAGCACTTTTGGTGTCAAAAATGAATGCCATTGGCTAACCAATGGGTGGCATTTTAATGTGTAAGGATTGATCTCCATTGGCTAGGCAACATGATGAAGTCAAGTGGCTAGAAGAAAAAGATGAAGGGAGGGGATTGGACATAGGATTTTTGGCCAACCTAGTAGGAAAAGGGTGAAGGGATTTTTTTTGACATTCTACACATTCACTATACTATTCACTACTCACTTGAAGAAAGAAAAAAAGAAAGGGAGGGAGGGAGGAGAGAAAGAAGGAAAAATAAAGGATTTTTCTTAGTTTTTCAAAGGCTTCACTAAGGTAGTTTTACTTTTCTTTGCTATTTACATTCATGTTCTCTTTTAAAGTTGGATTTTTTCTTGATTTCTTTTCCTTTTCTTATGGTTTACAACAATGCTTTTGAGAAAACTTTCTTCTTCTTATCTTCTCTTTTTGAAAACTACAAAGGTTTGCTAAAAAACTACAAAGTTTACAAAGTTTCTTCCTTTTTCTTCTTGATATTTGATGTGGTTTGTTCTATTGTGGTAGGTTAGAATTTTCCCTTTTGTTTTCCTTAAAAATAAAAGGTTATGAGTTTGATGACCTTGGCTATGTCCAAGTGATGGTTTGAGCCGGATTTAGCATCCAAGAGGCCAAACCTTGAGCCAACCTCATTTTCTTGATTGGTTGTGTTTTTCTAGCTTATATTTTGTCATCTTCATGAGTTTAACTTGCTGAATATCGCTATTGTGTGTTGCATCTTGCATATGACTTGTTGGGAAATGATTATGAGCTTGATGACCTTCGTTTCCCACCAAGTGATAGCTAAGCTGGATTTACATCCATTAGTCTAGCTTTGAGCCAATCATTTTTTCTTGTTGTCTTTAAACCATTTCCAACTTGATTTTGGTTAGGATCAACTAATGGTCCATATCCAAAGTCTTGATTTCAAACTAGTTGGGAAAAATAATGTTTCAAGGTTGGAGTTGCTGATTTCAGGTAATATTTTTCCTATGCATTTTTTTTCAAAATAAAAAAATATTTTAACCTCATTTAGTACACCCTTAGATGAGTCCATGGCTATTTTTCCAGAATTTTTAGAATTTTTCTTAAGGGGTTAAAAAATAGTTTTCTGACAAAAGTAGTTTTAGTTAGACATGCTGACTTTGGGGCAATTTCGGCCCATGCATTTCTTTCCCAAATAAAAATTTTTTTTTAACTTGATTTATTACACCCTTAGATAAGTCCATGGTTATTTTCTAGAATTTTTAGAATTTTTCTTAAAGGTTTAATTAAAAAATAGTTTTTGACAAAACTAGTTTTAGTTAGACATGCTGACTTTGGGGCAATTTCGGCCCATGCATTTCTTGCCCAAATAAAAAACTGTTTTAAGCTCATTTAGTACACTCTTATATGAGTCCATGGTTCAAATTTCAGATTTTTTTGAAAATTCCTTAAGGGTTTAAAAAATAGTTTTCTAAAACCGGTTTTTGAAGGCTAAAACAAGCTTTAAGGCTAGCAAGTTTGGATTTTTTTACTAGGGGGAGAGGGGCTGGCCAAATCCATTAGCTACTGTTTAGGGGTTTTTTCCATGGTCTTTTAAAGTTTAACAATTGTTTTTAAGCAAATCGGGTCATGGGTAGTCATAACGAGCAAAAACTCGATTTTTCACATTAAGTCCATTCGGCCATATAGGCTTTTCTCTCTTTAAAAATTGCATATTTTAATTTGTTTTGGCTTTCAAAATGGTTCTTTTCGAGGCTCACTTAGAGATGTTCAGATGTTAAATCATGGCATTCAAATGCCCCTGGATCCGAGCCAAAATTCGTGCCCGAAATCTTTCATTTTTAAAATCAAACTTAAGTTTCTTTTGAAGGTAGTCGGACATCTTTTTTGGTGTTCGGATATCCTTTCTTCAAGAGAAAAACACATTTCATTTTCATGCATTTCATATTTTAATAATTTTTTTATTTATTTAGCGTAAAAACGTGTTTTTTCGGTTTTGTATGCATTTGGAAAGAATTATTTCTTAATCTCCTCCGGGTTACTGGAGAGGTTAGGAAATTATTCAACGCACATGTTTATGAGATCATAAAGTACGGCTTTTGTTTTACTCGAAATTATATGAATGTCAAGTGAAATAATTATTTTTCAAGCTTTGCCAGGTTTGCCGGCGAGTACGGTAACATTTTTTTTGACATGTGACATTGATGTAATTTCACAAAGAAAGATCCATGAATTTTTTTTTTAAAACAATGATGTGTGCATATTCCATATTCATGCATATTCTATGATGAGGTCATTTAATGATTTATGTCCACATTGCCATCTTAATCATAATATTCCATGTTCATGCATATTCCATGATGATGTCATTTTAGAATAAATGTCCATGTTGCTATCTTGATCATGTTATTTTGATTGATATGCATATTCTATGATGATGTCGTTTAATGAATTTTTCCATATGTTGAATTATATGCCATGTCATTGTGAATTTTGCCATGTTAATTATGTGTCATATCATAATAAAGCATGTGCCATGTCGTGATTTATTATCCATGTCATAATAAATGTTTACCATGCCATGATAATTATGCATGTTACTTGATTTATATTTATGCCTTAGTGATAATCTGCACATTCATGATCATTTAAAGATTTAAAAATTTACGTTTTTATAAATAAGGCAATATCCCCGAGTTAATGTCATTCATGAATCCTCAAGCCGGGTTGTTGGGGAGTCTTCATCAATTATTATTAACAAAGGAATGCCCTTCTAAAAGAGGACGATACGGAGAATTTGAAAAGAATAAAATTTTTATGTTTCGCTAGTTTGTCGGGGAATATAGAAAATTTTGGCTATTATAAATTTCGGATCGTCCTCAAAATAATATGACCATTTTTAAGGGAATTATTTTCAAAATACCAAAATTAAAACCGACATTCATCGAGACTTCATGATAACCCGTGACTAATAAGGCACCGTTTTATACGGGCGCTGTGCGGGTGCTAATCTTTTCCCATGAAGTAACCGACTCTCGAACTCGTATTTTGATTTTCTCTGGTATAACGTGGGCCTCGAAATTGGTTTTTTCAAAAATATTTTAATTAATTTTAAAATATTTTTACAAAGACCGATTTTAATAGGTGATCGATCACACCTAGCCAAAAAAAAGATCGATAGTGACTCCCTTTTTATTTTATTTTCCTTTTCCCCCAAATTAACGTTATTTAGACGGGTCTCACGAATGACACATTATGACAACTTGGCGACTCCACTAAGGACATTTAGAGAGTCAGGCCTAAAATTAATTATATGCTATCAAGAGTCTCGATTTTGTCAGTTTTAATCGATATTTAATTATAATTCCCTTTTTTTTTAAAAAAAAATAAAGAGAATTTTAAATATGTTCATTTTCTTGCATATTTTTATTCTCTGGTCATTTCATGTTGTACACTATCACTACTCTCTGATTAATTATTGCCTTACCTGATTGTTTTTATTAAATTGTTGGGGTATTTAGGATAAGGATTGTAGAATAGATGGTGAAAGGTTTGTTTGTTTCTCCTCACACACTGCACTTCCATTTGCATAACATGAGCCCTTATACCCGGGTTTCGTCCTTTTAGGTGGGAATAAAGTACCTACACTTCGTGAGGTGATAACCTCCGCATAAGCTAGCGAACACTTCCGGAGTATCAAACTACCTACATTTCCTGAGATGATAACCTCCGCATAAGCCTGGGAAATGTCCTCTAACAAATTGAACCCGTTTAAATCGGGATGCCATACTAGCCTTCGCAAGCAACAGTGAGGAACAATTTGGGGCCTTTAGAACCTAATGCAACCTCATGTAGTTAACCCAGGCGAAGCCATGCCGGATTTTCGTTAGATATCTCTAAGCTAGGAACACGTGGAGAGACATCTCTTACCTTTTGCTATTTATTCTATGATAATATTGTAATGCTTTGACTCGATTTCATCCCCATACTGACCCGTGCTTTTTTTTTTTTTTTCATTCCATGCATCATGATCATTTAGGGGTATTTTTCTTAAGTCGAGTGCCAACTGAAGAGATTTTCATTATAGTCATGGAGCGCCAAGACCTTCTATCGGTATCAGTTGTTAGCAAGACATATCAAGAGGTCAGAACTTAGTCTAAGAAAATCATGGTGACAGGGGAGACTATTTGGCCATTGGTTTCGGGTCTGTACTTTCTGAGTCGATTCATTTGGATTTTGTTCAGATGATTTAGTGGAGTTAGAGGAGATTTGGAGACAGTGGGGAGTTGCGAGGAAGAATAAGTTCACCACAAAATATGGCGACATAGTGCTACTCCTTCCAATCAAGATAGATGAGCAGTTGGTCAGAGCGATAATACAGTTCTGGGATCCTTCGTACCAATGCTTCACATTCAATCAGGAAGATATGGTGCCCTCTATCGAGGAATACTCCACCTTACTTTGCATTGAGTCAGCCAATCCATATAAGATCTATTGGAAAGAGAGGAAAACAATGAGCTGTCAGAAGAAGCTTTTCAAAGTGATGGGTATAGAGTTGTCGACGAATTCTTCACTGATAAGCTCATAAAATATACATTTTATGCTTTTCCACCTTTAGTTTTTGTTATGTTTTCGATCTTTATCTTGTTTACTTATATTATGTTTTTGAATTTTAGGTAAAATAAGAAGAATGACGTCAAAAGATGTCAATTATGATGATAAAGAGCTTATAAAGTCACAATCATAAGATGGAAGAAGACTTGGGAGTCAAAAAGATCAAATTCTTAGTGCTAGATGATCAGGCAGATTTGACCTCCGGAGCTTGCTGCAAGGAAATCGTTATGTTAAAGACATTATTTGAAGAAACTTTATTCTTAACTTTTGAAGCTGACTTGAATACCTTTCCAACGATAGTTTACAGGCCTAAATCGAACAAACGATGTTCATCCAAATCAGCCAACGAAGTACGAGACAGTGCATCAGTCGCGAAAGCAAAGTCAGTAAGCAAAAGTGCCCCATAGGTAGAAAGTCAGTGCTGCAGCACTGAGTTGCTGTCTCCAAAAACTGCAAAACCGAAAAAAGTCCAAAATTGCCATATTTTGACTCATAGCTTCCTTGATCACCAAGAAAGGGTTTCCACGGTCAAAAAACTCTATAAATACCATCTTTTGAGCCACAAACTATCATTATCTTTTGAGGAGACTCAAGAGATCATCATTCTTCTTCTTCTCCATTCTTTTATTTTCTTTTTAGTTTTATGTATATATTATTTATGCTTATGTTAGGCTAAACTTCTTTTTGGTTAAGGGTGATTTCAAAGCCCTAGACATTTTTTGTAATTGATTTTCATATTCTATCATATATTAGTTTTCTATCAAAGTTGTTTATGTTCTTCTACAAGAATTGTTCATGATATTGTCTTGATTTGTTTAGGTTGCAAACTAGATAGATCTTGATAATTATCTAATGCTAGTTTGGGAATCTTGATCCGTGTAATTGTCTTGATTTCTATTCAATAGTGGCAATTTGTAATTCATGATTATGTTGGGTTTTCAGGAATTATGAAGTGGAACATAACATAAGTTGAATGAATCCATGTTTATGTATTTGTTGCTTAGATTAACCAATCTTTCTCATCATAAGGCTGCTATCACTTTGAATCTAATGATGTTTATCTTAGGTTATTTGATAGTTAGAGATTAAATAGTGGTGTTCGTCCTACTTAACGACGAACTAAGGAAGGATTGGGGTAACACATGATATTGTTATCTACAGTTGTTAACTTTGATAGATATTGATATTGATAGGTCTGAATTTGATTTATAATATTGTCTAGTGGTGGAGAATGAACTTTAGCCATATTTCTCACATCTGATCACTTCTTATTTATTTGCTTTCTTACTTTTTATTGATTGCTTTATTTTTAAATTGATTTCAAAAACTCCCCTTTTATTTTGTTTTCATTGAATTTAAGTTTAAACTAATAATTCTTAAACTAAACACCAATCCCTATGGACTCGACCTTTGCTAATCACTATATTTTACAATTGATATTTTTAGTGCAAGGATTAAATAAGATACATTCTTTTGGGTGCATCAAGTTTTTGGCGCCGTTGCTGGGGATTGCTTTATTTAGTTTATTAGTTATTTGGTTTATTCTTATTCTCAATTTTAATTAATTTTATTTTTCTTGTACATACTGGTTTTTGTTTTCAAATTTCAAGCAAGAAGAAATGGCAGGTGCTAAATCAAAACTTCAGAACCTTCAGAATAAACTAGACAATCTCATCTCCATAGTTCAACAAGTGGCCTTAAGTGAGATTCAACAATCAAGGCAGTGTAGAGTGTGCTTCATGATGGATCATCCAACCAATTAGTGCCCATACTACCGGAAAGATAATTTTGAACCAGCCTATGATGTGGAAGGATACCAAAGCCATCAAGGGTTCCAAGGACAACAGTATGATGCTTTCCCAAACACTTACAATGAGGGATGGTGGAATCATTCTAATTATGGCTACTCGGGAAATTATCAAGAAATAGATCCTTATGCCAACTACAATCGTGCATCGAGCTTCAATCAATCATGGGAAAAACAACAAGATCTTCTTGAGCCACCACATGTGACTCGCAACTCAGGTACTTCGTTAAAAGATCTTGTCAATTCCCTTACTACTAACCAATTACAAATGCAACAGAACATAAGGGAAACAAACAGGCAAATGGCAACAAAGATGAGTCAATTAGAGACTCAAATAAGCCAAATGCCTAGTAGTGTGGCGCGACGGATAGAAGAAGGATCTGAGGAACTACATGAACAACTCCCTTCCCAGACCATGATTGATCGAAAGGAGAATGTTAATGCCACACAACTTGAGGATGAATCAAAAAATCCAAGGGAACCCGAGGATGAGAAAGAACCAGAGATGGATTTACTTCTTGAAGAAAATGAAGCTTCAATTCCAAAGGAGAGTATTTCGGCACTTGAGGTAACTTTTAAGGTTCCAATTTTTACTAATGTTTCTTCTCCACCTTTTCCTAGTAGATTTGCAAAGTTCAAGGAGGAGGAACATGAACAAGACATCCTGGAAACCTTAAACAGTTTGTTTGTGGATGCCATTCAACAAGTACCAAAAGATGCACCATTCCTTGACAAGCTATGCACCACAAAGGATGATGGAATAATACTTGTAATAGAGAATGCATCCACTATTGTGTAAAGAAACTGCCCTACAAAATGCACAAATTCGAAAAGTTTCTTGTATGATCCTGCAAATCCTAAAAAGCCAAAAAGGGGTGCTGGTTAGGTTGGACAACTTAACTCAAGTACTAATTTGGAAGGCAGCCCAATTAATGAAGAAATTACCAACCTGCCATACTCAGATTTGCTTTCTTTTCCTTTTTCTTTTATTATTTTATTATTTTTATGTTTATTTGTTAATTGTTTATTTAGTATTTTAGTATTATTTAGGTTGCATGAGTTTGTTTTGTTTTGAGTCTTAGTTATTTCTATTCTTATGTTATTAGTTCTTTTCTCTTACACATGATTCTTTCATTTAGGTTAATAGCATTACATTGAGGACAATGTAAGAATTAAGTGTGGGGGGGAAGATTTAGGATTTTTTTTATTTTTGGCTATTATTTTTTTTTATGAGTTTTTAATATTATTATTATTATTTTTAGCGTGTTTTAGTTCCTTTTTAATACAATGATGAGATATGAATTGCTTAGGTCTAAAATTGGTTATTAGTGAGAAGATTTTCATGAGAATTAAGCTTGAAATCAATTTTTATGAGCCATTGTTAATATGATATGTTGATTGAGAAATAAGCATGTTTAGACTTGATATTGACTTGTATAATCATCCTTGTGAGTTTTGAGCCTATATGATTGATGCATTATACATATCAATCTAATTTCTTTCTTGAGTGCTCTTATGATTATATGATTCTCTAGAACTTGCTTTAAACCATTTGAGACTATATTGATGCATGTAACAACATGAATATGATTGAGGCATTAGGATTATAACCAGGGCCAAACAACCATCCCTATTAATGTTCCAAGAGAACATCCCCCTAGTGAGCGAATTTGAGCCTACATTGAATATGTTATTTTATTGGTAACCACATCTTACACCTAGCCTAAACACATTTATATCTTTACCCTTATTATAAAGATGAACTAGAATGTTTGAGACATATTGCAAAAACAAGGGATATTTTTAGTTGAAAATTTGGGTTAGAACAAAAGATAAGTGTGGGGAGGAGAAAGGCAAAAGTCAAGAGAAAAAGAAAATGGAACATTGTCAAAATACATTCCCATAAAAAAAATGAATCATCTCTTGAACTTCTAGTTAAAGAAAAGAGAAAGAATGTTACAAGGTTGGTTAGAATGAAGCAAAGGCTCAACATGAATATTTAGCCTATGTTATTATGTGCTTTATAAGAGTTTTGAGAAGTTTTATTTGTATAATCTTATTATGTCTCTAAATTCTATGAAGTCTTTGGAACCTTTGTGAAATCTTTTCCTTTTTATTCTTTAACCACATTATTACCCCTTGGCCCTATTACAACCTTGATTAAAGACCTCTTGATTCATGAAGTTGTATGATCTAAATAGTGGATAATAGGTGGACAAACAAGCATATGGTAGAACTGTTTTCATAAGATTGATTGAGTGTAAACACTTTACCACTACTTTAAAGAGTGAAAATCATGAGAGTATCCCATGTGAGAAGTTGAGATTAAGTTTGAATATGCACTATTTTGATTGAAATATGTTATGTTAATAGTGGTTTAACTCAAACTATTTATATTCAAGCATGATTTTTTTGTGAAATTCTTTAAGCTATTGATTAGTTTATAAGACTTGTTCAATGATTATTTCTTATTTATATTGGAAGGATTAGGAGTAATTATTTTTAGTATATTTTAGTTTTTTTTCCTTATATCTCCAATGTTTGTGGGTATCATCCTAGTAAACCCTCACAAGACTAAACTCGTCCATTAGGGACACCTAGGGGTTTAAAGGCTTGTGTCACATGCTAAGTGCCACCATGATTTCATACAAAAGTGGATTAGATTATTTTTTTTTATTTTATTTTTATTTTGTTTTGCTCGAGGACTAGCAAAAAGCTAAGTGTGGGGTATTTGATAAGCTCATAAAATATACATTTTATGCTTTTCTACCTTTAGTTTTTGTTATGTTTTCGATCTTTATCTTGTTTACTTATATTATGTTTTTGAATTTTAGGTACAATAAGAAGAATGAAGTCAAAATATGTCAATTATGATGATAAAGAGCTTATAAAGTCACAATTATAAGATGGAAGAAGACTTGGGAGTCAAAAAAATCAAATTCTTAGTGCTAGATGATCAGGCATATTTGACCTCTAGAACTTGTTGCAAGTAAATCATTATGTTAAATACATTATCTGAAGAAACTTTCTTCTTTACTTTTGAAGCTGACTTGAATACCTTTCCAACGATAGCTTACACACCCAAATCGGATGATCGATGGTCATCCAAATCAGCCGACGAAGTACAAGACAGTGCATCAGTCGCGAAAGCAAAGTCAGTAAGCAAAAGTGCCCCATGGGCAGAAAGTCAGTGCTGCAGCGCTGAGTTCCTGCCTCCAAAAACCTCAAAACTGAAAAAAAGTCCAAAATTACCTTTTTTTGACTCCTAGCTTTCTTGATCACCAAGAAAGGGTTTCAAGGTCAAAAAGCTCTATAAATACCATCTTTTGAGCCACAAACTATCATTATCTTTTGAGGAGACTCAAGGGATCATCATTCTTCTTCTTCTCCATTCTTTTATTTTCTTTTTAGTTTTATGTATATATTGTTTATGATTATGTTAGGCTAAACTTCTTTTTGGTTAAGGGTGATTTCAAAGCCCTAGACATGTTTTGTAATTGATTTTCATATTCTATCATATATTAGTTTTCTATCAAAGTTGTTTATGTTCTTCTACAAGAATTGTTCATGATATTGTCTTGATTTGTTTAGGTTGCAAACTAGATTGATCTTGATAATTATCTAATGCTAGTTTGGGAATCTTGATCCGTGTAATTATCTTGATTTCTATTCAATAGTGGCAATTTATAATTCATGATTATGTTGGGTTTTCAGGAATTATGAAGTAGAACATAACATAAGTTGAATGAATCCATGTTTATGTATTTGTTGCTTAGATCAACCTATCTTTCTCATCATAAAGCTATTATCACTTTGAATCTAATGATGTTTATCTTAGGTTATTTGATAGTTAGAGATTAAGTAGTGGCGTTCGTCCTGCTTAACGACGAACTATGGAAGAATTGGGGTAACACAAGATGTTGGTATCTACGGTTGTTAACTTTGATAGATAATTGATATTGATAAGTCTGAATTTGATTCATAATATTGTCTAGTGGTGGAGAATGAACCTTTAGCCATATTTCTCACATCTGATCACTTATTTATTTGCTTTCTTACTTTTTATTGATTTCTTTGTTTTTAAACTGATTTCAAAAACTCCCCTTTTATTTTTTTTCATTGGATTTAAGTTTAAACTAATAATTCTTAAACTAAACACGAATCCCTGTGGACTCGACCCTTGCTAATCACTATATTTTACAATTGATATTTTTAGTGCAAGGATTAAATAAGATACACTCTTTTGGGTGCATCATTCATATATAAAGAAGAAGGGCTCAAGTGACTGCATTTCATGGGTATTTTTGCGAAACTTCATCAAGAACAACCCGGAGGATAATCATGTCTTATGATATCTTTGCTTTGGCAATCTATGGTTTGGTCCTATTTTCAAAGGTGGAAGGTCATGTCGAAGCGACCGTGGTGGATTTCTTTGATTGTTTAGACAAACAGATTGATCCTTCCCCTGACATTCTTGCTGAGACGATTAGGTCACTCAATTATTGTCAAACAAGAGGTGAAGGACGCTTCGAGGGTTGTGTGCAGCTTTTGTATGTTTGGATTCAGAGTCACTTTTGGGGAAATGATGATTAAAAACTTTGCCCTTACATGAAGACATTCCCCTTAGAGAATTCAGCAAGAAAGAATGGCCGAAGAAAGGGAATAAGAAACAATGGATCATAGCTCTCCGCCACTTAGCCAGAGATGATGTAAGTTGGAGGGCTCTGTGGATGCCGCTTAGGTCAATCTTGTTCTGTTGTGGTGAGAAACTTTGGATTTCGTTATTGGAAATTTGGGGAGCTATTAGCTATGCATCACTACTAGTAAGGAGGCAGTATGGGTCCGAGCAGTTAATCCCAATGACTCATGACCTTACTTCGATGGAGTTTGCATATGGTGAGTCCAAGTATGTGAATAAGATATGTGAAGCCATCAAGGCATGGAAGAAGTTACACTGGTCATAATTGGGTAGATATACTGACAACGTCACCCTGGCATATCAAGTGTGGAGAGCCAAGAGGGCCCGTGACATTGTGCTTCCTGTTGAATGCCTCTTTTCACCTAATAGTTTTTCAGCCCGACCAGTAGTGCCATCAAAAGTTGAGATTGTTAGGAAAGAATTGGAAAAGGAGAAAATGAAATTGGGGCAAGATTGTCATAAGCTTCAAGAGGAAGTAGGGGATTTGAAGACCCGACTTGAGATCCAAGAAGTCAAGATGCAGAAAGTGGCTTGAGAACGAGACACAACACATTCCGATCTGAAGGATTTGCATCAAGAGAACAAGAAATTGAGAGCTAAAGGGAAATTTACGAGAACTAGAAAATCTCTTGATGCACATGAGAAAGAGATGGAAAAGCTTCGGATGGAAGTGGACTTCTAGAAGGGTAAGGCTAAGGAAGACAAAGAAAAAGAGTCCAGATTCTCTCATGAGATGCAAAGTGGAAAGATGCGTACTCGTTGATTTTGACCAAGTTGGAGAGGTGCCTGCAAGAGAACAAGCAGTTGAAGGCCAGGTAGGGGAATGAGAGGGAAAGGACATCCATGATGCACTAGGAAAATGAGTCACTACATGCGATCATTCGGACCCTAGAGCAGCAGCTGCAAACTCAGAGAGCCGATATTGTCACCATCATTCAAGAATACCAAGAGAGGGAAGTCGAATAGGGCCAGGCCAATGACTTAGCAATGGGTGCTAGTAGGAGATGGAAGGCAAAAAGTGTAGGAAGATAGCAGTATATAGATTATCTGACTAGGCAGATCTACAAGGTTGTGATTAATGCAAAAGAGATGGTGAACAAGGTGAAGGCTCTAAAGCAGAACATCAACCCAGTCGGGGAACATGGGCAGCGCCTATTGAAGTTCCTAGATGAATCTCAAGAGTAGTATCAACAGATTAAATGTTTTTATAGATGTAATCGGAGAATGATGGATAATGTGTAAACATGAATTCCATGAGTTAATGAAAAACCTTTGAGTTTGGAATTTGATCTTAAGGAAAATATTGTTATTTTCATTTGCATACCGCGTAATCATAGAAAGATTCATTCATTTGCTTAGCCATTCATTTATCTATTCGTTCATTTAATTATTTGTTCATTGATTCATACATTTTATTCATTCATTCTTTCATACATTCAATAAGTAAAAAGAATAATATGTCATGAGGTTCTAATCCATGACGTTTGAACTAAGGTATAAAAATTGAGCTCCGATCAAAGTACCCAAACAGAAGTGCTCCACACTTATATAATACACGAGCACACGCAAGAGTTATGGAAAATAAACAGGCAACAGGAATGGAAAGGGCTCAACTGGAGCCTAGAGGGTTCAAAAGGAATTCCAAGAACAGTTGGTCAAGACCCAAGAAGAATCTCACGAATAGATGGCCAAAATGATGAACATGTTGTTGAGCCTAACGAAAGGAAAGATGGAAGAAACCTCGACTGCAGAGGATGAACCTCAGCATCAGAAGGGAAACAATGATGGTTCCATATCCCCACCCCTGACCATTCCGCCTCCAACCCAGGTAGCACAGGGAAGACAGCCCCAGGTTATTATCAACCCTCTTCCAAAGTGCCAGCAAGCTCCAAATTTGGGGAACAGATCTGATAATCCAGTCTACATCCCAAACTTGGATGACCCCGTAGAACTTGAAAAGATATAGAAAGGACCGGCGGAACATGAGCAGAAAAAGGAAGATAAGCAAAAGTATGATATGTTAGAGGAGAGGTTAAGGATAGTAGAGGGAATGGACATCCTCAGAAAGATAGATGCAAGTGAGTTCAGCTTGGTTCCGAATCTGATAATGCCGCCAAAGTTTAAGGTCTTGAGTTTTGATAAGTATGATGGCACCAAGTGCCCATCGACTCACATTACCTTGTATTGCTGAAAAATATCGGGATACACCAAGAACAATAAGTTGCTGATCCACTGCTTCTAATACAGTCTAAAAGGATCGGCAGCGAGGTGGTATAATCAGTTGGACTACAGCCGTATCCATACATGGAAAAATTTGTCAAGGCATTCTTGTTGCAGTACAAGCAGATGACAAATCTAACTCCCGATAGATAGTCCCTCCAAAAAATGGAGATTAAGTTTGCGGAGAGCTTCAAGGAGTACGCGTAGAGATGGAGGGATTATGCCGCTCAAGTGCAACCACCCCTCATCGAAAAGGAGACCATCGTGTTGTTTATCAATACATTACGAGGGCCATATTATGACAGACTGGTCAGCAATGACACCAAGAATTTTGCTAATATGGTCATTTTCGGTGAGATGATATAAAGCGCTATAAAGAACGGCAAGATTGAAGGAGGTGAAGCAGCCAATGTCAAGAAAGTGGGGGCAACGAAGAGGAAGGAATGAGAAGTTCAAGTTGTCTCATATGAGAACTGACCACCACGAAGTTTTACTCCTTACCCTACAAGCCAACCCTACAGTTACTCTCCTAGCCCATACCCATATCCTCCTGCACGACCCCAATATCCAATGAGCTATCGGCCACCAGCGCCAATATATGCACCATCACTCATGCTAGCACCCGTATACACATCACCTGTACCTACTCCTAGCCCAGCTAATCCGATAAACAATGTGGGAACTAACCAAAGGGGCCTCAGCAAAATCAACAAAGACCCCAGTTTGACCTGATTCCTATGACATACACTCAATTATTCCCCCAATTAATCCAAAACCACTTGGTGGCACCCATTTTTCTTGAACCCATGAAACCTTTATACCCAAAATGGTACAACCCAAACGCCAATTGTGATTACCTTAGAGGCAACCTGGGTTATTCCATAAAAAATTGCATTGCCTTTAAGCACAAAGTGCAAACTTAATCTAATCTGGTTATCTAAGCTTCACAAAAAAAGGAACCTAACATCACTGCAAATTCGTTACCCGATCATGGAAAGGCGATAGTGAATGGAATAATAGAACGAAAAGGGTGCCGGGTGTTATCTAGAATTAAGGATGTCCAGAATTATATGGGGAAAGTTTTGGATACTATGATTGAAGCTGGGATGTTAAACTAGTCAACATGGGACAGAAACCCTCGGGGCTGGAATCAGATATTGGACGTTTCTGCAGGTATCACGGAGGTTTAGTGGGATACATTATCGACCAATGCTCCGATTTTTTAGACAAATTCAAGAGATGCTAGATATCAGTATGGCAGAGTTCTTCATAGAATGGGAAGAAGAATCAATGGATATAGTGCTTGAGGAAACCCCAAAGGTCACTGAAAAATGGGTTAAGCCAAAGCCTTTGGTTATCTACTGCGAGAAAACCCATAACTCGCCAGTAAAGAAAACACCAAGGGTGTCAAGGCCGATAGTGACTTTTGAAGTACCAGGTCCCTTCTCGTACAAGAGTGATAAAATTGTGCCTTGGAGATATGACTGTAAAGTTATATCACCCGAGCCTATTAATGTTGCGCCAGTGTTCAATGCTTCTACGACTGCTAGAGACATAACTGGTGTTGGGGGTTTTACTAGAAACGAAAGGTGTTATGCACCTGAAGCATCAGAAAGGGCCAGAAAAAGGAAAGCTAAGGTTGACGAAGAAAAGACCATCCAAGAAAATGAAGTTGAGCAGAGAATGAACAAGCTAGTTACAGAAGAAGAAGCCTATGAATTCTTTAAATTTATCAAACACAGTGAATACAGTGTTGTGGAACAGTTATAGCACTCGCCAGCTCATATTTCCATCTTGGAATTGCTGATGAATTCGAAGCCCCATCGAAGGGCTCTCCTAAAAGTATTGAATGAGGCATATGTGGCTCAGGATGTGTCTATGGAAAAATTCGACCAAGTAGTGGGGAATGTGGCTGTTAACAACTTCATAGCTTTCAGCGATGAAGAGGTCCCGCCTGAGGGGATAGGCAGTAACCAAGGCCCTCCACATCACCGCTCGATGCAAGGGCCACATCATTGCGAAAGTCCTCATTGATAATGGTTTCGCATTAAATGTCATGCCTATGACTACACTAGTCAAACTGCCCATTGACATGTCCTACATGAAGAGATTTCATATGGTAGTACGAGCGTTGATGGAACCCGTTGACAAGTGGTGGGACAAATCGAGCTACCAATGCAGATTGGGCTATGCCCATTTGATATCACCTTCCAGGTTATGGATATCATTCCCTCGTAAAACGTCTTGTTGGGAAGGCCCTGGATTCATACAGTTGGCGTTGTTACATCCATTTTACATCAGAAAGTGAAATTCAGAGTTGAAGAGCAAGTGATAATTGTTGATGGAGAGGAAGACATGCTTGTATCAAAACCCTTGAACATTCCTTACATAGAGGCTGCTGAGGAAGCTTGGGAATGCTCCTTTCGGACCTTGGAGTTTGTGAATGCCGCATTTGTAGGAGAAGGTTCAAAGATACCCATGCCTCGTTTGTCCTATGCTACTCATAGAGGCCTTGTTCAGGTTGTGGGGAAAGGTTGCTGAGTCGGGACCGATCTGGGAAGGAACCTACAAGGAATCCGAAAGCATGTAAGTGTGATCGAAAAAGAAGACAAGTTTGGGTTGGAACACAAGCCGACCCGAGAAGACAGGGAAAGATGGATGAGAGAAAAGAAAGAGCAAGGCTCGCAAGATTCAAGGGTTATGAAGTAGAAACACAAGGATGTACATCCCCTACCTCTATGAGATGTTTCGATAGACGGATTTTATTTTCCCCGATTCGCTAGTTGAAATCGAGCCTGTCACGACTTTAGAGGGAATATTTACGATATTTTGCATTCAGATGCTAGAGCAAGAAGAAGAGAAGGGAAGCAAGGCTGAAGAAATAACTATCTACCCGTGCCCCCCAGGATTTGAATTGAAGAATTGGCATGCTATAGACTTACCTACTATATTTAGGTCTCTTTCTGGTTAACAAACTAAGTCTTCAAACACTTCTGCCCAAGAGTGTTATGAGAGTTTCTTTTGTGCATGGGCTCCTTTTATGAAATTATTATTCCAATAAATGACAATTATAATGCATACAGTCTCAATTCATTTGTCATTTCTTTTATAGTTCATCCTTTCTATTTGTCTTTCTATACAATTGTCTAAAATCTTGTGCTTCCACCTTTCCAGGTCTCCTAATAATGAATGCGAAAACAATTTCATCAATGATCCGAAAATCAATTTTGAGAAATGTAGTGATATCGATGAAATTGATGACGGAGAGACTGCAAAAAACTATGACTTACCACCTGACTTGTTAAGATTGATAGAAGAAGAAGAAAAGCAAATTATGCCTCATCAAGAGGTAACGGAGATTGTTAATTTGGGAAATGAGGATAATAAGAAAGAAAAAAAATGGCACTTCACTGCCATTGGCAAAGAAACAAGAATTGATAGATTTCTCCATGAATATGCGTATGTGTTCGATTGGTCCTATCCAGACATGCCAGGGATACAGATATTGTGGAGTACCATTTGCCCCTAAGGCTAGAATGCAAACCCGTGAAGCAAAAGTTGAGACGAATGAAGCCTGAGATGCTGCTAAAAGTCAATGAGGAAGTGAAAAAGCAGTTCGATGCAGGAGTTTTGAAAGTTTCCAAGTATCCTGAATGGATGGCGAATATAATCCTAGTCCCGAAGAAAGATGGGAAAGTACGAATGTGTGTCGATTATCGAGACTTAAATAGGGCTAGTCCAAAAGATAGCTTTTCGTTACCCCATATCAATACTTTATTAGATAATACCTCTAGGCACTCACTGTTCATTCATGGATGGATTTTCGGGCTATAACCAGATCAAGATGGCACCGAAAGACATGGAGAAGACCATATTTGTGACAATGTGGGAACATTTTGTTACAAAGTTATGCCGTTTGGGCTAAAGAATGTCGGTGCGACTTATCAAAGGGAAATGGTGACCCTCTTTCATGATATGATGCACAAAGAGGTAAATGTTTATGTTGATGATATGATCGCAAAGTCGTGTAAAAATGAAGACCACGTGGCTAATCTAAGGAAATTATTCGAGCGATTAAGAAAGTTTCAGCTTAAGCTCAACCCAGCAAAGTGCACTTTTGGTGTAACATCCGGCAAACTATTGGGATTCATTATTAATGAGAAAGGAATTGAAGTGGACCCAGATAAGATACGTGCCTTCCAGAATTTGTCCCCACCACGGACACAAAAATAAGTAAGAGGATTTCTGGGAAGATTGAATTACATTGCCCGTTTTATCTCCCAACTCACTGCTAGATGTGATCCGATTTTTAGACTCCTCAAGAAACGTGATCTGGTTGAGTGGGATGAGAATTGCTAGGCAGAATTCGACAAGGTGAAAGAGTATCTTACCAATCCACTGGTGCTGGTACCGCCCACGCCAGGAAGATCACTCATTTTGTATTTGATAGTGCATGAGAAATCTATGGGATGTGTATTGGGACAGCAAGATGAGATAAGTAAGAAAGAGCTACTACTTGAGTAAAAAATTTACAGATTACGAGGCCAAGTACTCGACGGTAGAAAAGATATGTTGTGCACTGGCCTGGGCTGCTCATAAACTCAGGTAATATATGTTATATCATACCACATTGCTTGTCGCTAAATTGGATCCCGTTAAGCACATCTTTGAGAAATCCTCGTTGTCAGGAAGATTAGCGAGATAACAGGTTCTACTCTCTGAATATGACATTACCTATGTCTCGCAGAAGACCATAAAAGGAGTGCAGTGACCGAATTTTTGGCAGATAGAGCCTTAGAAGATTATTAGTCGGTAAAGTTCAATTTTCCTGATGAGGACTTGATGGCTATTTCCCAATAAGGTGAAGACGAGGAGCCAAGGACGGATGTATGGAAAATGTATTTCGATGGCGCATTGAATGCCTTAGGGCATGGTATTGGAGCGATTCTGATATCGTCGAAAGGGAACTACTGCCCAATTACTGCAAGATTAACTTTCAAATGAACTAACAATGTGGCAGAATTTGAGGCCTGTGTCATGGGACTTCAAGCGGCTATTGCAAAGAAAATAAGTGAGTTAGAAGTATATGGAGATTCTGCTCTAATTATTTGTCAGTTGAAAGAAGAATGGGAGACGAGGGACTCAAAATTTATCCTCTACCAGAATTTCATAGTTGAATTGGTTTGGCAATTCGAAAAGATTGAATTCAACTATCTGCCCCACGAAGAAAATCAGATGGCCGACGCCCTAGCTACATTGGCCTCAATGTTTAAGATAAATACAAGTGCTGATGTGCAATCCATCAAGATGATCGTACAAGAGTCGCCTGCACATTGTATGCATGTTAAGGAAGAGCCGGACGGGAGGCTGTGGTACCATGTCATCCTGCAATATATAAAACATCAACAGTGCCATGAGCATGCCGCGAAAAATGACAAAAGAATTTTGAAGAGAATGGCGATTTTATTCTTCCTAGATAAATAAGTGTTGTATAAAAGAAGTAGAGATCAGACACTTCTAAGGTGTGTAGAAGCGTCTGAAAGCAAGAGAATACTCGAAGAGGTTCACGAAAGGGTTTGTGGAACACATGCAAACAGCCATATGATGTCTAAACAGATTATGAGAGCGGGTTATTATTAGATGATCGTGGAAAGGGATTGCATAAGGTATGTTTGAAAATGCCACAAGTGCCAGATATATGCGGATAAAATGCATGCTACTCCGACGGCTCTACATGTCATGTCAACGCCTTGGCCTTTTTTATGTAGGGAATGGATGTGATTGGCCAATTACCCCTAAGGCCTCAAACGGGCATCGCTTCATTTTGAGGTCATCGATTACTTCACGAAGTGGGTCGAAGCCATTTCTTATGCTAATGTGACCAAATCCGTGGTGTGCAAGTTCTTAAAGAAGAAAGTGATTTGCTGGTTCGATCTCCCGGAGAAAATTGTTACTGATAATGCTCTAAATTTGAACAATACCATGATGAGAGAAATTTGTACTCAGTTCAAAATCAAGCATCACAACTTGACGCCTTACCGTCTCAAGATGAATGGGGCAATAGAAGCTGCTAATAAGAATATAAAAAAAAAAAAATCGTTGCCAAAATGACTGATAAGTACAAAGATTGGCACGAGAAGCTTTCGTTTTCTCTGCACGCTTACAGAACGTCAGTGCGTACTTCTGCGAGGGCATCTCCTTATTCTTTGGTGTACAGGATGGAAGTTGTGTAACCATTTGAAGTTAAGATCCCTTCTTTGAGAATTTTGATGGAAGTCGAGTTGGAAGAAGCAAAATGGGTTCAAGCCCGCTATAAGCAGCTTAATTTGATCGAGGAAAAAAGGATGATGGCATTGTGTCATGGCCAGTTATACCAAAAGCAGATGATGGGGTGCATAATAAAAAAGTTAGCCCAAGAGAGTTTCGAGAGGGTGATTTGGTTTAGGAAGAAGATCCTCCCTAGTCAGCAAGATCCAAGGGGGAAGTGGGCACCAAATTGGGAAGGCCCATACGTGGTAAACAGGGTATTTTCAGAAGGGGCAATGATTTTAGCAGAAATGGATGGTGTGAATTTCTCAAGTCCAATCAACGCTGATGCAGTGAATAAATATTATGCATAAAAAAATAAGCTGAAAACCCGAAAGGGCGGTTTGAGTCGAAAAAAGAAAAAATGAGAGGTTCAAACTGAAAACCCGAAAAGGCGGTTCGAATCAAACAATGAATCTAGGTCAAAAACCCTAAAGGGTGGCCTAGGTAAAAGACAAACAAGAGTTGCGACAACTGGCAATAACCCGTGTGAAGTGATTGCATGAGACAAGGGGTTAAAGCATGATGGAAAGATTGAGCAAGCGGTAAAGTATGACATGACTGAATTGAAAAAGATATGAGGGGGCAAGTCATGGTTGGAAGCTCTCGAAAGAGTCAAAGACATTGATGAATGCCTTTTTCGAAAGATAAATTTGGATTAGCTTCGATTGAGATCGTTTTAGTATTCATTATGTAGAGATCTTTATCCCCACTCTATCCCTCTTCCTTTTTCTTTGATCAATACCAGTATGTTCTTTTTTTGGAATGAAAATACATACTATAAAGTTCTTTTTGTTGGATTATCTGTATTTCTTTGAAATTTTCTTTAAAATAATGCATTATGTTGGCATGAAGTTTGAATGATAATAAATAAATGACAATGCACAAGAGGAACTTTCATAATTACTCTACTGAAATTTGAGAATTTGAAAACCAGAAAGGGAGAAAGGGATGATGGCGCAGTATGGGACATGATTTATTAATACTCTGTGAAAATAAAAAAGAAACAATGATTGAAATGAGGTTTGATATATGAAATTTTTTATAGGAATGTATAAAGCTTTTATTTCGACCAAGAAAGGATGAAGAAGTCAAGTTATGGACATCTAGTCAACTCGAGGAAGAAAAAGAAAAGGAATTGGAAAAGATAGAAAAGGTTTATAAAGAATGGGTTAAGAGGCTTAATCAGACCCAGCTCTAAAAGAGTCACTAGTCGATGAAATATATACAGGGGCATCTAATCATAATCTGAGCCTTAAGTTATGCATTCCATTATCATAAGCATGCATTGCATTATCATGACATTGCACACAATTATGAATTATCATTGTTCAGAAAAAGATATGAATGGCAGGTGGACAAGGAAAAAGTGAAACCCGACCATAGCGAGAAGTCGAAAATCACCATGATAACCAGGAAAAAAGGTAGCAATTTGTTTCTTAAAGTGATAGAGCCTCTGATGAGAGGAGCAATTCAATTTAGTTTTAAAGTGATAGTGCCTCTGATGAGAGGAGCAATTTATTTTTCCAAGTGATAGAGCCTCTTATGAGAGAAGCAATTCAATTCAATTTTAAAGTGATAGAACCTCTTATGAGAGGAGCAATTTCAATTTATCTTCCAAGTGGTAGAGCCTCTGATGTGAGGAGCAATTTATTTTTCAAGTGATAGAGCCTCTGATAAGAGGAGCAATTCAATTTATCTTCCAAGTGATAGAGCCTCTGATGAGAAAAGCAATTTATTTTTCAAGTGATAGAGCCTCTGATGAGAGGAGAAATTTATTTTTCAAGTGATAGAGCCTCTGATGAGAGGAACAATTCAATTTTAAAGTGATAGAGCCTCTGATGAAAGGAGCAATTCAATTTATGTTCCAAGTGATAGAGCCTCTGATAAGAGGAGCAATTTATTTTTCAAGTGATAGAGCATCTGATAAGAGGAGCAATTCAATTCAATTTTAAAGTGATAGAGCCTCTAGTGAGAGGAGCAATTCAATTTATCTTCCAAGTGATAGAGGCTCTGATAAGAAGAGCAATTCAATTTATCTTTAAAGTGATAGAGCCTCTGATGAGAGGAGCAATTTATTTCCAAGTGATAGAGCCTCTGATGAGAGGAGCAATTCAATTTATCTTTAAAGTGATAGAGCCTCTAATGAGATGATGAACACCAAGGTGGACTTGGACTTCAAGATCCGTTGCATGTTCCAATTGGGCCTATTACAAGGTCAAGATCCAAGAAGCTCAAGGAAACTATACAAGGATTGGTGTAAATGACTTGGGCAGAATTTACAAGTCTTTCAAGCAATGTCAAGCCATTCAAGTTGGGCTGCTTGAATGAGGAAGATCAAGATTTGGTCCATGTCATCCAAGCTTCACATGATGGGCCTTAGAGGAATGCAAGGGGGCGGCATTATTAGAGAAGAAGTGGGCCTGATTTTAATTCATTATTTAACATGAAGTGGGGACCAATTCATTAATGATGTGGCGCCTAATTAGAAGCTTTAATTGAGTCTTGTAATTATTTAGGCTTTTGGGCCTGACTTATGTAATATGTCCAATAGGCTAAGTGGGGTCTACCTTCATTAAACTTGTTGGACATCCTTTTTAATTTATTAGGTTTGGGCTTGAGCATGTTCAGCCCATAATTTAAGTAGTCTTTCTTATTTAAATTAGGATTAGCTGAATTTACACTTGTAATGGGATTGGGAGTGTGCTTGGCTGATTATTAAGTCTTGCACTTAGGTTAGGAGTCCTTGGCTGACAAGGACTTGCATTTGGGTTAGAATATAATAGGGTAGCCGATTAGGGTCTGGTCGGGAGGCTATTAATACATTGTTCTAGTCGCCTATATCATTATCTATGAATCTAGTGAATTGAATTTTATTCAAGTGAGTATTTACTCTTTGAGTTTTTGAAAGAACTTAGGAACTTATCAAAGAATTCTTCTTTGTGGCGTTCAAACACTATCGAACTTAGGTTCTTGAAACAAGCGTTCTTGGGGTCTAGCTAGCTTAGCTTATCTAGGTTCTTTGAAACGGGATTTCACTGGGTTTAAGTTTTCATTGCCTGAATCTTGGCTTTTCTGGGTTAGGTATCCTAAATTGTTAGTGGGTTCAAAGGGTTCAACCCCACGGGTTCATATCATGAGATGAGCAAATTAATTCATTTTAAAGTGATAGAGCCTCTGATGAGAGGAACAACTCAATTTATCTTTAAAGCGTAGAGCCTCTGATGAGAGGAGCAGTTCAATTTATTTTTTTAATTGATAGATCCTCTGATAAGAGGAGCAATTCAATTTATTTTTAAAGTGATAGAGCCTCTGATGAGAGGAACAATTTATTTTTTCAAGTGATAAAGCCTTTGATAAGAGGAGCAATTTACTTTCAAAATTATAAATCTTTAATTTAAGCCAAATTTTTACCCTAGAATTAGTTGCGTAAAAAAATGTGCCAAGTAGCCAAACCTTCCTCGGATTTTGGAACAAGGATCTTCCCACGATGGCCTCCACCGCCGGACGAAATTGGTATTTGGGGTCTTTGCCTCATTCCTAATTTACTGCAATTGCCAAAGAGGAGCAGCTGTAATAACCTAATTTCGTTTGGACCCCCGAAAGAAGGTATATTTAGGAGATTGAAGTAAAAACATACCAATTAGGATGTTAAAGAGCTTACAAGATCTCAATCACAAGATAGAAGAAGATGCTGAAGTCAAAAGATCGAACTCTTCGTGCCAAGCAAGCAAGGCAGATTTGACCTCCGAAGCTTGTTGCTGAGAAAACATGATCTTAAGGTCTTCATTTGAAGAAATGTTCCCCTTGACTTTTGAAGTTGATTTGAAGAGCTTTCCAATGGTATATTATTCGCCTAGAACGGGTAAGAGTTGGTCATCCAAATCGATTGCGAAAGTGCGAGAAGATGCAGCAGCATAGTGCTGGCCGAGAATGGCAATTCTTGTTGGAAATGTGGAGATCCATTTTTCTAAATGGATGACATTTTGGTGGAAACATAGGAGCCCATCTTCAATGACCAAATGGTAGGCTTTTGGTGGCCCATTTTCTCATGGCCAAGAAGAAGAAAGATGGATAAGTTTAAGAGCCTAACCTTAGAAGTCCATTTAGATTTATTTTTCTTTTGTAGAGAGGCCCAACCTTAGAAGTCCATTTAGATCTTTTGTTGTAGAGAGGTCTAACCTTAGGATCCGTATAGGAAAATATGGGTGATTTTATAATTAAATAAAGATTGAAAGGACCATTTGGCAAATAAGAAGGCATTTTGATAAATAAAAAGGATGAGCAAAAAGTGTTCCTTATAAGGGCAAAATGGCATAGTGGTGAATAAATGGATAGTAAAAAAAGGATATGATTCACCTCGCCTAGTACATGAGTTGGCATTTTGGACCAATGAGGAGCACTCTAAATAGCTAAGGATGAAGCTCATTTGTTAATGACATACGAAGCCATATGATAGCCATGTGATTGCCATGTGAAAATTGCCAAATGGCTAAAAAAGATGGTACATTAGGTGGAATTTTTAGCCAATGAAAGAGAACTTTTGGTGTCAAAAATGAATGTCATTGGGTAGCCAATGGGTGGCATTTTAATGTGTAAGGATTGATCTCCATTGACTAGGCAACATGATGAAGACAAGATGCTAGAAAAAAAGATAAAGGGAGGGGATGGGGCATAGGATTTTTGGCCAACCTAATAGGATAAGGGGGAAGGGAAATTTTTTTTTGTTGACATTCTACACATTCACTATACCATTCACTACTCACTTGAAGAAATAAAGAAAGGGACGAGAGAAAGGAGGAAAAATGAAGGATTTTTCTTAGTTTTTCAAAGGCTTCACTAAGGTAGTTTTAGTCTTCTTTGCTATTTCCATTCACATTCTCTTTTAAAGTTGGTGTTTTTCTTGATTTCTTTTCCTTTTCTTATGATTTACAACAATGTTTTGAGAAAACTTTCTTCTTCTTATCTTCTCTTTTTGAAAACTACAAAGGTTTGCTAAAAAACTACAAAGTCTACAAACTTTTCTTGCTTTTTCTTCTTGCTATTTGTTGTGGTTTGTGCTATTGTTGTAGGTTAGATTTTTCCCTTTTGTTTTCCTTAAAAATGAAAGGTTATGAGTTTGATGACCTTGGCTATGTCCAAGTGATGGTTTGAGCCGGATTTAGCATCCAAGAGGCCAAACCTTGAGCCAACCTTATTTTCTTGATTGTTTGTGTTTTTCTAGCTTTTATTTTGTCATCTTCATGAGTTTAACTTGATGAATATTGCTATTGTGTGTTGCTTACATATTATTCGTTGCGAAAATGATTATGAGCTTGATGACCTTGGTTTCCCACCAAGTGATAGCTAAGCCTAATTTACATCCATGAGGCTAGCTTTGAGCCAATCATTTTTGCTTACTGTCTTTAAACCATTTCCAACTTGATTTTGGTTAGGATCAACTAATGGTCCACAGCCAAAATATTGATTTCAAACTAGTTGGGAAAAACAATATTTCAAGGTTGGAGTTGCTGATTTCGGGCAATATTTTTCCTATGTATTTTTTGTCAAAATATAAAACTGTTTTAACCTCATTTAGTACACCCTTAGATGAGTCCATGGTTATTTTTCCAGAATTTTCCTTAAGGATTAAAAAATGGTTTTTGATAAAACTAGTTTTAGTTAGACATGCTGACTTTGGGGCAATTTCGATCCATGCATTTCTTGCCCAAATAAAAAATTGTTTTAACCTCATTTAGTACACCCTTATATGAGTCCATGGTTAAAATTTCAGATTTTTTAAAATTTTCCTTAAGGGTTTAAAAAATAGTTTTCTAAAACCGAATTTTGAAGGCTAAAACAAGCTTTAAGGCTAGCAAGTTTGGATTTTTGTTTTACTAGGGTAGAGGGGCTGGCCAAATCCATTAGCTATTGTTTAGGAGTTGTTTTCATGCATTTCATATTTTAATAAAAAGATGTTTTTATTTATTTAGCGTAAAAACGTGCTTTTTCAGTTTCATAAGCATTTGACGAGAATTATTTCTTAATCTTCTCTTGGTTGTTGGTAAGGTTAGGAAATTATTCAACGCACGTGTTTATGAAATCATAAAGTATGACTTTTGTTATACTTGAAATTATATGAATGTCACGTGAAAGAATTATTTTTCAAGCTTTGCCAAGTTTGCAGGGAGTACGGTAACATTTTTTACGACATGTGACGTTGATGTAATTTCAAAAAGAAAAATCCATGAAATTTTTTTAATACAATGATGTGTGCATATTCCATGTTCATGCATATTCTATGATGAGGTCATTTAATGATTTATGTCCACATTGCCATCTTAATCATAATATTTCATGTTCATGCATATTCCATGATGATGTTATTTTAGAATTAATGTCCTTGTTGCTATTTTGGTCATGTTATTTTGATTGATATGCATATTCTATGATGATGTTATTTAATAAATTTTTCCATATGTTGAATTATATGTCATGTCATAGTGAATTTTGCGATGTAAATTATGTGCCATATCATGATAAAGTATGTGCCATGTTATGATTTATTTTTCATGTCATAATAAATATTTGTCATGCCATGATAATTATGCATGTTACTTGATTCATATTTATGCCTTAGTGATAATCTGCACATTCATGATCATTTAACTATTTAAAAATTCACGTTTAGATAAATAAGGCAATATCCTCGAGTTAATGTAATTAATGAATCCTCCGCCGGGTTGCCGGGGAGTCTTCATCAATTATTATTAACAAAGGAATACCCTTCTAAAAAGAGGATAATACGGAGAATTTCAAATAATAAAAATTTTATGTTTTGCCGGTTTGCCGGGGAATATAGAAAATTTTTGAAATAATAAAATTTCGGATCGTCCTCGAAATAATATGATCATTTTTAAGGGAATTATTTTCAAAATACCAAAATTAAAATCGACATTCATTGAGACTTCATGATAACCCGTGATTAATAAGGTACCGTTTTATACGAGCGCTGTGAGGGTGCTAATCCTTCCCCGTGACGTAACTAACTCCCGAACCCGCATTTTGATTTTCTCTGGTTTAACATGAGCCTCGAAATTGGTTTTTTCAAAAATATTTTAATTAATTTTAAAATATTTTTACAAAAATCGATTTTAATACATAATAAAAAAAATCGGTGGCGACTCTCTTTTTATTTTATTTTCCTTTTTTCCAAATTAATGTCATTTAAAAGGGTCCCGCAAAAGACACGTTATGACAAGGTGAGCTTTTGCTGGAACATATGTAAAGCTTGGTGTGCTGCAATAATGGAGAATTGAAATTCTGCTCTCAATCCAACCATTATTATTGTTTCTACCGAACAGGCTTGTGATGAATACTGTAATATTAATGGTATTCCCAAATCTGTTAATACAACGATTGATGTAAAGAATGAGGGAAGAGGATAAAGGAATATGGATGGCGCCACCTGAAGGCTGGATCAAGATTAACAGTGACGAGGCCTTTTCGAAAAAACGGAAAGAGAAGCTGGATTGGGGTAATTGCTAGAAACCAATGTGGTCGGTATCGTACCGGTATCGGCCGTACCGATCGGTACGTACAGTTTTTAAGGTAAATCGAAATGATATCAGTTTCATACCGTTTTGGTTTTTGTATCGGCCCGTATCAGTCTTACCGGCCCGTACCGGTTGGTACAAGATTTTGATTTTTTTAAATTTTTTTATAAAAAAATTATTTATTTGATTTTTTAAACCAATTTCAATATTTTTTGTGTCATGATCATTTTTATTTTAAGCTATTGAGCATAATTAATCATAATTTACTATTTTTTTTTAATATTTTAATATTTATTTTACTTATTTGATGTTTAAAAATTTTAGATATTAAATATTTATAATTTATATTTGCATAAAAACATATAATGCATGTAATAGATGTATATTTGCATGTGTATATAATATATATTTTATTAAAAAACTTGAAAATAGGTTATATATATAGATACTAGTGTTTAAATCTCGCGATGCTTCAGTTGTAGATTGTGTTAAACGTTGAGTAAGATATTAAGATAGTTATATTATGTCTATATCAAAATAAAAATATTTGTACATCATATGGTTGAAGCTAAGGAGATAGTATTAGAGTCCGAAAAGTGTGTAAAAGTAAATCAAATATCGATTAAAGATTTAATATTCGGTTCGGAGTTTTTCATATTCGGTTCAGATAATAAGAAAAATTTATTTGATTTGTGAAATTTGTTTAGAGGTCGATTAAATTTTTATGCTAATTAGGTTTGATTTAAAATAAAAAAAAAAATCAATTCATTAACCTAATTTTATTTTTTGAGATCAAATTGAGCTCAATTGAACAATTATCTATTATTATTTAATATTTTAATTTTTACCGTTAATTTATCAATACAATATTTTTTTTATTCAATAATATAAAAATATAAAAATTAATATGATTTTATTTTTAAAAAAAGAATAAAGAACCAATCATTATACAACATGTGACACAAAATTAGGAGTTATTTGAATATTGTCTCACACGAACATGACATGAAAAAATAAATAAAATACGACACGACAAAAAAAAATATGACCGTGACATGAATACACGAATATGTCAACATTTATGTAAAACAAACTTGACACAAAATTGAGAATTATTTGAATAGTGCCAATTAGACCAACAATTTCAGACACGAAATGAACATGAAAAATAACTAAAACACAATACAATACCAAAAAATAAAACTAACACAACACAAAAGCACGAATGTGTCAAAATCTATCAATACAATACCAAAAAAAATAACGAGACACAAAATTGAGAGTTATTTGAATAGTGTTAATTAGATCTGACAATATCGAACCCCACATGAACACGAAAAAATAACTAAAACACAATACAATACCAAAAAATAACACTAACACAAAACAAATATGTCAAAATCTATACATAACGTGTCCAAATTTATATATGTAATATATAAAACGCGATTATAATACGAAAAAATAGTATAAATACAACACAAATATTTAAATTTTTTAAATATAAAAAATAAAAAATTGCTTGGCACGCAATTCGAGAGAAATCAAGAAATTCAATTGCATAAGCAATTGAAGGGATAAAATTAATATTATGTATATAGATATGAAAAAATATTTGAAAAATACTAATAAATTCGAAATGGTACGCCGAAACATATCGGTATCAATACGTACCAGTACCAGAACAAAAATGATACATCCACCGATACGATACTGATTACTTTGCTAGAAACACTAATGGAAGCATTGTTGCTGGCTTGGAGGAAAGTATTCATGTAGAATCAGCATTAATGGCAGAGGCTGAAGCATTGAGAAAAGGAGTTGTTCTGGCAAGAGAAAAAGGGCTTCAACAGGTTATTTTTGAAACTGATTCAGAAGTATTGATAACAGAATTGAAGAAGAAGAATAGGATGGATGTACAATGGGGACTATTGCCAATCTTAAAGGACATATGGCAATATAGACAGCAAATGCAGTGCTCCAAGTTTAAGTTGATCTCAAGAACTGCTAACCATGCAGTCCAGTCATGAAGGAAGATGTGTCCACAAAACTGGGTTCAAGAACCCCCCATCATCCTTGGTCTTTATTTTGGATAAGGATGGGTTGACTTAGGTACTTAGTACAATATGAGTATGTAAAAACCTCATGTTATACTGTTCTGAGTATGGAATGTAAATGATGTTCTGTTGATTGATTGAAATACAAATTCTTCCCTTGGTCAAAAAATAAAAATCAGGCAGTCCGTTTCTACTAATTTTGTTTTTGGTTTTTGGGCGAATTTTACAAGGTTACATACAATAAATTGGCATGAGACTGAGTGAGTGACTGACTATTGCAATTAAGTTGTCATAAAATTTTCGGCATTAAAGCTTTTGGTAAGCAAATGAATCACAAATCAAGCAATCAGTTAAGAAGCAGCAAACTTGTTACAACTAGTGATTAGGCAAAACCAAAAAAAATAAAAATAAAAAACCACTACCTAAACAATGCATTGCAACCAAACCCCATTTTTCATATTCTTTTTCTCCCAAACACACCATACAATTTACTCACACTACCAAACCCTGATTATATATATCACCCTTTGTAAACACTCTTGTCAGTTTCAGTTTTTTTTTTTTTTACTTCTACATTTGGTCATCTGGTCCTCCAACCATCACCTGCATTTCACATTTTTCACATTTCAATCAATTTTTTGTAATGAAAAATGCTTCATTAGCATTAGGAGTAAAAGCGCCAAAGTCAAAGTAGCAAAAAACAGAGACTTCAATTGCAAAATATTAGGAGTAAATGTTATTTCATATCTACTAATATCATATATCTCCTGTAGTAAAAATGAAAAAAAAAAATAAAAATGAACTTACACTACAGTCAAAAGCATGCTTTCTTGCAACCATAATAGCAGCATTCCTTTCTCTCTCTGATTCAAATGTTAATACGTAGGAGATTCCTTTCCTTGGTTGCCAAAACAACGACTTGGCCGGAGCTTTAGCATCACCTCTAACTCCACATAGCTTAATTAGAAATGCAAAAATGTGAGAATGGCTATAGCCTATAGGCAAAAGTACTTATTTCATAATAAATACTGAAGAAAAAAACTACGAAGGGACCAAAAACAGTTACCAGCATTGATGTTGAATATATTTCTCTGGACTTTGTGATCCATCCTCTACAGAGTTTGATCCTCATCTTTCCAACATTGAAAGCATGAGTAGAATGTGATGGATGATCTTGTCCATTGATCTGGGAAATGACTACCTAGGAAAAACATGGTAGTATGAAGAAACTTCAATTAAAACTCCGATGACACAAATATTCCCACCATGTGGACCACTACTAACATGAAATTTGTAATGAACCAAACTACTTGATTAACATGGGGAGAAAAGTTGAATTATAACACCAAACAAAGCTATTTTCTTAACTTTCTTTCTGTTAATTAACATGGGGACAAGAATTATGGATTCAGAACAGGCCTTCATCTACCTCTATAAATTCTTTCTAATCAATTATCAAATGTACATCAGAATAAAGAAGAAAATTTAGTCGACACAGAAACATTTAAAGAAGAACTCAACTTTTCAATTCAGTATGTTTAATAGAATTTTATTTAGGACAATAATGCATCCAATCAACATGATTTAAGACTTTAATCCAACTCATAGAACAATGACTTTCAACTTAAACACCGAAAGATATGAAATAAAACTTTATCCATTGAATCTGATAGAACTTGATCAAATATAAAATCTACTTAGTAATAATTAGAAAAAGAAAAGAAAAAACCCTAATAACCAAATCAGAAGAACTGACTTTGGACCCAAATTCTAATTAAGAAAAGATAAGGATTCTACGTAAGAGAATATGAATTCAAAAGTTTGGATGAGACAATCAGACTACTAATGCTTTTTGAAATTATGATTAAGCAGAGAGACAAATAGAAATCCAAAGCCTCAAAGTTGGCAGTGGCAAGAGCTGAGAGAAAGACCTGAAACATTGACATTTTGCACATCTAGTGGTGGTGCTAGCTAGGGGGTGCAATTGAGCCAATCCAGTAAAAGCTCGAGCTGAGCTCAAATTTAGTCAAGTTTTACTTCTTATATTAGGTTCAGCTCAAAAAGTAATTAAGCTACTCAAGTTCATCTTAATTATCAACTTGAATAACAAGGTTAAACAAGACTTGAGCTCGGATTTGAGCTTGAGTTTAAACCCAAATGAAGATAAAAAAAAAAAAATTTATATTTTTAAAATAGAACAATATTCTATTATAAATGTATATTAGCTAAAAATGCTTAATATATCATAAAAAGTTGAAAGATTAATTAGACACATGAGCCGGTAGAGCCAAATATTAAAATACTCGAACTCGAGTCAACTTGCTATTCAATGATGGCTTGACAATGAATAAATTAAGTTAAATATTCAGCAACTTGAGCCTAGGTAGCTTACAAGTAATTTGACTAGCAGCCCTTGCACTAGCAATGTGAAGCAACAGACAATCAGAACTCCAAGAATACCAATCTTAGAATACTTTCAGTAAAGATAACAGAAAGAGAAGTACTTGGACTTTCTGTTTTTTACTCAACTCAAATTCAAAGGATTGGAACGGAAGAGAAATTAAAAGTAATTTTTTGTAAAGATTTTTTCCTCTTGGAAGAAAATTGTTTTACATTTACTAAAAATATTGGAGATCTCCAAGGAAACCCTTTTCAAGGAAGTACAGCACATATAGAAGTAGTAGATACAACCTTTCAATTAAAAGAAATCAATGTACAGCTAAGTTTCTCATTGTTTTCCTTATTTAGCAAACAAAGCAATTAAAAAGAGGTTCTCTCCCCTCTCCTTGTTACCCTTCCTCTTTATTTTGATTTATTATTTCCTTTGTCCACTTTGACAACAAAACCAAACAAATCATAAGCTTCATCATTACCATCTTCAATCAACTCATTAACTCTCAATAAAAATCAAATAGTCATGGAGAAAATACTGATGACAAACTAAATCATGTTCATGCCAGGATGGCAATTTATAGAACTTCAGCAATTAGAACTAAAAGATGATAGCCAGATAACATTTAACAGCCAAATGCACATTTTAAAGATGCTATTGTTATTTGCAATTACATAGTAGGTGGATAAAGTGACAAGAACTATCTAACAAAAAGAAGCAGAATTATCATTTTGGAATACACAAAAGCTTCTATGTTTTTTTTTTTTTTTTTTTTTACTGGCACAACACAAACCTAGGATCTCTACCTGCCTCTACTTTCCAACCACTTTAGCTAAGCCAAAGGGGCAAATGCTTAAAATTTGCATCATCCACCCCATCCCAGAGAGGAATAAGAGATTAAAAATAAGCTGTCTGGCACCATGGCTGAGAGACCAGAATGATATCAATACACTTATTTACTAGCACAAAATCACATATAAAGAAGGATCATAATATCACTAACGGACAAATTGATAGGAGTAATTCTAAACCAGTTGCCTGGTCTTTGGCAGCGTGGCAAAGAATATAAGTAACTAACAGGAAAGAAGCAAACATACATTAAATTCACTGCTGGATTTTCGCAAAAGGGTCTCCACATAGCCCCCCAAACCTGCAGCTGTAAAAATAACTTTATCAGTGTTTCTTGCCTTCTTTTCTAAGCATCAACATACTAATGCCTGGCAGAAGAGCCAGAGAGCATGATCTGACATTTAACCATAACATACATGAATTTAACATTAAATAATTAAGCACATAGAACAAAAGCTGACAGCAAAACACTGAAAGAGAACAAACATTCGATACGTCCAATTGTACATTTGGACGTAAACTAACCAGAATCAATAGGACCGGCAGTTGTCACGGAGACTTTTTGGCCATTTGAGAGGATGTCAGCCTGCAAAATTCGACCAACATCAAGGGGTTCTGGGGCATACATTGTTTTGTTGGCACCTGATGATGCAGAAAATTGAACCAGTTAATAAAGTAGGATGCAATGTAAATGGCACAGTTTATCAAGCAAGATGCATTTTCTAACCCATTCAAGTGAGGAATTAAACATTCCAATGAGAGTTTTTAGATTCTTGTACTTGATAAGAAACAAGTCCAGTATGATATACTACACCTCTAATCAGCACAGCTAGCAGTAACTTTTAAATTTTGTGGCCGCATGCACCTGACTTGGATCTAAATCACTACTTACAGAAGGATGAATTGGCACCTGAACTAATTAACAAGGTGGGTAGGATATTTATAAAGTTATATAGGGTTTGATGGCAGAAATGCAAGAAAGCAGAAATAGAGAACGCATAGACATCTGGTAGAGTTTAGTGCAATTAAATGGACATTAAATCACTTTCGAAAACCCTATAGTAAAATTGGGTTACCTTTATAAATCTGCCTGTATGTCATTTGTGTGGGCAAGTACTGTTACAGCTATTTTCTTTTGATAAGTATTCAAGGCTGTTTGTAAGATACCAGCTGTAGAAGCAGTATTAATACAACAATACCCTAATAACGACCAATTAACAACAGTAAAGGATGTTTGTAAGATACCAGCTGTAGAAGCAGTACAACAACATAAGTATCCAAGGCATTATTTCACGTGGCCTTATGTTCAACAAATGTTCATATTAAAATATCTCAATTACACGTGGAATTTGTTTCACAAATTTAATAGGTATTCAATTTAAGAAAACTACTATCACCAGCAATACCGTAAGTGACTTTTTGGTAGAAAACCCTAGATATAAAATTCACCACACAGTATGTTTTATGACATAATTAACCAAGACAGCTTCAGTGCAGTTAGGAGATTTGCACGTAAAAGAACATTTATGGAATGGATACCTGAAATTATTTCCCTTTGATTTTCATCAGATGATACTCTATACCACTGAATTGAAGATTTTGAAAGCAATGGAGCATTATCAGAGCAAGGCTGGAGTCTTAAGCATGAACCAAGAGTTTCAGAACCATGCAAAACATATACACGGGATTTATTCTCCTCAGCCCTCTTGTTAATTGCCAGCTGCAATTAACCAGGCATAGATTAGAACCACTGAAACTATCACAAACCAGACTACATCATTCCACTCAAAAATATATAAGGCTTGATTGGTACTATGAAGAAATAACATGCTGATACGACTTGGTACTGATAAGATACTAACAACCATGGGTGCAATTGATATACAAAGAACAAAAGGCATCCATTTTCATTTTCCATTAGTTTTCAGCTTAAAATGAAAATTTTTAATAGGAGATGCATAGATAATCATTGTTTTCTTTTACCTTCAGCAATAGATTAACCATGATTAATACCGGTAGCAAAAAAAAAATATTTTAGTCATCAAAGTACCTACTGGTAGTCTAATGGTATTATTGTAAGATAAAAAATTCAACAGACCTCTTTCTGAAGCTTTACTGAGAATATAGATTTTTCTCGAATTTGAGTTCTTATAGCCCGAAGTTCATGGTCCATATCCATCACCTGAAAACATGACAGATATTCCAATGAGCAAAAGATGCCATTATATCACAACCATATATTTAACAATAAATCTCATTTACTTAACTGCACATGAAAATGTAGCCAAGAAGCATAAACAATGGCAAGAGAAAACTAGAACTAGAAAATAGATTTATACTTTGTCACAAAGGGATAATTAAATGGAGAACAGTAAGCAACAACAGTTGCAGCATAGCGAGGCCTTAAATCATTAACATGTGGCAAAATAATTAAAAAGCAGAAAGTACAAGCAAATGAACAAATAGGTATCGGAACAAAAGATGCTAATTTAATGAGCCAAAACAGTGGTGTTCAAAGTCATATAATGAGAAAGAAAGAGCCAAAGCAATTCACTAATATGGGGAAAAAATAAAAAGAGCTATACATCAGTAATGACTCCATTATACTAATTTAATTGATGGCATGAGTAATAAACAGTATTGGATTAGAAGCCTCAACATGTTGACTAAGCACAGCAGATGATGATCAATCAGCTGTGCACTAAGATCTTAAACCTATGAGACCAAGTTATTTATCAAAAGCAAATTGTAATTATGGTTTGGTTCAATGATATACACATTCAATCATATTCCTACACATATATATTGGGTGAGAGAGAAAGGAGGATCAAAATGCACCAGTGTAACAATTCCTATTGTTACTCTCTCTTCTATAACTTCCAGTTCAATGAATATTTTAACAAACCAACTATTGGATTTAAAAACCAATTCAAACCCATCATGCACGTTGAATTTCAAGACAATATCTATATCATATACAAATAGTTCTTTTTTTTTTTTGAATCAAACAAATAGTTAGACATTTTCAATTAGCTTAAAATTTGGCAAGTAAGATCTAAGTGAATAGAGCATAAAATCCAATGGTAAAATTAAGGAAATATATAATAGAGAGAGAGAGAGATCTGTACCTAGCTGGGATAAGACAAAGCTACTACTTAAAAATACCCTTTTATGAATAGTATTCCACTTACTGTGATGAGAGCCATTTCATTCAATTCAAGTAGTTGTCTAATCAAATAGAAAATAAGAATTTGGACAATTTGTTCAAAGCAACAAAAAGTAAACTTTCTCTTCAATCAAAGATAAAAGTTCAGTATAAAGCAACAATTTTAATGCATAAGAAAACTGAAACAGACAAATAACCAAATTTAGAAATTATCAACAAATATCTAGAATCTAATAGAGCAGAAGTGATGCTCGACTACCTGCATTTTCTAGAAATCTTAGTGCAATGACAAGACCTAGGAGACTAACTAACGCACCTTGCTTGGCTGATGCATCAATTTAATTCTTCTAGCCTCTTGAACTTCCTCTATTAGCTCCTCAACCTCCTGCAAGATATAACATCAAAGATGAATAAAGTATGTACAATCTTCAACATAAAAATATTAATCATAATGCACAAAACATATGTTTGACATGTTGGGGATAAGTTGGACTATAACACAATGGAAACATACGTGTGCTGATGTGCATATATAGAAAAGGATCAATTTCCAATATAAATTCAAAAGTGCAGGATGAGAAGAATTTTTAATACATTGGAAATTCAATCCATTAAACAAAACTAAAACTTTTTATTGTCAAACAGAACTGAATTAACAGATATACCACCAATGAACATCCAAAATTATAATTCTGTGGTAAAAAATGAACTTTCTTGTTAGGAAATGAAGTCAAAGAGAAAAACAGAAAAGAACTCTGGCAGTAAGAAGTATATAATAGCCATATAATCAGGATTCCAGGTGCTAAAACATAAATGAGAGAACTAAAACAAATGTATGGATATAAATTTTAACAAATTAAAATCTAATGTTCTAATATACGGGTATATTAGTTCTTTGTACTTTATGTTCTAATAAAAATACGTACCAGATTACCACATTGGTAGACTCCCTACTTTTTCCCCAATTCTCTACTTTCAACAGTTCCGTATGTTAACAGCATACATGTACAAAATTGGCCATCAGCAGCTAAAATGTGCGCATGTGTGTGTTTAAATGTTTATAGACAGTTAAGACACACTACTTGGCTGAGCCAACTCTTTAAAATCAAATTCTATTCAATCAGAAGACATCAATCAAATCCAAGCAATATTCTTCCAAAAAGCAATAAATAAAAGACAAAATACTCTAATAAATACATATGCCATACTGCATATGTTTATTATGATTTGGACCTTATTCCAAACCAGTATTGCAACATAAGATAACTATAATAATTTAGATACAGTAACATAAGACAACACAAAAGAAATACATGGTCCGAGAACCTATTACCTACATACACGAGTAACAAAGATGAAGTTCCCTACCAACAGTATGAGATTACTGTGTGGTTTAGCTCTCTCCAATCCCCTATTACAACCAATTTCCCATCTTAAGTCACTCAGCTAGGATTTTTATGTATGTCTGACTTTCTAATGATGATACCTTGTACAATCCTTAAAAGACTTCTACATGAAAATAAGACAAATAAGTTTAAGGTTTCAAAACCCCATGATTTCTGGCTAGCCACATTTTCCAGTACTGTCAATGAAGAACATTATTAATTTAGTCTATATTTACAGTAGCATCTGACCAGACACAATCGCAAAGTACTAACTAAGTGCAACTTACAGTATTTATGCTGTGTCAAGTTGGACTATTTATTTGGCATTAAAAGTTGGACTAAAATGCTTTTCTCATCTCAGAAACTGATGAATTAGGAGGAAAACTAACTTAAACAACTCAATGAAACCTGTGTTCTTTGAGAATTTTCTGGATTCCTTTCTTGCTCATCAAGGGCCTCTCCGAATCGCTGCACTACAGCTCTAGCACTTTCAATTTCAGCACAGGCAAAAGATTTTTCTTGATTTACCAACTTTTTAGCATCTTCAGAAGCCTGCAGATATAAAAGAACAAATTTGATTCAGTAAGAACGAAAACAGATGATCCTTCAAAAGGAAAATTTTTAAAAGCAGGTGATTAAAAAGTGCATTAGCAATATTATGATGCCCAGAGTGTTCTTTTTTTTTTTAAAAAAAGAAAGAAAAAGAAAAACATAAGAATTCAAAACAGCAAACTTCTAACAAGGCTGATCTCCAATTGATACATTAAGAGAATCAAGAACAGTTTCAGACCAGACAAAAAGAACAGTAAAAAGCAAAAAAAAAATCCTTTGCTCCAGGCACTGACTTAGCCAGGCCTTACAAATGAAAGAGTTTAAGTCACATCAAGCCTTTTTGCAGGAAATAGACATGTGTCTACCTTTAGAATTTTTAAGTAGCATCCTTCCACTCAGAAAACATGCTGAATCATGATAACTCAGAAACATACACACAATCCAAAACTTGACTCCATGAACTGACCTGCTTAAGAAAGTTTGCCAGTTTTTTCACTTCAAACTTCTCTTGAATCAGTTCTCCTTCTTTTTGAGTCAATTTAACTGCTAAAGCCTCAACCTGAAAAAAAGAACATAGTTATAGCCAAAAAAAATATGATGTAGAATGTCTTCAACAAAAGGAAATATCATCGAGATCATAGAGGAAATTTTGTCATGCAGAAGGAAATTCCTTAGGTGAGAATGCACATACATGAATAACTATGCAAAGCTCACTCACATGCACATGTCTATTTGGTCTCAAGGAATACATTAATGATGGAAAACATTGATAATTTGGCATGAAAATAATGAGTCATCATAAAAATGTGAATATGAAATGCATGACCAAGGTAACATGCATACTCAACTTCTCTCTACTTATTTAATATTCACCTGTTAAGTTGAATAAGCATTTACGTTTATGTATGTACAACCTTTTTTATGAAGAATGTTTATGTACACACTTAGAACATACCACAAAACGCTTGGAACATGGCTCAGGTCAATTGAATCGATTGGAGCATCCACATAAGCAAATAGTTCACATAAAACTGCATATTAGTTAGAGTTCTAGATCCTAACAGACTCTATCAAGAGGTAAATTAAAATTAAACAAATACATAACAGCTAAAGTACTGGCAAGCTTTTTTTTTTTTCTTGCCTTCATCTGGCAATTTTCCTGGATAATTTCCTAAGCGAAGAGAGACTGAAGCATTGATTTTTTTTTCATACTTCCCCGTGATATTCATATAATAGAATATTTTCTGAATTTAGGGATGCTGGACCTATCTATATTTAAATGGGTCATGAAGTTTATAGAAAATAAGGATTTTTCCTTATTATGTTTGTGTTATTTATAACACAAACTAGAGAGGCACAAAATAAAGTTCTACCTTGGCAAGATAAGTGTCTTTGAATGTCTCCCATGCAATATCCATTTTTATTTAATGCATAAGGAAAAGGCTCAGTGCAATAAGTTAGGCATGCCTAGAAGGAAAAAAGAGCTATAAACTACAAAGAAAGGTTGCACCATTGGAACACTACGCATCAACCTGCTTCAAATTTTTGAATAAACACAGCTATTTGTGACAGGTGTGACACATTGAGCTTCAAACGAAAAACTTAGTGAAAAAAGAAAAAGGTAAAGCAAAAGAACTAACCATAGAGATAGCTTTCTCTACATCTTCCTTGTCTCTCCCAGCCATACGACCTCTCAAAGATTCCAAGGCATCTCTAAGTTTCTTCAAAAGAACATGCCCCTCCAAAGAAGCAACCTCTCTAAGTTTTGCCTGAACTCCAAGAAAATGAGTGTAATTCACTTAATCATACATTCTCATTGAAAATGATATTGTCATCAGACAAATGGAAGAAAAGAGAGTTAAACAAAGAAACTACAGATGGAGCAAAATTTCTGAACTACATGACGCCTTACACCCAGATACTGGAAACTTCCAGATAGAGTTGAATGGCAAAAAGAGAATCATGCAGATGACTCATGACTCCCGATTAGCTGAGAGTCTGAGACTAGGTCATACTGAATGTTAGAAATAAGATTTTTTGCATCTTTTTTTTTTTTTTCGAAAATATTGGAGCAAACAAAATAAAATGGTGGGAACCTCATCAGCCAACTTCACAGCAGCCGCAAGGTTCTTGTCAAATTTACTAGCAAGGTCACGAACTGAGAGCCGCTTGTGCTGCTCAGATAATTGGGTTGTTTCCCTTTCAACAACCTCCTTCAGTGACGGACCATTGTTGTCCCCTCTTGGCTCCTCCAAAATCTGATTCTCAGGTCCTAATTTATACTTTGGAAAGTGGTCGGAAGCAAAGCTCACATCAGCTGAAACAGCCAGAATTGATTCTGTCAGCATTTTTTCATCAATTTCAGGACTTATCTTCGTCATTTTTACGTCAGTTCTCTGCTCTGTAGAAAATAGCACAAAAAGAAAACAACCATATCATCAGACCTCTAGCAAAATAATAAAACATCAATTATCTTAATCGTAGATCTTGAGAAGACCAAGAACTCAGAAACATTTAAATTCACCTCAAAATTAATTTGCATAATTAATCTTACAAAAGATTAATAATTTATTCATTGAATAGAAAATGTATGAATCAGAAAATCACATTCTGACCCTATATATAGCTAGTGAAATCTTGCATTTAGTAATGCTTTTTGGCGAAACCACCATCAAATAGCAGCAAAATTTGAATCAAGCTAACAAGTAATACACAGTCTATATTTGGGTAAGAAAAGCAAATCGACTCAACCAAAAAGGAGAGTACAAAAAAAAAAAAAAGGAATACAAGACTGAAATAACTAAAAGCAAAATGGATGCATAAATCTATTTTTAGCAAGTAAGAGTTTCTACAGATCCAAATAAGCACTTATCAAGCACGAAGGTTCAGCTACAACTCTCAAATTTCTACTTACATCCAAATTAGACCCAAACTGTCTTCAATTTGCTGACCGTTAAGAAAAATAAAATAGAAACAAAAGCTGTGTTTTGAAGCTGGATAGATAGATTAAAATTAGTACATTTCACAAGAAATAAAGGATAAATTGAAAGAAAAAAAAAAGTAAAAAGAACAGAAAATGATCTATAACAGGACTAGCATCATCTTTTTCTTTGTAATAATAAAAGGAGGTATTATTTCTCTTTATGGACTGCAACTATCTTTTTTGGGTTTTTTTTTTTTTCTTACTTAGAAAAGCAGCTACCTAATACCAATTTTCCAACCCACATTCCAATGAAATTCCAACCTACATTACCAGTTCTTACCCACAATTTATTTTTCTCCTCTTCCATCATTATGGAAATTCCACAAGGAAAAAAAAAAAAACAACCTATACATCATTTCCTATTGATTATTATAATTAAGAAAAGAACTGCAAAGCAAGAAGAAATCAGCATCCCAGAAAACGAAATGATAGGGAAAACTTGCAAGTGGTCAAAGTCACATCAGGAGGAAAGGAAATAATATGAACAAAAAAAAAAAGAAAAGGCAAATGAGAAGAAAAAAAAAAAAGAATGCAGGTGAAAATGAGAAATGACTTACAGATTGTCGCTGGGAATGTGGGGAAAATGTGTAGAGACAAAAGCAGAGAAGGAGAGACTTAAGCTAACAGATGAACATGGTGAAAGATTCTTAATCTGTAGCGGCTGGGGAGAAACTGCAAATGACTGACTGACAGACAAAGAGAGAAGGAGAAGGAGAAGAAGAATCTAAAGACGAAGGGGAAAGAGGATGTTTGATTTTGCGGTCTGTTCGGTCTTAGTTTTAGAGGATGCTTTACTTTTTCAAAAGCAGAAGACTGAGAAAAAAAGAACAAGAAAAAGAAAGAAAGGGAAAAAGAGAGAGAGAAAAGCTTTTGTTCCTTCCCTTCCCTGAGTTGTGTGTCTCTGTCAGTCTCCCATCCCAACAACTTGAATTTCCCTTTTTTTTTTCTTTTTTCTTTTATCATTTGTATTGTAATTCCGTTAATAAGACTATTAAAAAAGTGGGAGGCCTGACCAATTGGTTGCAATTAGTTAAAAAAGCGATGCCAGGCGCTGGGTCCCATTTGGCTCCTTTGGCTCAGTTTTTGTGTTGTCCAGGGCTCCAGGCTGCACTCTGCAGCACTCCTTTGGACGTTCTTATTCGGACATTAGTTCTACCAGTACGCTCACTCACTTTCATTCTGCTTCTATTTTTTTTCTTTTTTTTTCTTCAATTTTCAATTTCTTTTTTGTTATATTTAATGAATAAAAAATTATATCGGGATTAAATTAGTGATACCCGTTTAAGATTGTTGTTGACATAATTTTTGAACAAACAGCAAATTAAATGCATGAAATGAATGGCATACCATATGCATGACTTAAATTTTAAATGACATAGCAAAATAACCTAAAATGCTAAATGACATGAAAAAATGACATAGCACATAAAAATAACCTAATGTCTAAATGACATGAAAAATGATATGTCATATAAAAAATGACCTAATATCTAAATGGCATGAAAAAATGTCATGGCATAATGAAAATAACCTAAAGTCTAAATGTTATGAAAAATGACATGTCATATAAAAAATGATCTAATATCTAAATGACAGAAACATGTCATGGCACATGAAAATTACCTAATGTTTAAATGTCATGAAAAATTGCGTTTCACAGCAAATGCAATGTTAAACAGATAAAAATAAAAAGTTACAAATTAAAACAAATGTTAAAGAATACACCACAAAAATAAATTTTCAACACTTTATTATCCTAACATTTCTAAATTTTTATTTTTTAAAACGTTTTTTTTATTTCAATTTTTCGCAGAACTTTTTTAAAATAATGTCAAACACTTTAAAAAATTTTAAGTCTCATTTTTTTATCACACTTTTTAAATATACTTTTTTCAACCCAAATTTTTTTCAACAATAATGTTAAACTAGTCCAAAGACTTTTGATCATCAATTTAACGATCCAATTATCGATCAATTCAATTAAAAATAATTTTAATATTATATATATAGTTTTAATATTAAATAAATATTTATTAAAAATATATAATCTTTATTTTTATAAATTTTTATGGTTAAGTCTTCCATCGGTTCCATTTCTATTGAACTGACGAAAATAGTCATTGTTATTTATTATATTTTTAAATTGTCATTATAATTTTTTTATTATTAGTAATAATATTTATCTAATTTATAAGCAAGAAGTTTAATTTCATTAAAACACTTTCGTTAAATAGATTAATTTGATAATAAATAAAAAGTATTAAAATTTTATATCAAATTATTTTATTTAAAAAATTTTAATTTTAACTAGCCTTAAAAAATTAATTTGATATAAACAAAAAGGAATTAAAATTTACATTGAATTTTGTATCTTTGTAATTAATTTTTTATTAATATTAAAAATAATAAATTTTATAATAATTTGCACATGAAATAAACTTTACATGTTAATGCAAATTTTAATTAATATATATTTTATTAGTTTTATTTATTTTAAAATATATAATTATATATTTAAAAATAAATAAATCGACGAGTATTCATATGCAAATGCATATGATAACAAATGCTATTTTTTAAAAAAATCTAAAACTCTAGTGAGTTTGACATTGCTTTTGAATATCAAACAAAAAGCAATTTTTAAAAGAAAAAAAAAATAAGAACTTTTGTCTCAATGATTAATGCATATTCTTTTACTTTCAAAAAGCATATAAACATTTTTTTTTATTATTATTTACTATTTATCTTTATCTTTTGTTTTTTATTCATTTCTTAATTTTTACACAAATAAAATAAAAAACTAAATATCAACCAAACAAAACTTTATTGATTTCGGTGTAAAAGCTCTTTTTAATATCATTTTTGGGTCCAATCTCAAAAGCATGGGGCTTTTTACGGTTTTTCCAAATCACTTTTGATGATGAAATAATCAAATGCCCATCCATATTTTCTTGAACGGTAAAATTATCTCTTTAATTACTGAGAATTTTTTAACTTAAATTAAAAATATAATGTGAATATAGCCATTTGTTAAAGAAAAAGGTTAATATGTTAAAAAAAATCTTGAACTAGTATACTTTGTTTAAATAAACTTTTATATTTTTATTATATTTAAATAAGTCTCTATTTTTTAATTTGTACCATGAAAGCCCTTAATTTTAACTGAAAAAAAAAAAAAAAACTCGTTATTTTCCAAACCAGTTGACATTTTATGCTATTAAAGTGACACAATGACATTGTTAAATTTTGCTGACCTGAACAAACACATAAGGAGAAAAAATATTTTATCCTTTTTGTTTTATTTGAAATGTGTCATAATTTTATTGGTTATAAAAAATTTAATCTAAATCTCTAATTAAATAACCAAGTGTAAGTGATAAAAACTATTTTAATTTATTAAAATTTTAAAACAATATATATATATATATATATATATATATATATATATATATATAGAAATTGAACTTCTTTGCAATCTTCACTCAGTGGGCATGGACATATTTCAGTGAGTTGGTCAGTATATCTTATTTCCAACTGGGCGTCTGTGCTAAAGGTTAATTGGATTTTACTTTCCTCCAACATAAAATCTTCATTTTCCTCTATCTTTCAATTATTTCTATTTTATTATGCAATTTTTGTCTGCGATTATGTATCCATATCAATATGTGACAAAAAGTTATTCATCTATTTTGAAAAGAAAAAAATCTTTAAAATTACAGCTTATTTGCACAGTTACACCTGCATCTAGTTATATTTGGTAGAGATAACCGATAAGAAACAGTTTCTTTTCAATTTTTATATATATATTTTTTAAAATTTTAATAGGTTAAAATAATTTTAATCGAATACATTTAGCTGTTTAATTAGAAATTCAGATTAAAAAAAAAAAATCTCCTAATGTGTTTGTCTCAGATCAACAAAATTGGGCCATGTCATTGTGCCACTTTAATCTCCGCATCAGCATAAAATGTCAGCTGGTTTAAAAAATAACAACAGTTTTCTTTCAGTTAAAATTAAAGATTTTCATGAGTATAAATCAAAGAATAGGGACTTATTTAGGTACATTAAAAGCATAAGATTTATTTAAATAAAGTGTACTAGTTTAAGAGTTTTTTTTTTTAATATATTAGCCAAAAAAAATCAATGTATTCTTAAGTAAATTTTTAAAACGAAACTTCATAATAATTTATTTTTTGGTCATCTTAATGTTGGGTTATACTATTCTCGGGCTCATACTTAAACATAATTATCAAAGTGCAACGGAAGTAAACAAAGAAACACCCGAAATACAACAAGATCTTAGGCTTGTGTTTAGCATAGGTTTGTAGCATTCAAACATCTTAAATCACCCATATGATTTAGAAGTTACCTACTTAAGATATCGTAACCTTAAGTTGCATATCCAAGTCGCAAGTTCCTCTCAAGTTCAAGATACAATTTGAACAAGATCACAATAAGCACAATTGTCCTTCCACTAGAGCTAGTCCACACGAACAGCTGATGGATCCAGGGGCGAAGCCAGAAATATGACGAGGGGGGATCGAAATTAGACCTGTTCATGGGTCGGCCACGGACTGGAAGTTTTTTTTCCCCTTACCCAGGCTCGGCCCGTCGACCCGAATCACTGTTAACAAATATATTTAAAAAATACTTTTTATTAATATTTATATATTTTTATAATTAAATTTTAAGTACATTATTTTTTTTTTATAGATGAACAGTGATTCGGGCTGGTTCGAATCATAAAAATTTATGTCCAAGATCGGCCCAATACGTGCCTGCCTGGCCAGATGGGATACGGGACTCATGAGCAGGGCCTAGTCGGAATATACATATAGAGATTTAAAGTAAAAATAAAAATCGTGTATGAAATAAACCTGTCCAAGGATAAGATTATTCGTCGACTCGAATCGGACTGGACCTTGGGCAAGTAAGATATTAAATTTAAAATATTAAGTTTAAATATTATATAAGATATTAAATTTTGAAACAATAAATAAATTCCTTATAATGAAATAATTTTTTTTTTAACTTTTAAATATTATAATTCATGTTACATATTAAAAAAATTAATAAAAAATAAAGTCTCAACGCCAAAAAAATTTATTGTTTAATTAAAATATGCATAAAATTATTTCATATTATAAAAGAAAATTATAAGATAACATATATTTTAAAAAAAAAGTTAAATGAGAAATTCGTATTAGATATTGTAATTGTTTAACTTTATTTATTTATTTTTCCCTTATGAGCATAGAATGAAAAATATTAAACAAAATAATTAATATAAATGTATCCATTTAATTTATTAAAAAGGTAAATAATGAATAGACTTTAAACCAAAAGTGGTACCAAATTTATTATATCAAACAAATTCTACAAATGGAGGTGCCAAATTAAAGGGCCAAATAAAATTTGGAAGGACCAAACATAATTTTACTCTATTTCAAAAGTCTTACAAAATTTAAGGGGCGCCAAATTGAAAAGTCAAATAAAATTTTACTCTATTTTTTTCATCCAATGGCTATCACTTCAAGATGTTTTCTATGAAAAAATCCCACCATTAGATTAAAATAATCAGCCTCTAAATATATGATGTCATGGAGATGATGTCATAAATAGGATCATAAATATGACATCATCCCTCTCTAACCATTGGTCCATGTGTTGCAAATTCAAAGGCTTGATCACAAAAATAACTACCTTCCTCTTCTCTCTTGGCCCTTAGATGAAATGGCTTAGCAAAATTAATCTCCATCATGAGCTTGGCTGATTGTCCTCTTCAAATCCAGCACAATTCCATTGCAAGAAAAGACCTTTTCAGTTTCTTCGATAAAATAACCTTTTTGACCCCTGAACCTAAATAAATAGCAAACGGACTTCAAATTCAAATTTTCTTTTTTCAATACTTCCGAAATAATAAAAAATGGAATTCTAGATGTTTTCAAAATGACCTGAGCCCATTTGCTATTTTTTTGGATTTTTACTTCCAAAATTGCCTTTTTGTGCACCAGAACTTTCACCATTTTCAAACGAGCTCCGAATTTAGATTTTTCTTCACCAATCTCTTCCAAATAATTTAAAAGTGTGATATGGAAGTTTTCATAATTTTTGGAACTCATTTGCTATTTTTTTGGGATTTATCTGCTTGAATTTCTACATAGTGGGCCCGAAATTTGGCCATTTTGCAAACAAACTCCGAATCCAGATTTTGTTTCGCCAATCTCTTCCAAATAATTTAAGAATGAGATATGCAAATTTTTAGAATTTTTGGAGTTCATTTGCTATTTTTTCCAAAATTTCAAATTTTGCCCTTTTGCCTCCAAAGCCCGATTTTGCTAAAAACAAGTCTGATTTCCAGATTTTCTTTTTTTTTTTGTGCCTTTTTCATATATTGAATTGGAGTTGGTCCAACAATGCCCAAATTTTATGATCAAATTTCCTTCCGTTTTGATTTTTCCTCTTTTCAGTATCGAGAATTTCCTCGTTTTTTCGTTTTTTCTCTAATCGGTTCTTTTCTCAGAATTACTTCAAACTGAGCCTTGGGATATCTTTGTTTACTCATTCCTCATCAATTAGGTGCTTTAGTTTTACCGAATCAGGCCATTTTTGCATTTTTTCCCAATTTCACCAAAATCCACAAAAAACCCTAATTCTCGATTTTCTTCCAAATTGACTTTTCCTTCGGTATTGCCTCCAAGTGGCTTCTCCATTACCCGTAGTCAGTGCTTATCTTTCATTTAGAAACTCCAATTTCAATCGATTTGATCGTTTAAGCACTTTTTCCTAAATTTTCCGAACTAGGGTTTCCTTTCTACTGAATCTCCGTAACCCAACTTTCGAACTCCATATCTTTCAATGTAGACCTCGGATTATCAAAATTCTTTCACCATTTTTCAATTGAACTTCAAATCTTGATTTTGAAAGTGGGTTGACTTTTTCAGTAGTTAACGTTTTGAGGTTGACTTTTCTTGGGTTGACTTTTTCAAGTTTGACTTTTTATTTCTGCTTTCTTAAACTAAGTCATGGAGTACCACCTGCAGGATAAGAAAAGTCTTTTTGCATTCTGAAACATTACTTTAGGAAGAAAACATACCTGACTTAGTGGTCCGGACAAAATTAGGTGTCTACAGCTGCCCCTCTTTGGCTATTGCTGAGAATCAGGAATCAGGCAAAGATAAACAAACACTAATTTTGTCCGGTTAGTGATATCACATGTGAGAAAAGGGGAGAGGGGTTTCCATTTTCATTTTTCATCATTTTTTTTTTTGAAAAAGCTGTAAATTGAAGATTTTATCCTTAAATTGAGTTCCCTGACTAATCAAGCCTCGACCCGTCTTAAAGAAACAGTTTCGATTTGCAAGAGAAGAAATGACATCGACGATGGTCTCGGGGTCTTAACCTGTCTTGTTCTCAGCTGTGTTTAAAATTCTGGTATCTCCTCCAGAAACTTCGGCTATCACCACCAAAGACTTGCTCTTTTTTTAAAACTGTAAAACTCTAAATATCTCCACTAGAGGCTTTGGCTTATCACCACCAAAGACCTTCTCACTGTAAAATTCTGGGTAACTCCTCCAGATGCTTCTGCTATCACCACCAAAGACTTTCTCATTTTAAAACTTTAAAACCCTGGATATCTCCACAGAGGCTTCAGCTATCACTACCAAAGACTTTCTCATTTTAAAACTATAAAACCCTGGATATCTCCACAGAGGCTTCAGCTATCACTGCCAAAGACTTTCTCATTTTAAAACTATAAAACCCTGGATATCTCCACAGAGGCTTTGGCTATCACTGCCAAAGACTTTCTCATTTTAAAACTATAAAACCCTGGATATCTCCTCAGAGGCTTCAGCTATCACTACCAAAGACTTTCTCATTTTAAAACTTTAAAACCCTGGATATCTCCACAGAGGCTTCGGCTATCACTACCAAAGGCTTTCTCATTTTAAAACTATAAAACCTTAGATATCTCCACAGAGGCTTCGGCTATCACCGCCAAAGACTTTCTCATTTTAAAACTTTAAAACCCTGGATATCTCCACAGAGGCTTCAGCTATCACTACCAAAGACTTTCTCATTTTAAAACTATAAAACCCTGGATATCTCCACATAGGCTTCGGCTATCACTACGAAAGACTTTCTCTCTTTTCAAAAAATTTAAAACTCTGGATATTGGTTCTTGAAAACATGTTGAAGGTTATACCTGAAAGCTTTGAGAAGGGTGCAAACGCTTCTTGGTGTAGATGCAGATGTTAAATAAGATGCAAATGTCTTTGATGCAAATGTAAATGACTTGATATGATGCAAATTTTTCTTGATGCAGATTCAAATGACTTAGATTGATGCAAATGCTTCTCGATGCAGATTCAAATGACTTAGACTGATGCAAATGTTTTCTTGATGCAGATGTTGAATAAAATTCTGGGTATCTCCTCCAAAAGCTTCGACTATCACCACCAAAGACTTGCTCATTTTTAAAACTGTAAAACTCTGGGTAACTCCTCCAGAAAAAGATTTCTCATTGTTCAAAATTATAGAACCCTGGTTATCTTCACCAGAGGCTTCAGCTATCACCACCAAAGGTTTGCTCATTGTAAAATTCTAGGTAACTCCTCCAGAAGCTTTAGCTATCACCACCAAAGACTCTCACTTTTAAAAATTTGTAAAATTCTGTAAAACTCTGGATATCTCCTCCAGAAGCTTCAGCTATCACCACTGAAGACTTGCTCATTTTAAAAATCGTGTTGAAAGTTATACCCAAAAGCTTTGAGAGAGGATGCAGATGCAAATGTCTTTAACAAGATGCTCATGCTTTATGGTGCAAATGTAAATGGCTTGGATTGATGTAAATGCTTCTTGGTGCAAATGCAAATGGCTTAGATTGATGCACATGCTTCTTGATGCAGATGCCTCTACTAATCATGTTCTTGTAAGTGATCTATGAATGCTGTAACTGTAGTTACCACACAATAATGAAAATGCAATGATTCTAGAAATGATGCAATTGCTTGAGATGACGCAATATGAAAATATCCATGGAGGATGTAAATGTAAAGGTAAAATGCAGATGCTTATGGAATAGTGCCAATGCAAATACCCATGAATGATGCAAATGCTTGCCGACACTGTGCAGATGCAAAAGCTCAATAAAGAGATAAGTGCTCATGAGTGATGCAAATGCCCCCGATTGTTTTTCTAGACTTTGACTTAGCCTTTCAAATTCATTTTTCCTCTTCAATTTAGAGTATATCTTCGACTCCTTTTTTCAATCTTTGGCTATTCTCTTTGCCCCAACAGTTTTTAAACTCTTATTGACAGAGGTCTGAACCAAGTTCTATTTCTTCTTCTCATATCTCGAAGTCAAGACCTATCCTAATAGTTCTATACCTTTAGGTTAGAAAAACCCTTGTCTCATGTCAACATCAAAAATGGGTATTTCAAAAAAATATCTTTATTTGTTTTCTCATTTTGAAAACCTCTGAGCAAAAATATTAACCCCATAGTGTGTGATGTACAAATCTTTTGAAGACTGATGATCACTGTTAGAAATTTCTCTAAGTGTCAATCTGGGTTTTTTCAACTGGGATTGGCAATGCTTGGTATAACAAGATTCTGGCTTTTCCAGGAAAACTTCATAACAAAAATGTATACCCCTTCTAGGCTCACAAATGGAATAGGTTTTATAAATCATGAATTCATTGAGAACCAAACAAATTCAGCATTCTTTTAGTTTCCATATCAAGGCATTTTGACAAGCATCAAGATTAGCCGGAATGTTTAAACGGGAAAAGTTTAATCTTGGAGGGAAAAAATCTCAGTTTTTTAAGTCAATCCTCCGAATAAGAGCTAACAATTTGGGAGGTTCAGGAATTCCTAGATATTCCTCGATGACCACTTCTTCAAGATGACCTTCTCTTTTATGGTATCGACACTGTCATAGATGGCATCAAAAATTTCCATTTTACTCTAGACCGCCCGTTTTTGGGTTTTCGCCCTAGAGTTCCATAGTGAAATAATAATTCGATGAGATAGGATAAAATCTGAGGAAAAACTCTTCAAATTATATATTCATGCTTGATCAAAATGGACTTTTAAAGCATGTAATGTAGGCCATGGTTCAGGGTTCAGAAAGAAAGGATAAGTAGGCCCAAATCTATGTTTGAGGGTAATCAGAGCAAGGATCATTTCTTGAGGAGGATTCCCTTTGAAGCATTTGCCCTTTTTTTTTGTACTTTTCATTCTTTTTTTGACTTTTGCTCTTTTCCTTCCTTGCTTTTGGCTTTCATACTTTTTCTCACTTTTTTTCTTTTTTTCTTTTGTTCTTGGCTTCCATTTCGCCATCTTTTCCATTTCCTGTCCCTTAATTTCTTCGACAGAGTGAGCCCGTATTCATTTAGGAGCTCAATTTGCTTTGTATCTGCCTTCGAGCTAGGACTCATCTTTGAGAAGATCTTTCCTCACATTTTCCCCCCAGTGTAGAGGGTGATCCTTGATCAAGGTTCAAAGAAGAAAGAATTTTTTTGGCTCAAAAAAGGGTGATTATGGATAATTTCTTCTTGTGAAAGGGATATGAAAGATGGCCATTCATCATATCAAGCCCGAATTTCTCATTGAAAAGCAATCCCCAGGGGAATAGATAATCAAAATTTCATTTTGCACTTTGGAATTATCCGAATTCTCATATGCATGATATCACAATTTTTCTTCTTTTTTCCTTTTTTTTCGCATACCCCCAATGATTCATGCATTAATCCATCCTTATTCACTATGTATCTATCGTTTCCACATATGATGCCCCAATTTGATTAACCATGAGAATTTGTATCATTACGAGGAATATCGCAAGTCTAGGTCTGTACTGAAAAGAATAAGTTTCAATTTGAGTTCTTTGAAAAGACAAAGAAAATATGACCCAAAACGGGTTTTCTCTGGGACATGGGATAATCTAGTTTAATCATTGTACCCCAGAGTGTCAGTCATGAAGTGATGTTTGGGCAATTAGTGTTTTGCGGTTGTTGGAATTTAGCACAATCTTGACACACACCAAATTACCATGATCTAAATTCTTGAAAGAATGTCTCATTTGTTTGAAATTCAAGGAGTTCGGAAAAATTTCAAAAAGTTCGTTCCTTTGTTCATAGCCTAGACTAGGATCTACATCTTTGCTTATTTTATAATGACAATGGTTTTATGAAGTTCAATCATTCATATTCCTTGAAGCATTAGGTTTTCCAAGTGGTCCCGGTTCAAGGGATTTAGGCCTAGGAAAGCCTAAAAAAGAGGGGAGAGGGTATTGGGTCATTTGTAACAATGATCATTAATATTCTCGAGACTATCCATTATTTCATGTGAAAACCCTTATTATTATTTACCACAAATTTTCATGAAGTTTCATTTTTTTTTTTTGCAAATTCAAATTATTATTAAGACATAAAGAACACAAAATATTTAAATTCAAAATGTATTTATTTCATGTAGATGTCAACATGAGACAAGTGCTTTCATCATCACAGTGTATAGAACTACATGCATAAAAAATCCTAATATGATTTTGCACCATGTTTCTTATGACACTTGGCTTTCCCATCTTCAAAACTTATCGAACCAAACTTGATGAGATCCCTGACCTTGTACTTCAAAGCGGGGCAGTTCTCTGTTGAGTGACCTTGATTGCTAGAATGATAACCACAACACTCATTAACATCATACCAGCTCGGATAAGGGGGCTCCAGAAGCTCTAATTGCATGGGTGTCACAAGGTGATTCTAGATGAGTTAAGGTAGTAGCTCACTGCAAGTCATAGGAATCGGGTTAACCTGATTTTTTTTTCACTTTTTATGCCCCCTTTGATTATTCCCAAGGGTATTAGATTGATAGACAAATGTAAATTCTGGTGTGGTTGCAGGCATTGGTTGGTAAGGATAAGAACCTTGAGAGACATTGTTCAAGGTAGAGTAAAATGGTTGATACGAGGAGAATTGGGGAGGTGGGGAAAAGCCTTCCACGACTTGGGTATCTTTCTTTTTCTTTTCAAATGCCTCATTTCTCTCGGTATTGGATGTTCTTTCTCCTTCAATTTTCCCATCCTTGATAGCATTCTCAATCATCTCCCCCTGAAATTACCATGTCCGAAAAATTCTTCGTGGTGTTGCCGACAAGTATATCATAGTACGGGGCCTGCAGTGTATTCACAAAAAGGATAGTGGTTTCCTTCTAAGTTAAGGGTGGTTGTACTTTTGGGTGGCCAGGCTCATCCACCGCTGCGCATATTCTTTGAAGCTCTCAGTAGCTTTTTTATCTTTCTTGTAATATTTATGATGGTGAAACTCCTTTGTTTTATATTTTTATTAATTAGTATGAACTAAATATATTTTTCTAGGATTGCAATGGAACTCAACATGTAGTTTGGATTATTTTACTTTCTTTCTTGATTTAAGGATATTTGATGTTGTTTATTCAATCTTATTCTTAATGCTTCTAATTGTTTAGCTACCAATTAGATTGATGTGGTAACCTAGATACAACTTGGAAAAGGGAGTTTAGTGTTAGACATGGATTGAATAACACATGTTTCATATTCATTTATTAGGATGAATTGATCTGCATGTAGGGTAGGAATACACTTACGTGTCATGTGTAACCAATTTTAGAGTCTAAGCTTAATGAGTTCTTCTTTAATTCAATTATCATAGGAATATAGTTAATTGGTTAAGAGGGATATTTTTATAAGACCATCGAAAGATCCTTATAAATAGATTAGAACTCTAGGTTAACAACTCAAGGTCATTAATCACGTTAAGAGAGTAAGAGAGATTCAAGCGAAGTGTTGAGGAAAATTGTAATCCTAGGCTTTTCTCATTTGATTTAATCTATCTTTTATTTGCATTCTTTTATTATTATTATTATTATTATTATTATTATTATTTTCAATCTTTAATTAATTGTTTGAAAAAGATTAAGTTGTTTTAATTTTAGTACTTAACAAAGTTAGTAACAATTCCTAGTGGGATCGACACTCTACTTTTCACTTTATTACTTGTTAACGATACGTGCACTTGCGTGGTAAACTCGACAACAAGTTTTTGGCGCCGTTGCCGGGGAATTGTTTCTATTTTTGTTAATATTAATACCAAGCAATCTTAGTCTTAATTCAAACTTTTTATTTATTTATTTATTTATTTTCTTTTCAGGTTTTATTGCCAGTTGAATGCAAAAGGGGTGCACTATGTGGGGTCATGAACAAGATGCAATCACTACTATATTTGCACAGATAGCTGCACTTAACAAGAAGCTTGACAATTGGGGTGTACCTGCCGTCCAAAGTTCGTTTGTGATTTGTGAATTATGTGGGGAAGGACATCACAATGATTGTTGCCAATATGTTGGAAACTACAATATGCATCAAAATAGTTTCTATTCCAACAACTACAATCCAAGTTGGGAAGATCACCAAAATTCTTTTTGGAACAACAATCAATGGTCCTCATATTCAGAAAATTAAGCATATCCTGATGGGTTTCCACTATATGCTCAAGCACCTGTCCCAGAAAAGAAACCATCATTGGAAGAGGTGTTCATGCATTACATGGCAAGCACCGATGCTATCATTAAGAGTCAAGCCCAAGCAGCTGCTCCAGAAAATAAGCCATCATTGAAAGAGGTGTTCTTGCAGTTCATGGCAAGAACCGACACTATCATTCAGGAGCAATCAGCAGAACTTAAAAGTCAAGCGGCAACACTTAGGAGTCTTGAAACACAAATGAGCTAGCTTGTCAATGCCTTTAACAATTGACCCCAAGAAACTCTTCCAGGTGACACTGAATCTAATTTCAAACCAGGTGAACAAGAGCATTTTAACGCCAACACACTTGGGATTGAAAAAGAAATAGAAGAGGATAGTAAAGAGCCTGAATTGCCAGCCGAGCTTATTGAAGAAGAATTTGTGAAAGCTCAAGAAGAATGGATCCAGTGTGACCCACCACCACAACCTGTTCCCCAATGCATCGAACAGTCTAAACTAGTCGATGTGATATATTATACTACTAAAGAAGAATTCATAGAAATTTGTCCCATTGATCCGATTAAGGCATTCTTGAATTCTACCATGGAAAGGGATGAATTTTGCTTTCAAGCCTGCAAGAAAGCAAAGTTGTTCAAAGAAAGAATAGCCAAATGGCATGAATCAAAAATCATCAAGTGGTTAGATACCAGATGATGAACCTGAGATAGTCAAGCCAATAACTATAAATCAAGCGCTTCTTGGGAGGCAACCCAAGTTCTAAATTTTTTATTTTATTTTATTTTCTTTAATTTTGAATTTTCATTTTTATTTTTTTAGGATATTATTATTAATTTCTTTTTACTTTGTTTTCTTTTGTAGTGACTACTCACCCAACTTGGACAAGCATGATCAGGTCTATGAGGAAAACTGAAGCTTCTCCTGTGTTGCTTTCATCGATAGGGGAGTTTTCTCGTTCTTACTCTTTTTAATTTCTAAACATTGAGGACAATGTTTGTTTTAAATTTGGGGGTATTCGTCTTTAGTTTATAGATTTCTTTAATTTTGTGTGATTTTTTTAATTTTAGTTAGTTTGTGTGTTTTCTTTTTAGTTTCTTTTCTATATTTATGTTTTAAGAGTCTATAAAAAAAAAATTGCTTGAGATATTTTGCATTTTATATGATGAGGCCCTTATCCAATGATGAAACTTTAGTTATTGATTTATCTTTGATTCTTGGGAACAACATAAGCATGATTTGATTTTGTGTTAAATTCTTTTGTTAGTTTCATGATAGGATGTGATTTTCAACAAATTGAGCACTTAATCTCTTGCTTAGATTTGCAGTGCTTATTTAAAGACTGCTTATGTTGATGTGAATTGCAATTATGTCTAGAACCTAGAATTTGTTTGATTCTCTCTCAAGGTGAAATCCTAGACAACACTAATTTGAAGAAGTGATTTAGGCCATCTGTGGATCGTTTGAGTCTTTCAAGCTTACTTTTATATATGATTATCCTTAGTATACCTCTTTGTGCCTATTGATATATCTATTTTCTTTGATTGCCACATCTTTTAGCCTAGCCAAATAAGAAAAACCATGATCGACCTTCACTACATAGGCATGTGATGATATTACAGGAAACAATTATGAGCAATGTCGAATTTGGGTGAAGTGGTGATATAAAAAAAAAGTTTATAGTTCTTCGAAAACGAAGAACAGAGAAAAAAAAGAGAGAATAAATTGGTGAAGCAAAAAGGAAGTTTATTCAAAGAATGGAGAATGTAATTTGAGGAAAAGACTATGGCTCTCAAAATTCCTGAAAAAAAATGTAAAGTGTCTATGGGTGACTTAAATTGAAATATATCTTTATCCTACCTTGACCCTAGCCTTACATTAAAAGCTTAAGAAAGACCTACTTAATCCTTGATGAAGTGTTAGTCTACATTAGTGAAGAGAGAGATGAAAAGAAAACATATGAGAATCTAGTACTAATTTGTATTTTGCACTGACATAAACTTATTTAGATTACATGTGATGATTTGCAAAGAGATTATATACATACTGTACACACCTAATTTTGTCCGAACCCCTAAATTAGGTACATTTTCTTCCTAAATTGATGTTTCAGAATGCTAAAAGGCTTTTCTCATCCTGCAGGTGGTACTCTAAGACTTAGTCTAAGAAAACAGACAGAAAAAGTAAAACTCAAAAAAGTCAACTACTAAAAAAGTCAACCCACTTTCAGAATCAAGATTTGAGGTTCAACTGAAAAACGGTGAAAGCATTTTGATAATCCGAGGTCTACATTGAAAGATATGAAGGTCGGAAGTTGGGTTACGAAATCTCAGTAGAAAAGAAACCCTAGTTCGGGAAATTTGGGGAAAAGTGCTTGAACGATAAAATTGGTCGGAATTGAAGGTTCCAAATGAAAGATAAGTACTGACTACGAGTAATGGAGAAGCCACTTGGAAGAAAAACTGATAGAAAAATCAATTCAGAAGAAAACCGAGAATTAGGGTTTTTTCAGTGGATTTCGGTGAAATTTGGAAGAATTACAGAAATGGCCCAATTCGGTAGGAATAAAGCCCCTAATTGATGAGGAGTGATTAAACAAGGATAGCCCAAGGCTCATTTTGAAGAAAATCTGAAAATAGGACTTGTTTTGAGCAAAATCGAGTTTCGGAGGCAAAAGGGCAAAATTGGAAAATATGGGAAAAATAGCAAATGAACTCCAAAAATTCTGACAATTTGCAAATCTCAATCTTAAATCATTTCGAAGAGATTGGCGAAAGAAAATCTTGATTCGGAGTTCGTTTGCAAAATGGCCAAATCCCGGGTCTCCTATGTAGTAATTCAAGTAGATAAATCCCGGAAAAATAGCAAACGAGTTCCAAAAATTCTGAAAATTTTCAAATCTTATTTTTAAATTATTTGGAAGAGATTGGCGAAAAAAAATCCTGGTTCGGAGTTCGTTTGAAAAATGGCCAAATCCCGTGTCCCCTATGCAGTAATTGAAGTAGATAAATCTCGAAACAATAGCAAATGAGCTCCAAAAATTATGAAAAATTTCAGATCACATTTTTAAATTATTTGGAAAATATTGGTGAAGAAAAATCTAGATTCGGAGCTCGTTTAAAAAATGGTAAAGTTCGGGTGCATAAAAGGGGCAATTTCGGAAATAAATCCGAAATAAATAGCAAATGGACTCGAAAATTTTTGAAAACTTCCAGAATTTAATTTTTTATTATTTCGGAAGTATTGAAAAAATAAAATTCAAATTTGGAGTCCGTTTGCTATTTATTTAGGTTCGGGGGCAAAAAGGTCATTTCACCGAAGAAACCAAAAAAGGGAAAAGTTGTAATTGATGAAAATATGAAAGAAGAAGGAATTGCTGGGATTTTTCTTCCCTTGGTTAGCCAAAATAGAGGAAAAGAAGGAAGCTTGAGCAATTTAATTCCTTAGTCACTATCACGCCACATGCTACCACTAACACCTTGCAAATGGTCCCCCCTTCATCCAATGGCTTGGATGCCTTGTAGGAAAGTTTAATGCACCATCCAATGGCCAAGTTTAAATTCCAAGATGAAATTTTTATTTGTCATCAAAGAACCCTCATCTAATGGCCAAGAATGGAAGAAAAAAGATGAGCACAATTCATCTAAGGGTGAGCATCCATTCGGTTAAGCAAGGGAGTGCATGGGATTGTCTCTTTTCATCCAATAGCTTAAGCAATCTACAAAGGCTGAGAACACATGTTGAGAGCTGAATTTAATCTACAAGATGTCATTTTTATGTTGCCGTCATCCAATGACCAAGAATGGAAGAGCATAACTCATCCAAGGGTAGACATTGAAGGGGGCAAGCAAGGGAGTGCATGGGATTGGTCCTCTTTTGCATCTAAGGCTATGGTTACTACAAGGGCTGAGTACACTTCGTAAGGGCTGCTATCAATTGGAAAGATGACATTCTTATGTTGTCATCAAAATATCTTAATCTAAAGGCCAAGATTGGAGGAGAAAAAAGTGCAATTCCCATCCAAGGGTGAGAGGCCATTCTACCAAGGCTAAAGAGGGGGGTTGGTTTCATTTTTTCATATGTTTTTTGGCTGGAAGTCAGTAGCTAATTTGGAAAAGAAAAAGTTTTTGAAAGAAAGAAAAAAAAAGGTTTTTCAATAGAGAGCTTGAAGGTAGTCATCTCTACCAAGTTCTAGCATAGCTTTCTTCTTGTTTTCCATGGTGTTTTCTTGATTTTCTATCTTGTTTTCCTACTACATTTTTCATAGAAATAAAGTTTTTTAATGTTTACTTATGTTTTCATCTCTTCTTCTTCATTAAAATGGTGGAAAACAATTTTTTTATATGGTTTCATGCTATGGCCGAATATGGCATGTTTACTTGCCTTGTTTTTTTTTTTCTTCCTTGCCTGTTGTTGTGAAAAATGATTTTTAGAAGGTTTTTTAGAGTATTCTAAGGTTCTAATTTTTTACAAAAGATGGAGCAAAAAGGTTGAAATGGCTACATGATCTTGGCTAGACCAAGTGACCATGGTTAGGAGAGTGGCTATGCCCATTTCTACCTACCATGAAGCTCACCTTAATTTTGCTGTTTTGCATGGTTTATTTTCTTATTTTTTGGAATGGAAAGGCTTCATGATCTTGGCAAGACCAAGTGATTATGGTTGGGTGAGAGGCTATGCTCATTTTATACCAACCATGGAGCTTAAGTTTCCTTGTTTTATTTACTAGTTTTGCTTGTTATTTGCTTTGCATGTCTATGTTAAATTTTTTAAATGTTCTTTACATTTTTTTCTATGCTATATTTACTTATATATTTCTTTTCCATGCTTCATAACTTTCCCTTGCATATTCGGCCATTGTGTTCATATGCTCATGTTGTGCATTTTTTTCATGTATCATGTCTTATATTATAACCAAGTTTGCATTTTGATTTTATTTTGTTACATGGCCATTCTGCTACTCCATTTTAGTATGCCTTGCATGTGCATTTTCCTTTTGCTTCTTAACTTGTTTGCATCTCCATGCCATGAACTTGTACATTTTGATTTTAGTATGCCATGTGCTTATGAAAATGCTATGATAAAATGCCATCATTTTGTTACATGGCCATTCGGCTACTTCATATTGATATGCCTTGCATGTGCATTTTCACCTTGCTTCTTGACCTGTTTGCATCTCCATGCCATGAGCTTGTGCATTTTGATTTTAGTATGTCATATACTTATGAAAATTTCATGACATTATGCATCTTAATATGATTTGTCATGTACTTGTGTCATTTACTAGATAGGATTGCATTAGAGCATCATGTAGCTACATTTGGCCTCTTCATGCATCCTTTGCCTTATCATGCATTTGCATTTTGTTTAGGTAACATGCTTTGCATTGTCATATCTTGAAATTGTGTATTAGTTGCTGTTTGTTCCAGCATTTACATTAGTTTCATTGGTCATTGTATGTTCATAGTATTGCTATGCATGTTCATTACATTTTAGGTCTAGGCCATATTGGTATTGCCATGCATATTGAGTCTTAAATCACATTGGTATTGTCATGTATTACTATGCTATTTAGGTCTTAGGTTATATTAGCATTTTCATGCATATTCATAACATATTAGGTCCAAGTCACATTTACATTATCAAGCATTGCATGCATATTGAGTTAGGATAGCATTTATTGCCAAGCAAACTCATGATAGGCATTTTGGTTGTCTTGAATTGTCATGCATTTCCTTTACCATTTAGACCTTTAGACCATGCATTTCATACATTTCATTTGTTGTATGTTCATGCATTCCATGTCATTGCCACACGATTTATGACTTAGGCCAATCAGTGGCTCAAAGTCATGCTCTCTTGAGCATACTTGTGGAAAATTAAAGAATTGTCAAGTTGATTATTCTACCTTTGTGATTTTTTTTTTACTGAGCCAATTTTTGTCCAAGGTTTTTAAATATTTAGATACTGTCCTTAGGTCTTTAGGATGATCTCCAACAATTTTTATTTTGATTTTTGAATGACATTATCAAAGGCAAAAAAATGTGTTTTGACAAAACAGTTTTTTTCACCTAGTACTCGAACATGTCTGATTTTTTTGGGCAGTCATCTTTAATCAGAAAATTAAGCTAAAAAAATGTGAGAAAATTAAGCTAAATTTTTTTTTTCACGTGTAGTTTTACATGTTCTGAGTCTCCAGTATTTGTTTTAGATTTTTTTGAATTTTTAAAATAGGCTAAAAAATCATGTGGTAAAAACGGATAGTAGAGGTAGATTTGAAATCAAAAGAGAAATAATGGTTGAATTTGGCTAAGGCATCTAAAAGGGGTTGGTTAGAAGCTTTAGCTAATGTCTTAGGGTAGTTTCTAAGCCCTTTTAAACTTTAAAAATGATTTTATAAATCTCGGGTTAAGGGTGGTTAAGTCCGGGATTTTAAACTTAGGAAATTAGAGCCATTTTAAAAGGGTTTGGTAAGGGTTTAAATTTTTATTCAAGTTTTTTCTTCAAAATTGTTTTCAAACAATCACAAAGTTTTGTTTTTTTAGAAAATCTAATTTGACATATTTTCCTAAGGTAGTCGGATATTTATTTAGATATACGGATTTCTTTATTTAGAGGAAAAAATACTCATGCATTGCATTTTCCATGTTCATGCATTTTATTTGATATGTGATTTTTGCTATGATATTTTCCATGGTATTATTATTACTTTGATTTACATTTTATGATGTTATATTGTCTGCCATATGATTTTGAATATTTAATGCTATTCTATATTTTTTATTTAGTCATTTATTTGGTCACATTATTTAGCATATACTATGTTCATGCATTTTTATTTTATTTTCATGCATATTTTATGATAGCATTATTTTATGTTTCAGGTCATTTCTTGTCATTTAGATAATTCCATGTCATCTAGATTTAATTATTTAGAATATGCCATATCATTTAAATTTGCCATGTCATTTAAATCATTTTATCTCATTTAGAATATACCATGACACTTAGGATTTTTCATTTAATCTAGAATATACTATGCCATTTAAATTATGTCATATCATTTAGGTTGCATTATATTATTTAGACTTTGTTATGTCATTTTATTTTTGTCATACATATTCATGTTCATATTTTTAAATGTTTTGAAAAAGATAATGATTTTCAATAAAAATAAAGATATTCCCGAGTTAAAATAATTCATGAGTTCTCTACCGGGTTTGCTGAAGGAAATATCATCAATTATCATTAATAAAGGAATATCTTTCTTTCAAAAAACGAGAATGATTCGGAAAGTTTTCCAAATAAATAAAAATTTCTATATTTTGCCAATTTTGTCAGGGAATATAGGAAAATTTTAATTAATGAATTCCGGATCATTTTCAATTAAAAATGGAATTATTTTTCTTAAAATTGGGAATTAACTTGAAATACTAAATTAAAAACCAACTTTTTACCGAGATTTGAGATAACACATGATTAATAAGGTACCGTTTTATACGGGCGTTGTGGGGGTGCTAATCCTTCCCCGCACGTAAACGAGTCCCGAACCCGATTCTTTGATTTTCTCTGGTTTATAACGCATACTTGAAATTGGTTTGAAAAATGTTTTAATTAATTTTAAAATAGTTTATAAAACCGGTTGGTGGCCAACCAAACCTAGCTAAAAAAGATTGGTGGTGACTCCATGTCTTTTTACGAGGCCGTTTTCATACCCTCGACCGTTTATTTCAATCAAGAGGAATTAAGTCATCTTTTCCTCTACTTCTGTTTCCCCCTCACTCGAACGGGTCTCCGCGATCGGGATCACGTATCGACAGCTTGGCGACTCCATTGGGGATTTTTTAGAGAGTCAGGCCTAGAATTAGTCGTGTGTTATCTAAGTCTCGGTTTTGTTGGTTTAATTGGTATTTAATTTTAATTCCCATATTTTTAAAATAAGAAAGAGAATTTTGAAAATAATAAAATGTTTTAAATATGTCCATCTTCATATGCATGCATATTATTATTTGTTCTCTGGTTATTTTGTTGTGTATATTTTTGCTTGACTGATGCTTTACATTGTTTGATTTTAGTGGGGTATTTAGAATAAGGGGTGTAGAATAGGTGGTGATAGGTTTGTTTTGTTCCTCCGCACACACTATATTTGTATTTGCATAACATGAACTCTCTACCCGGGTTTCGTCCTTTTAAGTGGGAGTAAATTAACTATGCCTTCGTGATGATCCTCCGTATAGGCTAGTGAAACACTTTTGGAGTATAAAGTACCTAATGCCTTCGTGATAATCCTCCATATGGGCATAGGAAAATATACTCTAACGAATTGAACCCGCTTTTATCGAGGTGCCTTACTAGCCTTCACAGGCGACAGTGAGGAACAATTCGGGGCCTTAGAACCGATTCACCTTCATATAGTGAACCTAGGTGAAGCCATGCCGGATTTCTGTTAGATACTCGAAGTTTAAGAACACATGGAGGAACATTTCCAACCTTTTACCATCTTTCTATATGTTAGATTTTACAAATTGGGTGATGATGAACGAACATCATATTGCTCGTAATAAATTTATTATTTTGTCCCAAAGGCGCCGTAATGCCGAAGCTCTGTTAAAATTTTTGGGACATTTTTTTTTTAAAAAGAAAAAAAGCATGTTGTTATTTGTGAATTCATTTCTGTACTAATCTATTTCTTTCTGTTTTCTTTTCTTTGACATGCATCATGGACATCATCATACCATTGGAGTTTTTTGGCCTCGGGATAGTCATCAACCCAAAGGACTTTCATGGAGTGTCAGGCCATTTCAGTAATAGAAGATCATGCAGTAGTCAGGGCACGGCCGAAAAAAGATCAAAGGGAGAATGATGATTGCCCGAAGAAAGATTATGTCTCAGTATTGTCGGAAAGGGTCAAAGTGGATTCTAGACAGAATAATCTTCGAGGGTTAGCCGACATTTGGAATCAGTGGAATGTATCAGAGAAAGAAGCCTTCACTCAAAAATATGGAGATATAGCACTCTTAATTTCGATTCGGGTTAATAGTGGGTTGATTCAGGCTATGGTACAGTTTTGGAATCCTGCTTATAGATGTTTTACTTTTAACAAGGAGGATATGACCCCACTGATTGAAGAATATTCAGCACTGTTACGTATTGAATGTCCTAATCCTGATCGGGTATATTTGAAGGAAGTGAAACCTTCAGGTTTTAAGAGGAAAGTGGCTAGGATCACAGGAATGGATACAACATGGGTTAAGAGTCATGTGGATACAAAGCAGAAAAATGGATACATTCCGTGGGAAACTCTCCGACAGTTGATATTGGGTTATTTCGACAAAGAAAAAGCCAGGGAAATCTACGCTCTAGCCATCTACAGATTAATCATATTCCCGAGGATATTAGGTGATGTGGATATAATCATGTTTGATTTCTTTGAAAAGCTGGAACAGAAGATCAACCCATTTCCGGCCATCCTAGCTGAAACTATCCGATCTTTGAATTTTTGCAAAAGGGAAGGACAAGGGAGAATCAAGGGGTGTGTACAACTCCTTTATATTTGGATTCAAAGTCACTTTTGGAAGATAGAAAAGGTTTCCTTCAAACCGTACATGAAGTCTTTAGTTCCGATTAGGGAATTCCTTCAAAATGATTGGCCTGAAGACGGGGATAAAGAGAAATGGGTCAACATGTTCCGGAATCTAAAAGGGGAGATGGTGACTTGGAGAGCTCTATGGATGGTTCCTATGCTGATTATGTATAAATGTGGGGACAAATCGGGAGTTCCACTAATCGGAATTTGGGGGTCTGTGAGTTATGTGCCTTTGTTGGTGCAAAGACAGGTTGAGTCTCGGCAATTCACACCCGTGACTCATAACCTAGGATCATCAGAATTCACTTATGGAGAAGACAGATATTCTGGAAAGGTGCGGGCAGTGATTGAAGCATGGGAGAAAACTCACCGGATAAAAGTGGCCAGATATGCCGACATCGTCACACCTGATTACCTGGTATGGAGGGAATTAAGGGTTAATGATAGGTTACTGACATCAGATGGGGAAGAGGTCCAGTTCATGAATCCGCCACCGTGGGAAATGCCATCAGAGTTAGAAATCACAAGGGCGGAATTTGAAAAAGAAAAGGCCCAGATGAGCAAGGAAATTGGCTGACTACAAGAAGAGCTTGAGGACATGAAAAATAGGGAATCAGCTCGAGAAAGAGAAAAGGAAAAGATCAAAAGAGAAAGAGACACTGCTAAAGGCGATCTTCAGGAATTACACTTGGAGAACAAGAGGTACCGCTTCGAGCTCTAATTTGAGGGAACCCTCAAGACTTCTGGGGAATGGGAGCATGAGGTCAAAAACCTCAAGAAGGAGAGTAACTACTGGAAAGAGAGAGTGAAGCATGAGGAAGCCCCAAATCAACTGGAGAAGCAAGCTAAAGAAAGCTTACACGGTGATGCTTCTGCTGATGCGTCAAGGGGCCGTGAACAAGTAGGGGTCAGATTGAAGAGCAGGGAATCAAAAGGAGACTATGAAAGAAAGTCCAAGATCTGAGGAAGTCACTATAGGACTAATTTTGTAATAGCACTTTGAAAGGCGAATTTCGGACTTATCTTAGGCAGTGATCCTTTTATTTTATCTGTGATGTATTTAGTTCCAGGAAATCAATGAAAGACCGTTCGGTTGAAATTATGCCGGGGCCAATACATTCAAATGCATTCATATTTTATATGTTTTGTTTGTTCATTTGTACATTTACTCATATTTATAATCATTCATTTTTGAAATTCGTTTATGTTCATACACTTAACCACTCATTTATTCCTTTTACTTGTTCATTCATTCATATTCATACACTTAAACACTTATTTGTTCATTCGCTTGTTCATTCATTTATTTTTTCGTATTCATATACGTATTCATGTACATATTAATTTTATTTGATTCATTCATTCACATTTAGTCATACATTCATTCATTCATTTTTTATAAGACATATAAAAAGATGTGTCAATAATTTCTAATTCATGGTTTTCAAAACTAAAGGTACAATTGGTTGCACTCAGAAAGAATCGGATTTCCGACACCCTTACAATACTCTATCTCAAGCCAGAGCTATGGAAAACGATCAGCTTGCTAGAATTGAAAGAATGGAAAGAACTCAAAGGGAACTGCAAAAACAATTAGCTAAATCTCAGGAGGAGTCTCGAGAACAGATGACTAAACTCATGGAAATGCTGAGTGCCATGGTGAAACAAAAAGGGCATGGAAAGAATTCGATCACCGAGAAAAGGGTGGTAGTTGAAGAAGACCAACTTGAAAACATACAGCAAAAAGGCCAAGAGGTGCTAATTGGGGTAGCCTCCTATGTTTATAACCAGCCAGCTGCTGAGACACAGAACTATGTTCCAGGAAAGTGTAATATGGGAGCTGACCTAATTGATGTTAACGTTCCAGACTTTGAGGAACTAGCTGAAAAGGAAAAAGTAAAGATGATTGAGCTGAAGAGGGTCGAAATGGCAGAATCACAGAAAAATATCAATTGCTGGAGGAGAAGCTGAGGGCCGTTGAAGGGGAAGAGTTATTTGGCAGTCTGGATGCCAAAGAGATGAGTTTAGTGCACGATCTAGTAATTCCCCCAAACTTCAAAGTACCACACTTTGAAAAATATAATGGGACTACCAACCCATCAGTACATCTGACCATGTACAGTAGAAGAATGACGGGGCACGATGATAATGAGAAACTGCTTATCCATTGTTTCCAAGATAGCTTGACAGGGTCTGCAACCCAATGGTACAACCAACTGAGTCATACCAAGATTCGTTCATGGACGAATTTAGCTAGGGCTTTCATGGAATATTATAAGCATGTATCTGATATGGTACCTGATAGGTTGTCGCTATAGAACATGGAAAAGAGGACACAGAGTTTCAAAGAATACTCGCAAAGGTGGAGGGATCTGGCCACACAAGTGCAACCCCCTTTAACTAGCAAAGAAACTACAGTGCTTTTCATCAACACTTTGAAAGCACCATATTATGATAAATTGGTGGGGAGTGCCACCAAGGACTTTGCAAACATGGTAATATCTGGGGAGATGATAGAGTCGGCCATTAAGAATGGGAAAATGGAAGGGGGAGAGCCTTCGACTCCGAAAAAAGTATTCCCTGCCAGGAAGAAAGAGGAGACCCACACAGTTAGTATCAACCAATACCCATATGTACCTCCCACACCACATACACCACCAAGGACCTATACTCCTACCACATCTTATACACCTCCTACACCCTACACACCTTACCCAGGGTATAATCCTTATTACCCCAATGTGAACGACCTTACCCAAAATCCCTTCCCTTATACCAATATACCACAACAGCCGTTTCCTACTGGCATATCCCCACAGATAAACCTTCCCCGAAACACTGTCCCAAACACTCATGGAGCCGGGCGCAATGACCAACGTTTACCAAGGAACGATCAAAAACCCCAATTTGATTCGATTCCTACCACCTACGGTGAGCTATGTCCCAAACTGTTGCAGGGTCAACTTGTTGCACCCGTGTACCTCAAACCTCTGACACCGCCATATCCAATGTGGTACAATGCAAATACTAACCGCGCATACCACGCTGGAATTCAAGGACATTCGACTGAAAATTGCCTGGCCTTTAAAAAGAAAGTCCAAAGCCTGATCAACGCCGGAGTTGTGAAGTTTGGGGCAAAGAATGGGCCGAATGTAGCGGGAAACCCATTGCCAGATCATGCGGAGAATCAGGTAAATGACATATGGACAGGGGAATTCAGAAGGGTAAAAAGGGATGCCAGGGAAGTCAAGACTCCAATGTTCACAGTATGGTTCCAGATGGTTAAGGCAGGAACGGTGGGAGATGCTGATTTCGCAACCTAAAAAATAACAAGTCTCATCGCAAGACTTTATTATTCGTTAAGCGTGACATTAATAAAAGAGGAAAAGTCGACTTGATTCCTCTTGATAAATGAAGGTTTTGAAAATGACCTTGAAAAAGACATGGAGTCGCCACCAATCTTTTTTAGCTAGGTGTGATCGGCCACCTATTAAAACCGGTTTTATAAAATATTTTAAAATTAATTAAAATATTTTTAAAACCAATTTCAAGTCTGCGTTTTAAACCAGAGAAATCAAAGGAACGGATTCGGGACTTGGTTACGTGTGGGGAAGGTTTAGCACCCCTACAACGCCCATATAAAATGGTACCTTATTAATCATGTGTTATCTCAAATCTCGATAAAAAGTCGGTTTTAAAGTTAGTATTTTAAGTTAATTCCCAATTTAAAGAAAAATAATTCCATTTTTAATTGAAAATGATCCGAAATTTATAAATTTAAAATTTTCCTATATTCCCCAACAAACGTGGCAAAATATACAAATTTTTATTAGTTTTGAAAAACTTTCCGAATCATTCTCATTTTAAAGAAGATATTCTGTTATTAATGATAATTGATGATATCCTCCCCAGGAAACCTAGCAGAGAACTCATGAATTATTTTAACTCGGGAATATCTTTATTTTATTGAAAATCATTACCCTTTTTGAAAACATTTAAAAGAAATGAATATGTATATGCATGACATAAATAAAATGACATAGCAAAATCTAAATAATATAATGCAACCTAAATGATATGATATAATTTAAATGCCTTAGCATATTCTAAATGAAATGAAATGTCCTAGGTTATATGACATATTCTAAATGAAATGACCTAGGTAACATAATATATTCTATATTAAATGTAATATCCTAAGTAACATAATATATTCTATATGAAATGAAATAATTTGAATGACATGGCAAATATGAATGATATGGCATATAATTTAAATGACATGGAATATAAAATAATGCTATCATATAATATGCATGGAAATAAAAATGAAAATAATAATGCATGAACATAGTATATGCTAAATAATATAACAAAAAATAATTAAATAAAAAGCATAGGATATCATGAAATATTTCAAATCATATAATAAACAATATAACATAACTCAAAATCATAACAATATCATAGAAATTATCATAGCAAAAATCACATATTATATAAAATGCATGAATATGGAATATGCAATGCATGAAAATGTATTTTTTCCTTTAATTAAGGAAATTCGTATATCTAAAAAGATATCCGGCTACCTTAGGAAAATATGTCAAATTAAATATTCTAAAACCAAAATACTTTGTGATTGTTTGAAAACAATTTTGAAAAGCTTAGATTAAAAATAAAAACTTAGCTAAACCCTTTTTAAAATGGCTCTAATTTCCTAACTTTAAAATCCCGGACATGACCACCCATAACCCGAGACTTAAAAAATCATTTTTAGAGTTTTAAAAGGCTTAGAAACTACCCTAAGTCAGTAGCTAAACTTCCTAATCAGCCCCCTCTAAGTAACTTAACGAAAACAGAAAAATGATTTTCCTTCCAATTCAATTCTTACTCCACTATCCAGTTTTAAGCCATGATTATTTATCCTATTTTTAAAAATTCTAAAAAACGTCTTGAAGACTTAGGACATGTAAAACTATGCGGAAAAAAATCAGCTTAATTTTTTTATTAAAGAAGAATGCCCAGAAAAATCGGGAAAGTACGAGTACTGGGTGAAAAAACTGTTTTGCCAAAATACATTTTTGCCTTTGATAAAATCACTTAAAAATCAAAGTAAAAATATTTAAGACTCACAAAATGACTCACAAACAGTAGCTAGGACTTTTAAAAAGTTAGACAAAAATTGGCTAAGTAGAAAAAATAACAAAGGTAGAATAATCAATTTGACAAACCTTAATTTTCCACAAGTATGCTCAAGAAAGCATGACTTTGAACCATTAATTGGCCTAAGTCATTAGTCAAGTGGCATGGACATGAAATGCATTAAAAAATACAGCAAATATGATGCATGGAATGCATGGTTTTAAACCTAAATGTCATTAAAAAATGCATGGCATCAATATAGTGACCTAGACCTAAATGAACTTGCATGGCATTTAATGCAACCTAGGTCTAAAATGCATGGACATGCATGGCAAAATAAACCAAACCTAACAACTAAAATATGCATGGCAATAACACAAACACAAGGCATGCTTAAACCAAAAACTCAACCAAATATCATGCAAATACAAACCTATCATCTAACATAACAAAAATGCAAACACAAGGCAAAATAATGAGGTAGCCGAATGCCCTCAAGCTCCAAGCAAACATGGAATTTTCAAAAACACTTGGTATACTTAAACTAAATACTAAATCAAATGTCATGCAAATACAAACCTATCAACTAACATAGCAAAAATGCACACACAATGCTAGATACATGAAGTGGCTGAATGGCCTAAGGTTCCAAACAAGCATGGCATTTTCACAAACACTTGATATACTAACATGCTCAACTAAAACATAACACTCAAATCATGCAAACACAAAGTAGAGTTTTTAAAACTAACAAGCATTTTCACAAACACTTGATATACTAACATGCTCAACTAAAACACAACACTCAAATCATGCAAACACAAAGTAGAGATATTAAAACTAACAAGCATTTTCACAAACACTTGATATACTAAATATAAAACATCAACAAATTTAAACATTATGAAAACAGAAAATTTAAAATGCAAGAACATGATATTTAACTCATAAATGGCAACAAACAAAGCAACCAAATTAAAACAAGCTTCAAGTATATGTAGTAGAAGAATATTTAAAGCATCAAGACTAAAAATAGAACAAAAATAACATGATAAAATCAAACAAAACAGCAACAATAATAAAAAATCTGGGCCATTCGGCCATGGTGAGAAAAACAAGAAAAAAATTGTAAAAACTTGTTTTTAAGAAAAGATGAAGAAAAGAACATAAAAAAAAAACATTTTTTTAAAAAGAAAACTTACGAAATAATAATAAAAAATAGCAAAAACAAGAATGTAAAATCAAGAAAGTGCAAGAGTTGGTGCTAAAAGCAATCTCAAGAAGCTATCTTTCAAGCTTTTTCTCTTCAAACTTTCTTTTATTTTCTAAACTTTTTTTTTATTTCAACCAAGGAGAGAAAACTAAGCAAAAACCAAGAAGAAATCTAAAAAATAAAGTGTTGAAATGAATTCTCTGCCCTTCTCCTTATGCTGGCCGAATTGACCCTCTCTCCTCCTAGGATGTTGTCATTTTGATTCCAACCAATTTCCATCCAAGGGCTAGTGATTCAAGGTGAAAAATTATGAAATTATCACCCTTAGATTAGGCCATCAGCTGTCCATAATTGCAGTTGTTCAAGAATAATATTGACACTCTCCCTCTTCATGCATTGGCCCATGTGGCTTATTTGCAATGACTTGATAAAATAAATCACTAACTAACTCTTACTTCTTGGCCTTTTGATTGAAAAATAAAAGCTTCTTCCCTCCTTTGGGCCTTGGCTGGCCAGCACTCTCTTTTCCAGCCCAAGTCTGATATTTTTTTTAAAATCAAGAAAAGCCATTTTCGGTTGCTTGGGTAAAATGACCGTTTTGCCCCCAGGATGCAAATAAATGGCAAACGGACTCCAAATTCAAAATTTACTTTTTTTAATACTTTCAAAATAATAAAATATTGAATTTTGGAAGTTTCCAAAATTTTTCGAGTCCATTTGCTATTTATTTGGATTTTTTCTTCCAAAAATGCCCTTTTATGCCCCCATATTTTACCATTTTTTAAACGAGCTCCAAATCAAGATTTTTCTTCACCAATATCTTCAAAATAATTTAAAAGTGTGATCTCTAATTTTCATAATTTTTTGAACTCATTTGGTATTTTTTCGGAATTTATCTGCTTGAATTACTGCATGGGAGGCCCGGGATTTGGCCATTTTGCAAACAAACTCCGAATCAAGATTTTATTTTGCCAATCTCTTCCAATAATTTAAAAATGACATTTTCAAAATTTCAGAATTTTTGGAGTCCATTTGCTATTTTTTTGGGATTTATTTTCTTGAATTACTGCATAAGAGACCCGGGATTTGGCCATTTTGCAAACGAACTCCGAATCAAGATTTTATTTTTCTAATCTCTTTCAAATAATTTAAAAATGAGATTTTCAAATTTTTAGAAGATTTGGAGTTCATTTGCTATTTTTTCGGGATTTTCTTTCTTGAATTTCTACATTAGAGACCCGGGATTTGGCCATTTTTACAAACAAACTCCGAATCAAGATTTTCTTTCGCCAATATCTTTCAAATCAATTAAGAATGAGATTTGAAAATTTTCAAAATATTTGGAGTTCATTTGCTATTTTTTCAGGATTTTCCTTCTTGAATTTCTACATGAGAGACCCGGGATTTGACCATTTTGCAAACGAACTCCGAATCAAGTTTTTCTTTAGCCAATCTCTTCCAAATGATTTAAGAATAATATTTACAAATTTTCATAATTTTTGGAGTCCATTTGCTATTTTTCCCAAATTTTCCAATATTGCCTTTTTGCATCCAAAACTCGATTTTGCTCAAAACAAGTCCGATTCTCAGATTTTCTTCAAACTGAGCCTTGGGCTATCGCTTTTTAATCATTACTCATCCATTGGGGGCTTTATTCTTACCAAGTCGGGCCATTTCTGTAATTTTTCCCGATTTCATCGAAATCCATCAAAAACCCTAATTCTCGGTTTTCTCCCAGATTGACTTTTCTTTCAGTTTTTCTTTCAAGTGGCTTCTCCATTACCCGTATTCAGTGCTTGTCTTTCATTTGGAACCTTCAATTTTGACCAATTCGATCGTTTAAGCACTTTTCCCCAAATTTCCCGGATTAGGGTTTCCTTTCTACTGAATCTCCATAACCCAACTTCTGAACTCCATATCTTTCAATGTAGACCTCGGATTATCAAAATTCTTTTGCCATTTTTCAATTGAACTTCAAATCTTGATTTTGAAAGTGGGTTGACTTTTTCAGTAGTTGACTTTTCGAGGTTGACTTTTTTGGGTTGACTTTTTCAGGGTTGACTTTTTTTTGAGTATGACTTTTTATGCTCGCCTTCTTAAACTAAGTCTCGGAGTACCACCTGTAGGATGAAAAAAGTCTTTTTACATTCTGAAACCTCAATTTAGGAAGAAAACATACCTGTTTTAGTGGTCCGAACAAAATTAGGTGTCTACATGTGAAGGAAAGGGAAAGGTTTTTTTTTTTTCATTTTTTCATTTTTTTCATTGAAAAAGTTGTAAATTGAAGATTTTGTTCTTAAATTGAATTCCCTGACTAATCAAGGCTCGACCCGTCTTAAGGAAACGGGTTCAATTTCAAAAGAAAAAAATTGTGCCCGAAGGCCTTACCCGTGATGAAAAAAAATTATGCCCGAAGGTCTTTAAAATTGGTGCCTGAAGGTCTTTAAAACTGGTGCCTGAAGGTCTTTAAAACTGATGCCCGAAGGTCTTTAAAAAAGGTGCCCGAAGGTCTTTAAAACTGGTGCCTGAAGGTTTTTAAAACTGATGCCCAAAGGTCTTTAAAAAAGGTGCCCGAAGGTCTTTAAAACTGGTGCCTGAAGGTCTTTAAAATTGGTGCCTGGAGGTCTTACCTGTGATTAAAATACCTTGACGACGGTCTCAAGGCTCGACTCATTTGATAAAACAAAATGAATTCGATTTCTAACAAAAAGAAATACCTCGACGGTGGTCTTAAGGCTTGACTTATTTGAGGAGCAAAATGAGTTTGATTTAGAAACGTACCTCGACGGTGATCTCGGGGCTCAACTCATTTGAAAAAATAGAACGAGTTCACTTTGGGGAAGTCCAAGTTTTCCTGATTTCTGCACTGTTAGCTAAATGCAATGATGAGAATGACATGCTTTGCAAATGCTTGTATGTTACCTAAGAATAAATGCAATCAAATGATTGTGTCGTGATTTCTAATCCATGGTTTCTTTGAGATTCACAGATTATCCGACTTCATGACAGAGTCTACAATTTGTTCATTGATGCCCCACTCAAGATAACTTGTCAAACAGTCTCAGTTTCTGACTTTCGCTGAAATTCACAGATTTTTTTTTTTTTTTTTGATTTCGTGATAGAGTTCCCACCACATTCACTGTTTTCTTTTCTTGGTGAACTTTCTAAACCTTTCCCAAGATTTAAATCTATTCCTTAGTAATACTTTGAAATCCTTTCAGTTAAAGTTTTTTTATTACTAATCATCATTTAATTTAATAACAATCATAATGCATCTCAAAAATGTATAAAAGAAAACATGAATCAAGCAAAAATTGTCATGAAAAGGATAACAAGAATTTATTACAAAAATGCTTTAAAGTAGTAAAAATAAATATCAAGGATATAAGAAACAAATTTAAGGTTATAGGTTGTAGATGCCTCGGATGCAGAATATCTTGGACCCCTCTTTTTTCAAACCATCTGAAATTTCTCTTGAACGAGCAATTTACTTGGGTAACTTCTTAGCTTCCGTAGTTACGTCAGACTGAGTTGTTCCCCTTTCCTCTGATTGTCAAATACTTTCTCCCCCTTTATACGGAGCATTGATTTGAACTTTTAATCAGTACATGAGCCGCCCTTTGCGGGTTTTCAACTCAAGTGTCCTCCATTCGGTATTAAGTAGCCCTTTACGGGTTTTCGGCTTAAACCTCTTGTTTTACATTCTTTTTTCATTTCCATTTTTTTTTTTGTATTCTACCATGCATTTGAGAATTCTAAATGCTTCCAAGGTAAAAATATCAATTCAAAAGATGGGATGAATTATGAGAATAACCTTTCAAATTAAATATCCATGCTTGATCAAAATGGGCTTTTAAAGCACATAATGTAGGCCAAGGTTTAGGTTCAGAAAGAAAGGATGAAATAGGCCCAAAGTGTGTTTAAGGGTGATTGGATCAAGGATCATTTTCTGAGGAGAACTCATTCTTGAAACATTTGTCCCTTTTTGGAGTTTCTCTTCTTTTTTTATTTTGTTGGCTTTCATTTGCCACATTTTTTTCAATGGCTTTCTTTTTGCCATGATTTTTGATTATTTTTCCTCGCATTTGCCCTCCAGTGTAGAGGGTGATCCTTGATCATGGTTTTATAGAAAGAAATAATTCCTAAGGCTCAAAGGGGTGACTAAGGATAATTTCTTATTAGTGAAAGGAATATGAAAGATGGCCATTTATCATATCAAGCATGAATGTTTTTTTTGAAAAGCAATTCTCAGGGGAAATAGATATATAGAATTTCTATTTTTACACTTGGAATCATTCGAATTTCCATTTGCACAGCATCACACATTTTTTTAAGCATAATACTTCTTCAGTTCATCAATATTCACGTGATTTCTGAAATCCTCCCCGTCCATTCTAGTTAAAATCAATGCTCCTCCAGAAAAAGCTCTCTTTACCATATAGGGTCTGATAACTCGTATAATTATATAGTTTTTAGTTATGTTTTATTAATGTTTTGTGTCAAATACGAGGTATTATTGTTTAGTCTAATTGTGTTTATGATCTTTTATATTTTTATGTATTTTGGTGTTTTTCACAAGTTTCTTTGAGTGATTTCAGATTACTAGAATTAAGGGCAAATCCAGTTCAGTTTCAGTTCCGACACCTTTTGCCATATCAGCTATATCTCGAGTTTCACTGAAGCAATAAGGCTGAAATTTGTAGCCATGCAAAGCTAAGAGGCATATCTATCTTTTTCATGTTTTACACTTCTTAAAACGGAGTCGTTTTCCCTAGCGAAATTGACCATCAAGTTGGCTGATGTGCAATGACGTCTGTGCTGACATGTTTTCGTATTATGCCCATATCTTCTTATCCACATCAGCAAATGAGCTGATTCCAACGGCTATGGTTCCGTAACTGATAGGGGAACCTTTTTCTAGAAGACCATTTGATCATATCAGGCCTCCAATATTGAAGAAATCGACCATCAAGGTGGCTGATGTGCAATGACGTCTGTGCTGACATGGTTTCGTATTTTGCCCATATCTGCTTAACCACATCAGAAAATGAGCTGATTCCAACGGCTATGGTTCCGTAACTGATTGGGGAACCTTTTTCTAGAAGACCATGTGATCAGATCAGGCCTCCAATATTGACGAAATTGACCATCAAGTTGGCTGATCAAAATCGTCATATACCTACCTTTGAAATTTGTAAAGCTTGTCTCTTGTCATTTAGCCCTCCAAAATGTGTATAAATAGAGGGCCTTGGGTGATTGTAAGGGATCATATTGTACATAGGTAGGATATTAGCCATTTTAATAAAATTCTCTAAGTTTTCTTCTTCTTTCTTTTCTCTAGTTTTCTTTCCTTTCTCTAGTTTTCTTTTTCTTTAGAGAGAGCAAGAGGTTGGATAATTAATATTCTTCCTCTTCTTCTTTCTTTCTTTTATTTTCTTCTTAGATTTTCTTTAATTTTATGTTTATGTTTACAATGCCTATGTTAGGCTAAACTTCTATTTGGTTAAGGGTGATTTCAAAGCCCTAGACATGTTTTGTGATTGATTTTCAGATTCTATCTATCATTAATTTTCTATCAAAGTTGCTTATGTTCTTCTACAAGAATTGTTCATGATGTTGTCTTGATTTATTTAGGTGTACAACTAGATAGATCTTGATAATTATCTATTGCTAGTTTAGGAGTCTTGATCCGTGTAATTGTCTTGATTTCCTATTCATAAGTGGCAATTTGTGATTAATGATTATGGTCAAGTTTTCAATAATTGCAAAGTGGAACATAACCTAAGTTGAACAATCCGAGCTTATGTGTTTGTTGCTTAGATCAACCTATCTTTCTCATCATAAAGCTGCCATTAAATTGAATTTAGAGAGCTTATTCTAGGTTGTTTAATGGTTAGAGATTAAATAGAGAGCTTGTTCTATTTAACGACAAACTAAGGAAAGATTGGGATAACAGAGCTTATTGTTATCTACGGTTGTTAACTTTGATAGTTGGTTGATATTGATAGATCTGAAATTGATTCTTAATGATGTCTAGTGGTGGAGAATGAAACCTTAACCATATTTTTCATATTTGATTCTTCTTAGTATATTTATTTTTATTGGCTGGTTATACCGCCTAATTTGTATATTAACTTTGTTTTATTTTTATTGGCTGGTTATACCGCCTAATTTAGTATATATATTTTTATTGGCTGGTTATACCGCCTAATTTAGTATATATATTTTTATTGGCTGGTTATACCGCCTTGCATCTTATTCTTATTATTTACTTAGTTTAAATCTGACTTCAAAAACCCCTTTTCTTTTATTGTTTTCTTTGAACGTAAGTTATAAACTAATAACTCATAAATTAAAACCCAATCCCTGAGGACTCGACCCTTGCTAATTACTATACTTACAATTGATCTTTTTAGTGCAAGGTTAAATAAGATACACTCTTTTGGGTGCATCAAATTTTTGGCGCCGTTGCCGGGGATTGTTTTCTTTAGTTTATTTGTTACTTGGTTTATTCTTATATTCAGTTCTAATCATTTTCTGAGGAGAACTCATTCTTGAAACATTTGTCCCTTTTTGGAGTTTCTCTTCTTTTTTTATTTTGTTGGCTTTCATTTGCCACATTTTTTTCAATGGCTTTCTTTTTGCCATGATTTTTGATTATTTTTCCTCGCATTTGCCCTCCAGTGTAGAGGGTGATCCTTGATCATGGTTTTATAGAAAGAAATAATTCCTAAGGCTCAAAGGGGTGACTAAGGATAATTTCTTATTAGTGAAAGGAATATGAAAGATGGCCATTTATCATATCAAGCATGAATGTTTTTTTTGAAAAGCAATTCTCAGGGGAAATAGATATATAGAATTTCTATTTTTACACTTGGAATCATTCGAATTTCCATTTGCACAGCATCACACATTTTTTTAAGCATAATACTTCTTCAGTTCATCAATATTCACGTGATTTCTGAAATCCTCCCCGTCCATTCTAGTTAAAATCAATGCTCCTCCAGAAAAAGCTCTCTTTACCATATAGGGTCCTTCCCAATCCGGAGCCTATTTTCCTCTCGGGTCGTTCACTATAGGGAGAATTTTCCTCAGTACCAACTCCCCTTCTCAGAACTGTCTGGGACGAACCTTCTTGTTGTGGGCTCGAATCATCCTTTTCTGATACAACTGCCCGTGATAAATTTCTTTCAACATTTTCTCCTCGATGAGATTCAATTGTTCATAATGAGCTCTAACCCATTCTGCTTCCTCTAGGCCATTTTCCATCAAAACCCGAAGTGAAGGGATCTCAACTTCAATAGGTAGCACTGCTTCCATCCCGTATACCAAAAAGAAAATGGTGTTGCCCCTGTAGATGTGCGGACCGAAGTACGATATGCATGAAGAGCAAAAGGCAAGATCCCATGCCAATCTTTGTATACATTGGTCATCTTCTTGACAATCTTCTTGATGTTCTTGTTAGCTGCTTCTACTGCGCCATTCATTTTCGGACGGTAAGGTGCCGAATTATGATGTGTGATCTTGAATTGAGTACATACTTCTCTCATCATCTTACTGTTCAAATTGAGAGAATTATCCGAAATAATTCTGTCTGGCAACCAGTAACGGTATATGATTTCTTTCTTAACGAATTTGCATACCACCGACTTTGTTACATTCGCATAGGAAGTAGCTTCTACCCACTTTGTGAAATAACCTATGGCCACCAAAATGAAACGATATCCATTTGAAGTCTTCGGGGTAATAGGCCCTATCATATCCATTCCCCACATTGAAAAGGGCAATGGTGCAGTCATGACATGTAATGGAGATGGCGACACATGAATCTTATCTGCATAGATCTGGCATTTATGGCACTTACGGGAATAACTGATACAATCTCCTTCCATCGTCAGCCAATAATACCCTGCCCTCATAATCTGCTTAGCAAGCATGTAACCATTAGCATGGGTACCACATATCTCTTCATGGACTTCTTCTATGATTCTTCGAGCTTCGGCAGACCCTAAACATCTCAATAGGACTTGATCTTTCCCTTTCTTGTAGAGAATCTCGCTGTCTAGAACAAAACCCATTGCTAGCCTTCTCAGAGTCCTCTTGTCATTCTCTGTTGCCGGTTCTGGATACTGTTGACTCTTGATGTACTGTAAGATGTCGTTATACCAAGGGAGACCATCTGATTCTCCTTCGATACTAAAACAGTGGGCAGGAGACTCATATATGCTCATCTTGTTCGGCACAACTTTCGCCCCTTCATTCACTTTAAACATTGATGACAAAGTAGCCAGAGCATCCGCCATCTGATTTTCTTCTCGAGGAAAGTAGTTGAAATTCACTTCTTCAAACTCCTCCAAAAAACTCAGTATGAGTTCTCGGTATTGGATTAGTTTTGTGTCTCGGGTTTTTCATTCTCCTCGTAGCTGGTAAATCACTAAGGCTGAGTCTCCGAAAACTTCCAATACTTTGATCTTTCTGTCCACTGCAGCTCGAAGGTCCATAGTACATGCTTCATACTCGACAGTATTGTTTGTACAATCAAAATCCAATCTGGCAGTGAAAGGATAATAGTCTTCTTCTGGGGATAGAAGCACTGCACCGATTCCATGCCCCATGGCGTTAGATACGCCATCAAAGTACATTTTCCATACTTTCTTCTTCAAGGGAATCTCATCTGCTTGCGACACATACATCAAATCTTCATCCGAGAAGTCAAAGGTCAATGGCTCATAATCTTCCACTGCCCGACTTGCTAAGAATTCAGCCACTGCACTGTCCTTGATAGCTTTTTGACTTACATATACAATGTCGTATTCTGACAATAAAACCTGCCATCTTGCCGTCCTCTCTAACAAAGAAGGTGCTTCCAACATGTATTTGATTGGATCCAACTCAGCAATCAACCACGTTGTGTGATACAACATATACTGTCTGAGTCTTCGAGCAGTCCAAGCTAAGGCGCAACACAACTTTTCAACCGATGAATATTTCACCTCATAATCTGTGAATTTCTTGCTGAGGTAGTAAACTGCTTGTTCCTTCTTTCTAGTTTCATCAAGCTGCCCCAAAACACAACCCATGGATCTCTCAAATACTAATAAATACAATATCATTGGTTTATCCAGAACAGGTGGCATTAATACTGGTGGGTTGGGTAGATAAAGTTTAACCTTTTCAAATGCAATCTGAGAACCTTCATCCCATTCTCCTGGATCACGTTTTCGAAGTAACTTAAATATTGGATCACACTTGTCGGTTAACTGAGAAATAAATCGAGCAATGTAATTCAATCTCCCGAGAAAGCCTCTTACTTCCTTTTGAGTACGAAGTGGTGGCAAATTCTAAATGGCCTTCACTTTATCTGGGTCAATCTCAATTCCTCTTTTACTGATGAAAAAACCCAACAATTTCCCCGAGGTGACTCCAAACGTGCATTTTACCGGATTTAGCTTGAGTCTAAACTTCCTTAGTCATTCAAAGAGTTTCTTAAGATTCGCAATATGCTCCTCTTCTCCTTGTGACTTTGCGATCATATCATCAACATAAACCTCAATTCCTTTATGCATCATATCATGAAACAAGGTCACCATGGCTTCTTGGTATGTTGCCCCAGCAATATTCAACCCAAATGGCATTACCTTGTAGCAGAAGGTTCCCCACATTGTAACAAATGTGGTTTTCTCCATATCTTCCTGTGCCATCTTGATCTGATTGTATCCTGAGAACCCGTCCATGAAAGAAAATAAAGAACTTTTCGCCGTATTATCCACCAGAGTAAATGTGGGGCAAAGGGAAATTATCTTTAGGGCTGGCCTTGTTCAAATCTCGGTAATCAATGCACATTCGCACTTTGCCATCCTTCTTTGGTACTAGAACAATATTTGCCACCCATTTTGGATATTTTGCTACCTCTAAGAATTAGCAACAAATTTCTTCTTCACCTCATCTTTTATCTTTAACAGCATGTCCGGCCTCATTCTTCTCAACTTTTGTTGTTTATTGAAAACAAAATAATGAGGTAGCCGAATGGCCTCAAGCTCCAAGCAAACATGGCATTTTCACAAACACTTGGTATACTTAAACTAAATACTCAATCAAATGTCATGCAAATACAAACCTATCAACTAACATAGAAAAAATGCACACACAATGCTAGATACATGAAGTGGCCGAATGGCCTAAGGTTCCAAACAAGCATGGCATTTTCACAAACACTTGATATACTAACATGCTCAACTAAAACATAACACTCAAATCATGCAAACACAAAGTAGAGATATTAAAACTAACAAGCATTTTCACAAACACTTGATATACTAACATGCTAAACTAAAACATAACACTCAAATCATGCAAACACAAAGTAGAGATATTAAAACTAACAAGCATTTTCACAAACACTTGATATACTAAATATAAAACATCAACAAATTTAAACATTATGAAAACAGAAAATTTAAAATGCAAGAACATGATATTTAACTCATAAATGGCAATAAACAAAGCAACCAAATTAAAACAAGCTTCAAGTATATGTAGTAGAAGAATACTTAAAGGACCAAGACTAAAAATATAACAAAAATAACATGATAAAATCAAACAAAACAGCAACAATAATAAAAAATCTGGGCCATTCGGCCATGGTGAGAAAAACAAGAAAAAATTTTGTAAAAACTTGTTTTTAAGAAAAGATGAAGAAAAGAACATAAAAAAAAACATTTATTTAAAAAGAAAACTCACCAAATAATAATCAAAAGTAGCAAAAACAACAATGGAAAATCAAGAAAGTGCAAGAGTTGGTGCTAAAAGCAACCTCAAGAAGCTATCTTTCAAGCTTTTTCTCTTCAAACTTTCTTTTCTTTTCTAAACTTTTCTTTTTTGCTTTCAACCAGGGAGAGAAAACTAAGAAAAACCAAGAAGAAATCTGAAAAATAAAGTGCTGAAATGAATTCTCTACCTTTCTCCTTATGCTGGCCGAATTCATCCTCTCTCCTCCTAGGATGTTGTCATTTTGATTCCAACCAATTTCCATCCAAGGGCTAGTGCTTTAAGTTGAAAAATTATGAAATTATCACCCTTAGATTAGGCCATCAGCTGTCCATAATTACAGCTGTTCAAGAATAATTTGACACTCTCCCTCTTTATGCATTGGCCCATGTGGCTTATTTGCAATGGCTTGATAAAAAAAATCACTAACTCACTCTTAATTCTTGGCCTTTTGATTGAAAAATCAGAAGCTTCTTCCCTTCTTTGGGCCTTGGCTGGCCAGCACTCTCTTTTCCAGCCCAAGTCTGATTTTTTTGAAAGGCAAGAAAAGCCCTTTTCGGTTGCTTGGGTAAAATGACTGTTTTGCCCCCCGGATGCAAATAAATGGCAAACGGACTCCAAATTCAAATTTTCAATTTTTAAAACTTTCAAAATAATAAAATATTTAATTTTGGAAATTTTCAAAATTTACCAAGTCCGTTTGCTATTTATTTGGATTTTTTATTCCAAAAATGCCCTTTTATGCCTCTACATTTTACTATTTTTTAAACGAGCTCCAAATCAAGATTTTTCTTCACCAATATCTTAAAAATAATTTAAAAGTGTGATCTAGAAGTTTTCATAATTTTTGGAACTCATTTGGTATTTTTTCGGGATTTATCTGCTTGATTTACTGCATGAGAGGCCCGAGATTTGGCCATTTTGCAAACGAACTCCGAATCAAGATTTTATTTTGACAATATCTTCTAAATAATTTAAAAATGATATTTAATAAATTTCAGAATTTTTGGAGTCCATTTGCTATTTTTTCGGGATTTATCTTCTTGAATTACTACATAGGAGACCCGAGATTTGGCCATTTTGCAAACGAACTCCGAATCAAGATTTTATTTCTCCAATCTATTTCAAATAATTTAAAAATGAGATTTGCAAATTTTCAGAAGATTTGGAGTTCATTTGCTATTTTTTCAGGATTTTCCTTATTAAATTTCTACAAAAGAGACCCGGGATTTGGCCATTTTGCAAACAAACTCTGAATCAAGATTTTTTTTTTGCCAATCTCTTTCAAATAATTTAAGAATGAGATTTTCAAATTTTTAGAAGATTTGGAGTTCATTTGCTATTTTTCCGGAATTTTCCTTTTTGAATTTCTACATTAGAGACCCGGGATTTGGCCATTTTGCAAACGAACTTCGAATCAAGATTTTCTTTCGCCAATATCTTCCAAATGATATAAGAATGATATTTGCAAATTTTCAGAATTTTTGGAGTCCATTTGCTATTTTTCCCAAATTTTCCAATTTTGCCATTTTGCTTCTGAAACCCGGTTTTGCTCAAAACAAGTCCGATTCTCAGATTTTCTTCAAACTGAGCCTCGGGTTATGCCTTTTTAATCATTCCTCATCCATTGGGTCTTTAGTCTACCAAGTCGGGCTATTTCTGTAATTTTTCCCAATTTCACCAAAATCCACCAAAAACCCTAATTCTCGGTTTTCTCCCGGATTGACTTTTCTTTCAGTTTTTCTTTCAAGTGGCTTCTCCATTACCCGTATTCAGTGCTTATATTTCACTTGGAACCTTCAATTTTGACCAATTCGATCGTCTAAGCATTTTTCCCAAATTTCCCGGATTGGAGTTTCCTTTCTACTGAATCTCCATAACACAACTTTCGAACTCCATATCTTTCAATGTAGACCTCGGATTATAAAAATTCTTTCACCATTTTTCAATTGAACTTCAAATCTTGATTTTGAAAGTGGGTTGACTTTTTCGGGGTTGACTTTTTCAGGGGTTGACATTTTTTGAGTTTGACTTTTTATGCTCACCCTCTTAAACTAAGTCTCGGAGTACCACCTGCAGGATGAAAAAAGTCTTTTTACATTCTGAAACATCAATTTAGGAATAAAACATACCTGTTTTAGTGGTCCGGACAAAATTAGGTGTCTACAGCTGATAGTTTAAAAATGGTCGCAAAAAAGGTGTAGAATTAATGCCCGTTTCATAAGTGTGGAGGTCCTATCATACAGGACTATGGGGACTTTCTGGCTAAAGTCGAAAAGATGATGGATGATGGGGAGGCACAGTTTTACGAGGAGACACAAGAGGAAGTAGAGGTTATTGAGAATGCAGCTGGCTACAGGATAGGAAGACCTTTGATCATCTATTATGATGAACCAGAGGAGAAAGTCATGCTAGTTATTGAGGAAAGTGCACCTAAGTTAATCATTGATTTACCAGTTTCCTATTCGTACAAGGAAAACAAAGCTGCACCATGGAAATACGACTGCAGCATGGTTATGCCTGGGTCTTCGAGTCAGCAAGATATCACAAGTGTGGGGCACTTAACACGAAGTGGAAGGTGTTATGCTCATGAGGCTGTTGAACAGGGATTAACAGGAAAAATGGACAAAGGGAAGAAAGCAGCTAAACCAATCCATATTGAGATGGATTTGTCAAAAGAAGTAGAAAGGGGGTCAGCTTCGGTAAACAGAATAAAAGAGCCGGTGAAAAAGAAGGAAGCCTGCAAGTTCTTAAAATTCATAAAGCATAGTGAGTATAGCGTGGTTGAGCAACTACAACGTCAACCAGCTAGAATTTCAATCTTATCTTTGCTTTTGAATTCGAAGCCACACAGAAATGCCCTGTTGAGAGTGTTGAATCAGGCATATATGGCTAACAACATATCGGTAGAAAAATTGGACAGGCTGGTGGGAAACATCGCGGTAGACGACCATATATATTTCAGTTATGAGAAGATACCACCCAATGGTATTGGGTCAACAAAAGCTCTCCACATAACTACCACTTGTAAAGGGCACATATTACCAAGGGTCCTTTTGGATAATGGTTCTTCATTAAATGTGATGCCCTTGGCAACCCTGTCCAAATTGCCAGTGGATATTTCTTATATGCTGCCAAGCTGCACGGTGGTTAGAGCCTTTGATGGTACCAGGAAAGATGTAATGGGAACTACTGATATTCCTCTAGAGATAGGTCCAGGCACCTATACAGTGAACTTTCAGGTCATGGATATTAATTCGTCCTATAATTGCCTGTTGGGAAGGCCGTGGATACATTCAGCAGGGGCTGTACCTTTATCTCTCCACCAAAAGATAAAATTTGTGATAGAGGGACGTTTGGTCACTGTATCAGGAGAAGAGGACGTAATAGCGTTTGCATCTACTGAATATCCTTATGTTGAACCCAATGAAGATGTCGTAGAATGTTCCTTTAGGTCTTTGGAATTCGTAAATACAGTTTTCGTCGCTGAAGGACGAAAAAATCTGAAACAAAGGTTTTCCAAAACACAAGGCTGGGGGTAAGAACTACCATGGGAAAAGGCTGCAGGGCTGGAAAAGGTATCAGAAAATATCTTTAGGGGATGGCCCGAGCAATGGAAGTAATAGGAAAGAAAGACCTATTTGGCCTAGGGTATCTTTCGAAGGCCCATGAGAAAAGGAAACATGACAAAGGAGGATGGCTCGTCTTGCAGGTATGGATATTGAATGGGAGCCTATGACATTCCCACCCATCTTTCACAGCTTTTGCTCAGTCGGTTCTCTGTTCGGAGAAAAGAATTCTGATGATGTGCTCGTAATGATCGAGCAAGCTTTCGAGAGATTCCAGGTGAATAGGGATGAGCAGATATATGATATGGAGATCTGCACGACTGGGAAGAAAGAATTGAAAGAGAGAATGCTAACTGGATAGTGCGACCTTGTCTACCAGGATATAGACTAACCAATTGGAGTGCAACCGAGCTGCCCATAGTTTTTAGGTCTATTCCAACGTAATGCTTTTAAACAAATCTTGAATATCTTTTCCCGAAGATATTAAGAATTTCTTTTGTAATGGGCTTTTGTCTAAAACTTTTCATCCAATAAATAAAAAACATGATGCATTTCCTTCATATTGATGTGTCCATATTCTTTCATTTATGCTATTTATTTTTATTCGATTATATATATGTTTTCCTATATTGTTTCTTCCCCACCTATTTATAGGTGTACAAATGCGGAATATGAGGACCTTCCTATCAATAATTCTGAAATTGATTTTGAGAGACCCATTTGCACGGGTGATTTTGAGGTTGACAAAGATATTGAGGATTATGATCTAACCTCCGGACTTATTAAGAAAAATAGAACAATAAGAGAAACAAGTATTTCCTCATGATGAGCTATTGGAATTGTTGAATTTGGGAAGTAATGAGGAGATAAAAGAGGTTAAAATTGGGACTACATTGTCGTCATCAATAAAGGGTGAATTGATAGCCTTGCTCCAGGAATGTGTAGAGGTATTTGCATGGTCATACCCAGACATGCCGGGTTTGGATCTAGACATTGTGGTTCAGAAGCTCCCTTTAAGACCAGACTGCAAGCCAATTTAGCAAAAGTTGAGAAGAATGAGGCTGGACATGTTGTTAAAGGTAAAAAAGGAGGTGAAAAGGTAGTTTGATACTGGATTCTTAGAGGTGGCAAAATATCCGGAATGGATGGCAAACATTGTTCCAATACCAAAGAAGGATGGCAAGGTGCGTATGTGTGTCGATTACCGAGATTTGAACAAGGCCAGTCCCAAAGATAATTTCCCTTTGCCTCACATTGATACTTTGGTGGATAATACGGCGAAGAGTTCCTTGTTTTCTTTCATGGACGGATTCTCGGGATATAATCAGATTAAGATGGCACCGAAAGATATGGAGAAAACCATATTTGTTACAATATGGGGAACATTCTGCTACAAGGTAATGCTGTTTGGGTTGAAGAATGCTGGGGCAACGTATCAGAAAGCCATGGTGACCTTGTTTCACGACATGATGCATAAGGGAATTGAGGTTTATGTTGATGATATGATTGCAAAGTCACAAGGAGAAGAGGAGCATATTGCTAATCTTAGGAAACTCTTTGAAAGACTAAGAAAGTTTCAACTCAAGCTAAACCCAACAAAATGCACTTTTGGAGTCACTTCGGGGAAATTGTTGGGTTTTGTTGTTAGCAAAAGGGGAATTGAGATTGATCCGAATAAAGTGAAGGCCATCCATAATTTTCCACCTCCACGTACTCAAAAGGAAGTAAAAGGTTTTCTAGGGAGATTGAATTACATTGCTCAGTTTATTTCTCAGTTAACCGATAAATGTGGTCCAATATTCAAGTTACTTCGAAAACATGATCCAAGAGAGTAGGATGAAGGGTGTCAGATTGCTTTTGAAAAGGTTAAGCATTATCTATCAAACCCACCAGTATTAATGCCACCGGCTCTGGATAAACCGATGATATTGTATCTATCAGTATTTAAGAGATCCATGGGTTGTGTTCTGGGTCAGCTTGATGAGACTGGAAAGAAAGAACAAGCGATTTACTACCTCAGCAAGAAGTTCACAGATTATGAGTTGAAATATTCATCGGTAGAAAAGCTATGCTGTGCCTTAGCTTGGACTGCTCGGAGGCTCAGACAGTACATGCTGTACCACACGACGCGGTTGATCGCCAAGCTAGATCCAATCAAGTGTATGTTGGAAGCACCTTCTTTGCCAGGGATGATGGCAAGATGGCAGGTTTTGTTGTCAGAATACGACATTGTATATGTGAGTCAGAAAGCTATCAAGGGCAGTCTAGTGGTTGAATTTTTAGCAAATCGGGCAGTGGAAGATTATGAGCCGTTGAACTTTGATTTCCCAGATGAAGATTTGATGTATGTTTCGCAAGCGGATGAGGTTCCCTTGAAGAAGAAAGTATGGAAGACGTACTTTGACAGGGCATCCAATGTCATGGGGCACGGAATTGGTGTAGTGCTCGTATCCCCAGAAGAAGATTATTATCCCTTCACTGCCATATTGGATTTTGATTGTACAATCAATACGGCTGAGTATGAGGCATGTACTATGGGCCTTCGTGTAGCAGTGGATAGAAAAATCAAAGTTTTGGAAGTTTTCGAAGACTCAGTCTTAGTCATATACCAGTTACGCGGAGAATTGGAAACTTGGGATACAAAATTAATCCGATACCGAGAACTCATACTAAGTTTATTGGAGGAGTTTGAAGAAGTAAGTTTCAATTACTTCCCCCGAGAAGAAAATCGGATGGCGGATGCTTTGGCTACTTTGTCATCAATGTTTAAAGTGAATGAAGGGGGGGAAATTATGCCGATCAAGATGAGCATATATGATCTTGCCCACTGTTTGAGTATTGAAGAAGAAGAAGAAGAAGATAGTCTCCCTTGGTATAACGACATCTTGTAGTACATCAAGAGTCAACAGTATCCAGAACAGGCAACAAAAAATGACAAGAGAACTCTGAGAAGACTAGCAATGGGTTTTGTTCTAGACAGCAAGATTCTTTACAAGAAAGGGAAAGATCAAGTCCTATTGAGATATGTCGGGTCTGCGGAAGCTCGAAGAATCATAAAGGAAGTCCATGAAGGTATATGTGGCACCCATGCTAATGGTCACATGCTTGCTAAGCAGATTATGAGGGTAGGATATTATTGGCTGACGACGGAAGGAGATTGTATTAGTTATTCCCGAAAGTGTCACAAATGCCAGATCTATGCAGATAAGATTCATGTGCCGCCATCGCCATTGCATGTCATGACCGCACCATGGCCGTTTTCAATGTGGGTAATGGATATGATTGGGCCTATCACCCCGAAAGCTTCAAATGTACATCGTTTCATCCTGGTGGCCATAGACTATTTCACAAAGTGGGTGGAAGCTATTTCTTATACGAATGTAACGAAGTCGGTGGTATGCAGATTTGTTAAGAAGGAAATCATATGCCGATATAGATTGCCAGCAATAATTATTTTAGATAATGCTCTCAATCTGAATAATAAGATGATGAGAGAGGTATGTACTCAGTTCAAGATCACGCATCACAATTCGGCACCTTATCGTCCGAAGATGAATGGGGTAGTAGAAGCAACCAACAAAAAAATCAAGAGTATTGTCGAGAAGATGACTGATGTGTACAAGGATTGGCATGAGATCTTGCCTTTTGCTCTTCACGCATATCGCACTTCGGTTCGCACATCTACAGGGGTAATGCCATTTTCTTTGGTATATGGTAAGGAAGCAGTGTTACCTATTGAAGTTGAGATCCTTCACTTCGGGTCTTGATGGAGGTTGGCTAGAAGAGGCAGAATATGTTAGAGCTCGTTATGAACAGCTGAATCTCATCGAAGAGAAAAGATTGAAGGCAATTTGTCACGGGCAGTTGTATCAAAATATGATGATTCGAGCCCACAACAAGAAGGTTCGACCCATAAAGTTTTGAGAATGAGAGTTGGTAATGAGGAAAATTCTCCCCATACTAAAGGATCCGCGAGAAAAATAGGCTCCAAATTGGGAAGGACCCTATGTGGTAAAAAGAGCTTTTTTTGGAGGAGCATTGATTCTAACTCGGATGGACGGGGATGATCAAGGATCACCCTCTACACTGGAGGGAAAATACGAGGAAAAATAATCAAAATCATGGCAAAAAAGAGAGCCATTGGAAAATATGAAATCAAAGAATGGCAAATGAAAGCCAGCAATGAAAGAAAAGAGTTTTTTTTTTTTTTTTTTTTTTTTAAATCCAAAACATGGACAAATGTCTCAAGAATGAATTCTCCTCAGAAAATGATCCTTGATCCAATTACCCTTAAACACATTTTGGGCCTATTTTACCCTTTCCATCTAAACTCGAACCTTGGCCTACATTACGTACTTTAAAAGTCCATTTTGATCGAGCATGGATATTTAATTTGAAAGGTTTTTCTTAGAATTCATCCCATCTTTTGAATTGACATTTTTACCTTGGAAGCATTTAGAATTCTCAGATACATGGTAAAAAGGAGAGGTTTAAGCCGAAAACCCGCAAAGGACGACTTAATACCGAAAGGGGGACACCTGAGTTGAAAACCCGCAAAGGGCGGCTCAAGTACTGATTAAGGTTTGAGTCAATGCTCCGTGTAAAGGGGGAGAAAATATTTGAAAATCAGAGGAAAGGGGAACAACTCAGTTTGACGTAACTAAGGAAGCCGAAGGATTACCCAAGTAAATTGCTTGTTCAAGAGAAATTTCATATGGTTTGAAAAAGGAGGGGTCCAAGATATTCCGCATCTGGGGCATCAACAACCTATAACTTTACATTTGTTTCTTATATCCTTGATATCCACTTTTATCATTTTAAAACATTTTGTTGCAATAAATTTTTGTTACCCCTTTTATGACAATTGCTTGTTTCATACTTTCGTTCATACATTTTTGAGATTGCATTTTGTTTGTTATTAAATTGATTGATGATTAGCAAACAAAAAATTTTAAACAAAAGGGAGTTTAAAAGTATCACTAAGGAATAGATCTAAATCTTAGAAAAAGTTTGGGAACCGCTAATCCTGATGGAAAATTCACCAAGTAAAGGAAAATAGTGAATGTGTTGGAGACTCCGCCATGATGTCAAAAATTTGTGAGTTCCAGGGAAGTCAGAAACTGGTACTGTTTGACAAATTATCTTGAGTAAAGGGTTCTTTAAGTGGGGCATCAGTGAACAACTGAAGACTCCATCATGAAACCGGAAAATCTGTGAACCTCAAAGAAACCATGGATTAGAAATCATGACACAATCATTTGACTGCATTCATCCTCAGGAAACATATAAGCATTTGCAAAGCATGTCATTCTCATCATTGCATTTAGCTAACATTGCAGGAATCAAGAAAAATTTGGCTTCCCAAATCGAACTCGTTCTGCTTCTCAAATGAGTCGAGCCTTGAGACCACCGTCGAGGTATTTCCTTTTGTTTTAAATCGAATTCATTCTGTTTTATCAAATGAGTCGAGCCTTGAGACCACCGTCGAGTATTTCCTTTTGTTTTAAATCAAATTCATTATGTTTATCAAATGAGTCGAGCCTTGAGACTGTCAATTAAGGTATTTTAATCATGGGTAAGACCTTCGGTCATAATTTTTCATCACGGGTAAGGCTTTCGGGCACCATGTTTAAAGACCTTCAGGCACCATTTTTAAGACCTCTGGCCACCATTTTAAAGACCTCCGGGCACCATTTTTAAGACCTTTGGGCATAATTTTTTCATCATGGGTAAGGCCTTCGAGCACCATTTTTAAAAACCTTCGGGCACCATTTTTAAGACCTTCGGGCACCATTTTAAAGACCTTCGGGCACCATTTTTAAGACCTTCGGGCATAATTTTTCAAATCACGAGTAAGGCCTACGGGCACCATTTTAAGACCTTCGGGCATAATTTTTTTCTTTTGAAATAGAACTTGTTTCCTTATGACGGGTCAAGCCTTGATTAGTCAAGGGATTCAATTTATGGACAAAATCTTCAATTTACAGCTTTTTCAAAACAAAAAAAAAAAAACATTTTGAGGAAGAATGAAAAAATGATGGAAAAGTAGAAAAGAAAAAAAGAAAACCCCTTTCCCTTTCCTTCACATGTGATTTCACTAACCGTACAAAATTAGTGTTGGTTTATCTTTGCCTGATTCTCAGCAATAGCCAAAGAGGGGCAGCTGTAGACACCTAATTTTGTCTGGACCCCTAAATCAGGTACATTTTCTTCCTAAGTTGATGTTTCAGAATGCTAAAAGGCTCTTCTCATCCTGCAGGTGGTACTCCGAGACTTAGTCTAAGAAAGCAGAAAGAAGAAGTCAAACTCGAAAAAGTCAACCCCAAAAAGTCAACTACTAAAAAAGTCAACCCACTTTCAAAATCAAGATTTGAGGTTCAATTGAAAAATGGTGAAAGAAATTTGATAATCCGAGGTCTATATTGAAAGATTTGAAGGTCGGAAGTTCAAGCAGATAAATCCCGAAAAAATAGTAAACGAGTTCCAAAAATTTTGAAAATTTGTAAATCTCATTTTAAAATTATTTGGAAGAGATTTATGAAAGAGAATCCTGATTCAGAGTTTGTTTGCAAAATGGCCAAATCCCGGGTCCCCTATGTAGTAATTCAAGCAGATAAATCCCGAAAAAATAGCAAATTAGCTCCAAAAATCATGAAAACTTCCAGATCACTTTTTTAAATTATTTGGAAAATATTGATGAATAAAAATCTAGATTTAGAGCTCGTTTAAAAAATGGTAAAGTTCGGGTGCATAAAAGGGGCAATTTTAGAAATAAATCCGAAATAAATAGCAAATAGACTCGAAATTTTTTGAAAACTTCCAAAATTCAATTTTTTATTATTCTAAAAGTATTGAAAAAAGGAAATTCAAATTTGGAGTCCGTTTGCTATTTATTTAGGTTCGGGGGGCAAAAAGGTTATTTGACCGAAGAAACCAAAAAAGGGCAAAATAGTAATTGATGAAAATATGAAAGAAAAAGGAATTGCTGGGCTTTTTATTCCCCTGGTCAGCCAGCATAGAGGAGAAGAAGGAAGCTTGAACAATTTAATTCCTTAGTCACTATCAAGCTACATGCTACCACTAACATCTTGCAAATGGTCCCCCTTCATCCAATGGCTTAGGTGCCTTGTAGGAAAGTTGAATGCACCATCCAATGGCCAAGTTTAAATGCCAAGATGACATTTTCATTTTTCATGAAAGAACCCTCATCTAATGGCCAATAATGGAAGAAAAAAGATGAGCACAATTCATCCAAGGGTGAGCATCCATTCGGTTAAGCAAGAGAGTGCATGGGATTGTCTCTTTTCATCCAATGGCTTAGGCCATCTACAAGGGATGAGTACACATGTTGAGGGCTGAATTTAATCTACAAGATTCATTTTTATGTTGCCCTCATCCAATGACCAAGAATGGAAGAGCACAACTCTTCCAAGGGTAGGCACTCAAGGGGGCAAGCAAGGGAGTGCATGGGATTGGTTCTCTTTTGCATCTAAGGGCTAAGGTTACTACAAGGGATGAGTACACATCTTAAGGGATGCTATCAATTGGCAAGATGACATTTTTATGTTGTCATCAAAATATCTTAATCTAAAGGCCAAGATTGGAGGAGAAAAAAGTGCAATTCCCATCAAAGGGTGAGAGGCCATTCGGCCAAGGCTAAAGAGGGGGGTTGGTTTCATTTTTTCATATTTTTTTTGGCTGGAAGTAAGTAGCTAATTTGGCAAATAAAAAGGTTTTGAAAGAAAGAAAAAAAAGGTTTTTCAATAGAGAGCTTGAAGGTAGTCATCTCTACCAAGTTCTACCTTAGCTTTCTTCTTGTTTTCCATGGTGTTTTCTTGATTTTCTATCTTGTTTTCCTACTAAATTTTTCATATAAATAAAGTTTTTTAATGTTTACATATGTTTTCATCTCTTCTTCTTCATTAAAATGGTGGAAAACAATTTTTTTATATGGTTTCATGCTATGGTCGAATATGGCATGTTTACTAGCCTTGGTTTTCATTTTTTTTTTCTTCCTTGCATGTTGCTGTGAAAAATGATTTTTAGAAGGTTTTTTAGAGTATTCTAAGGTTCTAATTTTTTAAGAAGATGAAGCAAAAAGGTTGAAATTGCTACATGATCTTGGCTAGACCAAGTGACCATGGTTAGGAGAGAGGCTATGCCCATTTTTACCTACCATGAAGCTCATCTTAATTTTGCTATTTTGCATGGTTTGTTTTATGATTTTTTGGAATGGAAAGGCTTCATGATCTTGGCAAGACCAAGTGGTTATGGTTGGGTGAGAGGCTATGCCCATTTTATACCAACCATGGAGCTTAACTTTCCTTGTTTTATTTACTAGTTTTGCTTGTTATTTGCTTTGCATGTCTATGTTAAATTTTTTATATGTTATTTACATTATTTTCTATGCTATATTTACTTATAAAGTTCTATTCCATGCTTAATAACTTTCCCTTGCATATCCGGCCATTGTGTTCATATGCTCATGTTGTGCATTTTTTTCATGTATCATGTCTTATATTATAAACATGTTTGCATATTTTTTATTTTGTTACATGGCCATTCGGCTACTCCATTTTAGTATGCCTTGCATGTGCATTTTCCTTTTGCTTCTTAACTTGTTTGCATCTCCATGCCATGAACTTGTACATTTTGATTTTAGTATTCCATGTGCTTATGAAAATGCTATGATAAAATGCCATCATTTTGTTACATGGCCATTCGGCTACTTCATATTGATATGCCTTACATGTGCATTTTCACCTTGCTTCTTGACCTGTTTGTATCTCCATGCCATGAGCTTGTGCATTTTGATTTTAGTATGTCATATGCTTATGAAAATGTTATGACATTATGCATCTTAATATGATATGTACTTGTGTCATTTACTAGATAGGATTGCATTAGAGCATCATGTAGCTATATTTGGCCTCTTCATGCATCCCTTGCCTTATCATGCATTTGCATTTTGTTAGGTAACATGCTTTGCATTATCATATCTTGAAATTGTGTATTAGTTGCTGTTTGTTCCAGCATTGACATTAGTTTCATTGGTCATTGTATGTTCATAGTATTGCTATGCATGTTCATTACATTTTAGGTCTAGGCCATATTGGTATTGCCATGCATATTGAGTCTTAAATCACATTGGTATTGTCATGCATTACTATGCTATTTAGGTCTTAGGTTACATTAGCATTTTCATGCATTTTCATAACATATTAGGTCCAAGTCATATTTACATTATCAAGCATTGCATGCATATTGAGTTAGGATAGCATTTATTGCCATGAAAACTCATGATAGGCATTTAGGTTGTCTTGAATTGTCATGCATTTCCTTTACCATTTAGACCTTTAGACCATGCATTTCATACATTTCATTTGCTATATGTTCATGCATTCCATGTCATTTCCACATGATTTATGACTTAGGCCAATCAATGGCTCAAAGTCATGCTCTCTCATACTTGTGGAAAATTAAGGAATTGTCAAGTTGATTATTCTACCTTTGTGATTTTTTTTTTACTTAGCCAATTTTTGTCCAAGGTTTTTAAATGTTTAGATACTATCCTTAGGTCTTTAGGATGATCTCCAACAATTTTTATTTTGATTTTTGAATGACTTTATCAAAGGCAAAAAAATATGTTTTGACAAAACAGTTTTTTTCACCCAGTACTCGAACATTTCCGATTTTTTTGGGCAGTCATATTTAATCAAAAAATTAAGAAATTTTTTTAACATATAGTTTTACATGTTCTGAGTCTCCAGTATTGTTTTTATATTTTTTTGAATTTTTAAAAATAGCCTAAAAAACCATGTGGTAAAAACGCACAGTAGAGGCAGATTTGAAATCAAAAGAGAAATAATGGTTGAATTTGGCTAAGGTATTTAGAGGGGGTTGCTTAGAAGCTTTAGCTACTGTCTTAGGGTAGTTTCTAAGCCCTTTTAAACTTTAAAAATTATTTTATAAATCTTGAGTTAAGAGTGGTTAAGTCCGGGATTTTAAATTTAGGAAATTAGAGCCATTTTAAAAGGGTTTGGTAAGGGTTTTAATTTTTATTCAAGTTTTTTCTTCAAAATTGTTTTCAAACAATCACAAAGTTTTGTTTTTTTATAAAATCTAATTTGAAATATTTTCCTAAGGTAGCCGGATATTTTTTTAGATATACGAATTTCTTTATTTAGAGGAAAAATATACATTTTCATGCATTGCATTTTCCATGTTCATGCATTTTATTTAATATGTGATTTTTGCTATGATATTTTCCATGGTATTATTATTACTTTGATATATATTTTATGATGTTATATTGTCTGCCATATGATTTTGAATATTTAATGCTATCCTATATTTTTTATTTAGTCATTTATTTTTGTCACATTATTTAGCATATACTATGTTCATGCATTTTTATTTTATTTTGATGCATATATTATTATAGCATTATTTTATGTTTCAGGTCATTTCTTGTCATTTAGATCATTCCATGTCATCTAGGTTTAATTATTTAGAATATGCATGTCATTTAAAATATGCCATATCATTTGAATTTGCCATGTCATTTAAATCATTTTATCTCATTTAGAATATACCATGACACTTAGGATTTTTCATTTAATCTAGAATATACTATGCCATTTAAATTATGCCATTTCATTTAGGTTGCAATATATTATCTAGACTTTGTTATGTCATTTTATTTATGTTTTACATATTCATGTTCATATTTTTAAATGTTTTGATAAAGATAATGATTTTCAATAAAAATAAAGATATTCCCGAGTTAAAATAATTCATGAGTTCTCTACCGGGTTTGCTGGAGGGAATATCATCAATTATCATTAATAAAGGAATATCTTTCTTTCAAAAAACGAGAATGATTCGGAAAGTTTTCCAAATAAATAGAAATTTCTATATTTTGCCGATTTTGTCGAGGAATATAGGAAAATTTTGAATTAATAAATTCCAGATCATTTTCAATTAAAAATGGAATTATTTTTCTTAAAATTGGGAATTAACTTGAAATACTAAATTAAAAACCAACTTTTTACCGAGACTTGAGATAACACATGATTAATAAGGTACCGTTTTATACGGGCGTTGTAGGGGTGCTAATCCTTCCCCGCACATAACCGAGTCCCGAACCCAATTCTTCGATTTTCTCTGGTTTATAACACAGACTTGAAATTGGTTTTAAAAATGTTTTAATTAATTTTAAAATGTTTTGTATAACCGGTTTTAATAGGTGGCCGATTAGACCTAGCTAAAAAAGATTGGTGGCGACTCCATGTCTTTTTACGAGGCCGTTTTCATACCCTCGACCGTTTATTTCAATCTAGAGGAATTAAGTCGTCTTTTCCTCTATTTCTGTTTCCCCCTCACTCGAACGGGTCCCCGCGATCGGGATCACATATCAACACACACACTGAAAATCCATTCAAGCAAGAAGTTTACGATTGAATTGAATCATAAAGTTTGATTATGTTTGTGTTCTACTTTGAGTCGGGATTTTGAGATAACTTTTGAGGACAATTAAAGGAATCATTATTTAAGTGTATTTATCTTGAGTTGTGTTTTGAGTCATTTTATTTAGTTTTTTTAGTTTTGTTTTGCTCGAGGACTAGCAAAATCTTAAATTTGGGGGTGTGATAACTCTATAAAATAGAGTTATTTTACCATATCTTATATAACTAAGTCCTTATAGTCTAAACTATTAATTAATTATTTTTAGTTATTTTTAATTTAGTTTTATTTATTTATTTTATGTTTAATTTAGTTATTTATTTAATGACTTTTGTATTTTTGTAGAGTCCTAAAGCAATAAGAAGAATATCAGTTCGTATATGGAAAGTCAAAGCTGAAAGCTGTTACTTGCCCACAAAGTTTTCCTACTTATGGCTTTTGGAGTTTTATAAATAGGAACCCTTTAGGACTTTATAAATAGCTTTTAAATCTGAAACTTGTAAATAACCTAGTTTTCTTAAGAGGAGAGTAGCTACCACAAAGTTGCAAGGAGCAATAGAGATTTTGAAGGATTGGTGACTGAAGATCTGACAACCCTTTAGTTTTCTCTTTTCCCTTATCTTCTTTATCTTTCTTGTAATATTTATGATGGTGAAACTCCTTTGTTTTATATTTTTATTAATTAGTATGAACTAAATATATTTTTTTAGGATTGCAATGGAACTCAACACGTAGTTTGGATTATTTTACTTTCTTTCTTGATTTAAGGATATTTGATGTTGTTTATTCAATCTTGTTCTTAATGCTTCTAATTGCTTAGCTACCAATTAGATTGATGTGGTAACCTAGATACAACTTGAAAAAGGGAGTTTAGTGTTAGACATGGATTGAATAACACATGTTTTATATTCATCTATTAGGATGAATTGATCTGCATGCAGGGTAGGAATACACTTACGTGTCATGTGTAACCAATTTTAGAGTCTAAGCTTAATGAGTTCTTCTTTAATTCAATTATCATAGGAATATAGTTAATTGGTTAAGAGGGATATTTTTATAAGACCATCGGAAGTTCCTTATAAATAGATTAGAACTCTAGGTTAACAACTCAAGGTCATTAATCACGTTAAGAGAGTAAGAGAGATTCAAGCGAAGTGTTGAGGGAAATTGTAATCCTAGGCTTTTCTCATTTGATTTAATCTATATTTTATTTGCATTCTTTTATTATTATTATTATTATTATTATTATTATTATTATTATTTTCGATCTTTAATTAATTGTTTGAATAAGATTAAGTTGTTTTAATTTTAGTACTTAACAAAGTTAGTAACAATTCCTCGTGGGATCGACACTTTACTTTTCACTTTATTACTTGTTAACGATACGTGCACTTGTGTGGTAAACCCGACAACAATATGTCATGATGAAAGAGTTATGAATGCAATTTGATGCATGTGAAGCCTAAACAATATGATGTATGGACATGTACAGTGGAAACATGTTGATTATATATGTAATAAATGCAATCACGATGCCAACATGCTGCAAGCAAAGAATAAACAAATCAATGCATGGATATATGCAATGAATAACCATGTATATTGTCGATACGTGATCCCTGTCGCGGGGACCCATTCGAGTGAGGGGGAAGCAGAAGCAGAGGAAAAGACGACTTAATTTCTCTAGATTGAAATAAAAGGTCGAGGGTATGAAAACGGCCTCGTAAAAAGACATGGAGTCGCCACCAATCCTTTCTAGCTAGGTGTGACCGGCCAGCTATTAAAACCGGTTTTGTAAAACATTTTAAAATTAATTAAAACATTTTCAAAACCAATTTCAAGTCTGCGTTTTAAACCAGAGAAATCAAAGAAACGGGTTCGGGACTCGATTATGTGTGGGGAAGGATTAGCACACCCACAACGCCCGTATAAAACGGTACCTTATTAATCGTGTGTTATCTCAAGTCTCAGTAAAAAGTCGGTTTTTAATTTAGTATTTCAAGTTAATTCCCAATTTAAAGAAAAATAATTTCATTTTTAATTGAAAATGATCCGAAATTTTTTAATTCAAAATTTTCCTATATTCCTCAACAAAATCGGTAAAATATAGAAATTTTTTATTTATTTGGAAAACTTTCTGAATCATTCTTGTTTTTTTGAAAGAAAGATATTCCTTTATTAATGATAATTGATGATATTCCCTCCAGCAAACCCGGTAGAGAACTCATTAATTATTTTAACTCGGGAATATCTTTATTTTTTATTGAAAATCATTATACCTTTTTTTTTAAATTTAAAAAAATGAATATGAACATGTATGACATAAATAAAATGACATAGCAAAGTCTAGATAATATAATGCAACCTAAATGATATGACATAATTTAAATGGCATAGTATATTATAGATGAAATAAAAAATCCTAAGTGTCATGGTATATTCTAAATGAAATAAAATGATTTAAATGATATGGCAATTTTAAATGATATGGCATATTTTAAATGACATGACATATTCTAAATGACATGGCATGTTCTAAATAATATAACCTAAATGACATGAAATATGATCTAAGTGACAAGAAATGACATGAAACATAAAATAATGCTATCATAAAATATGTATGAAAATAAAATAAAAATGCATGAACATAGTATATGCTAAATAATGTGACAAAAATAAATGACTAAATAAAAAATATAGGATAGCATGAAATATTCAAAATCATATGGCAAACAATATAACATCATAAAATGTAAATCAAAGTAATAATAATACCATGGAAAATATCATAGAAAAAATCACTTATTAAATACAATGCATGAACATGGAAAATGCAATGCATGAAAATTTATTTTTTCCTCTAAATAAAGAAATTCGTATATCTAAAAAAGATATCTGACTACCTTAGGAAAACATGTCAAATTAGATTTTCTAAAAAAAAAACTTTGTGATTGCTTGAAAACAATTTAGAAGAAAAACTTGAATGAAGATTAAAACCCATACCAAACCATTTTAAAATGGCTCTAATTTCCTAAGATTAAAATCCCGGACTTGACCACCCTTAACCCGAGATTTATAAAATAATTTTTAAAGTTTAAAAAGGCTTAGAAACTATCCTAAGACAGTAGCTAAAGCTTCTAACCAACCCCCTCTAAATGACTTAGCCAATTTCAACCATTGTTTTTCTTTTGAATTCAAATATGCCTCTACTGTCTGACTTTGACACGATTTTTTAGCCTATTCTTAAAAATTAAAAAAAATATAACAAAAATACTGGAGACTCATAACATGTAAAACTACACGATAAAAAATTGGCTTAATTTTTTGAATAGAGATGACTGTCCAGAAAAATCTGAGAAGTTCGAGTGCTGGGTGAAAAAAACTGTTTTGTCAAAACACATTTTTTGCCTTTGATAAAGTCATTTAAAAATCAATGTAAAAATTGTTGGAGATCAACCTAGAGACCTAAAAACAGTAGCTAAAACATTTAAAAACCTTGGACAAAAATTGGCAAAATAAAAAAAAAAAAATCACAAAGGTAGAATAATCAATTTGACAACTCTTTAATTTTCCATAAGTATGCTCAAATGAGCATGACTTTGAGCCATTAATTGGCCTAAGTCACAAATCAAGTGGCAATGAAATGGAATGCATGAACATACAGCAAATGAAATGTATGGTCTAAAGCATAAATGGTAAAGGAAATGCGTAGATGCCTAGCATGAGTTTGCATGGCAATAAATGCTATCCTAACTTACTATGCATGCAATGCTTGATAATGCAAATATGACTTGGACATAATATGTTATGAATATGCATGAAAATGCTAATGTAACCTATGACCTAAGTAGCATAGAAATGCATGGCAATACCAATATGATTTAAGACCTAATATGCATGGCAATACCAATATGGCCTAGACCTAAAATATAATGAGAATGCATAGCAATACCATGAACATACAATGATCAATGAACCTAATACTAATGCTGGAAAAAACAGCAACTAATACACAATTTCAAGATATGATAATGCAAAGCATGTTATCTAAACAAAATGCAAATGCATGACAAGGCAAGGAATGCATGAAGAGGCCGAATGGTCACATGGTACTCTAATGCAATCCTATCTAGTAAATGACACAAGCACATGACAAATCATATCAAGATACATAATGTCATGACATTTTCACAAGCATATGACATACTAAAATCAAAATACACAAGCTCATGGCATGGGAATGCAAACAAGCCAAAAAGCAAGATGAAAATGCACATGCAAGGCATACTAAATATCAAGATATGCTAACTCATGGCATGGAGATGCAAACAAGTCAAGAAGCAAGATGGAAATGCACATGCAAGGTATAGCAAAATGGAGTAGTCGAATGGTCGTATGACCAAATATAAAATGCAAACATGTTTATAATATAAGACATGATATATGAAAAAAATGCACAAATGACTCCAATGAACACAAAGGCGGAATCTACAAGGAAAAAAATATTAAGCATGGAAAAGAAATATAGAAACAAATATAGCATAGAAAATAATGTAAAGAACATATAAAAAAATTAAGCATAGACATGCAAAGAAAATAACAAGCAAAACTAGTAAATAAAAACAAAGAAAGTTAAGCTCCATGGTTGGTAGTAAATGGGCATAGACTCTCACCTAACCATAATCACTTGGTCTTGCCAAGATCATGAAGCCTTTCCATTTCAAAAATCAGAAAATAAACCATGCTAAATAGCAAAATTAAGGTGAACTTCATGGTAGGTAAAAATGGGCATAGCCTCTCCCCTAACCATGGTCACTTGGTCTTGCCAAGATCATGTAGCCATTTCAACCTCTTTTGCTTCATTTTTTGTAAAAAATCAGAACCTTAAATACTTAAATAAACCTTCTAAAAATCATTTTTCCACAACAACATGCAAAGAAAAAAAAAAGAAAAAAATCAAGGCAAGCATTCCTTCAAACTCGGCCGAGCACAAACTTTGTAAAAAAAATTGTTTTCAACCATTTTGATGATGAAGAAGAAGAGATGAAAACCTAAGTAAACATTTTGAAAACTTTATTTCTGTGAGAAATGTAGTAGGAAAACAAAGTGGAAAATCAAGAAATCAACATAGAAAACAAGAAGAAAACCATGCTAGAGCTAGGTAGAGATTAGTCACCTTCAAGCTCTTCTATTGAAAACCTTTCTTTTTTTTCTTTCAAAACATTTTTTCTTTCAAAATTAGCTACTGTTTCCAGCCTCAAAACTTATGAAAAAATGAAATCAGCCCCCCGTCTAATGGCTTGGCCGAATGGCCCTCCAACCCTTGGATGGAATTTGCACTTTTTCTCTTCCAATCTTGGCCCTTAGATTAAGATATTTTGATGAAAACATAAAAATGTCATCTTTACAATTGATAGCAGCCCTTAATATGTGTACTCAGCCCTTAGATGCAAAAGAGGACCAATCCCATGCACTCCCTTGCTTGCCCCTTTGAGTGCCTACCCTTGGATGAGTTGTGTTTTTCCATTCTTGGTCATTGGATGAGGACAACATAAAAAAGACATCTTGTAGATTAAATCCAGCCCTTATAGATGGCCTAAGCCATTGGATGAAAGAGATAATCCCATGTACTCCCTTGATTGGCTGAATGGATGCCCACCTTTGGATGAATTGTGCTCATCTTTTTTCTTCCATTCTTGGCCATTAGATGAGAGTTCTTTCATGACAAATAAAAATGTCACCTTGGCATTTAAACTTGGCCATTGGATGGTGCATTCAACTTTTCTACAAGGCACCTAAGCCATTGGATGAAGGGGGGACCATTTGCAAGGTGTTAGTGGTAGCATGTGAGCTTGATAGTGACTAAGGAAGTAAATTGATCAAGCTTCCTTCTTCTCCTCTATGCTGGCTGATCAAAGGAGGTAAAATCCCAGCAATTCCTTCTTCTTTCATATTTTTCTTAATTACAAATTTGCCCTTTTCGATTTTTTCGGTAAAATAACCTTTTTGACCCCCGAACCTAAATAAATAGCAAACACACTCCAAATTCAAATTTTATTTTTTCAATACTTCCGAAATAATAAAAAATTGAATTTTGGAAGTTTTCAAAAATGTTCGAGTCCATTTGCTATTTATTTCAGATTTATTTCCAACATTGCCCCTTTTATGCACCCGAAGATTACCATTTTTTAAACGAGCTCCGAATCCATATTTTTCCTCACCAATCTCTTCCAAATAATTTAAAAATGTGATCTGAAAGTTTTCATAATTTTTGGAACTCATTTGCTATTTTTTTTGGGATTTATCTACTTCAATTACTACATAGTGGACCTGGGATTTGGCCATTTTGCAAATGAACTCCGAATCAAGATTTTCTTTCACCAATATCTTACAAATAATTTAAGAATGAGATATGTAAATTTTCAGAATTATTGGAGCTCATTTACTATTTTTTCGGGATTTATCTGCTTGAATTACTACATAGGGGACCCGGGATTTGACCATTTTGCAAACGAACTCCGAATCAAGATTTTCTTTCGCCAATCTCTTTGAAATGACTTAAGAATGAGATTTGCAAATTTTAGAATTTTTGGAGTTCATTTGCTATTTTTTCCAAATTTTCCATTTTACCTTCGAAACTCAGTTTTGCTCAAAACAAGTCCGATTTTCAGATTTTCTTCAAACTGAGCCTTGGGCTATCCTTGTTTAATCATTCCTCATCAATTAGGGGCTTTAGTCTTACGAAATCGGGCCATTTCCGTAATTCTTTCAAATTTCACTGAAATGAACAAAAAATGCTAATTCTCGGTTTTCCTCCGAATTGACTTTTCTATCAGATTTTCTTCCAAGTAGCTTACTCCATTACCTGTAGTTAGTACTTATCTTTCATTTGGAACCTTCCATTTTGACCAATTTGATCGTTTATGCACTTTTCTCCAAATTTCTCGAACTAGGGTTTCCTTTCTACTGAATTTTCGTAACCCAACTTCCGAACTCCATATCTTTTAATGTAGACCTCGGATTATCAAAAATGTTTCATTGTTTTTCAATTGAACGTCAAATCTTGATTTTGAAAGTGGGTTGACTTTTTTTGTAGTTGACTTTTCTAGGGTTGACTTTTTTGGGGTTGACTTTTTCAAGTTTGATTTTTTCTGTCTGCTTTCTTAGACTAAGTCTCGGAGTACCACCTGCAGGATGAGAAAATCCTTTTAGCATTCTGAAACATCAATTTAGGAAGAAAACATACATGTTTTAGTGGTCTGGACAAAATTAGGTGTCTACATATATTTCAACGTATTTCCCAATGAATGATCGTATACACTATGAATGCAACACGATGTCAATTATGATGCATGTAAACAATCAATGATTGACACAGAGTATATACAAAGAAAATCATGCTGACCATGTGTGTCATGAATGCGACCTAATGCTAAGATGATGTATGTAAAAAGCAAATTAGTGCATGAACATATACAGAAAAATCATGCTGACTATGTTTGTCATGAATACTACTTGATGCTACCAAGATGCATGTATGAATCTATGGTATGACAAATAATTGATCGGATGCAAAATGCAAATGGGAAGATATCACGGAGGAAATAAGAATTGGAGGAACTTAATCATCAACATCTCATAAATTTGAAGCATAACCAATTCATTCCCATATCAACGTTTTGGTATAAACCATGTTTTACAAAATTTGAGCAGTGGTTAAAACTGTCTTTACAAGCACTTTATTCTTCCTAGCATCCTAAGGCTATAAGAGCCGGCTACTGAAAAAGTGAAGTCCTACTACATCATATCAGATCGAAGTCTTTCAACATCATTGCCATAAATCTCAGAATCCTAATTACGTTTTCCCAGCCCTCTATCAATCAGTGTCGTTGGATCGATCCACTTGATCTCTATAAGAGATTGCACTTTCTTTTTGAAGGCTATACAGTCTTCAATGCTTTGGCCAGCAATTCCACAGTGATAATCACATATTGCATTTGGATTATACCACCTGGGATACAGTGGTAACAAGTGTTTCAGTGGGACACAAGCAACCATGTGATCTTGTACCAATATAGGGAGAAGCTCCTGGTAGCTGATTGGAATGGGATCATACAGCTCTTGAGTCTTGTTTTTGGGTTGTTTCTTTGTCACACATGGCCTAGGAGTTGAGGCACTTGGTGGTACCACAAAGGTTCGAACTAAAGTGTTTACATGGAGAAGTGGCGGAACAGAATGGTAAGGGTATGGATTTGGACATGAGACCCTTGGAGATTGTACATAATTCGAGGATCCTATCCCAGGTGCGTGATAAGGTGATTGATGAGGGAAGAAATATGAACTGCCAACTGGTGGTGATGGAGTGGGATTCAGGGGTCCCGTAGTGATCATCCTAGTGGACAATTGGGCCATAGTAGGGTGAGGATACTGGTTTGGACCTAGAACAGTTTGTAGGTATGGTATAGGATCCGAGGTTTCTATCCTTGGTATCAGGCTCTAAAGTTTAATCATTTTCACGATTTTGTCCTGAATTTCATCAAGGTTGCAACCTTTGTGGCATTGACAAGTGCAGGATCCAGCAAGGATTAAATGTTCTGGACCTGATGGTTTTGGTTGATCTGAAGACAATGAAGAGTCCTGAGAAAGTTTCCTCTTACCCTTACCCATATCCTCAAACATTTTCATCAATTTGGCGAGCTGTTCTTTCACCTCCCAGATCTCATGTCCAATTCCTCTTGATTTCATTCCAAAGCACCCAATCGTTCCTCCGATTCTTTCCTCATATCTCGAACCCCTTTCATGCAAATGAAAATATCATGAGATTAAGAATACAATTATGAAGGTACATGCTCTATTCTTATGTGCATGAATATACTGATGATTAATGCATGAACATATACAGAGAAATTATGATGACTATGTATGCCATGGATGCAATCTAATGCCAACATGATGCATTTTAAAAAATGAATAAATTGATGCATAGGTGTATACAAATAATGACCATGCATGTCATAAACGTATTCGACAATGAATGACCATGCATGCTACGACTGTAACATGATGTCAAAAAGATACATGCAAAGAATAAATGAATTAACACAAGGTAGGTACAAAGAATAACCATGTATATCAGAAATGTATTCTACAATGAATAACCATGCATATTAGGACTGTAACATGATGTCAAAATGATACAAATAAATTAACCAATGATTACACAAAATTGGTGGGACCTAAATCTTGATTATTCAAAAATCTCATTATGCAAGATTTGCCTCCAAATTTAATCTATGATTTTTTTTTTAAAACATGTTTTTTCTATGAAAAACCAAACATATTATTTTTCAAAAGAATTTCGGAATAATGGATCCTACTATGGTACAATATGCAAATGTTCATTTAACACTACCGATCTACAATTCTTTTTCAACCAATGAATGTTTATGAAATCATCAAATGAGATTATTATTATCAACTGTTTATTGCAAAGAATGAGAAAAAATACAACCATGAATGTACATGCTCTATTCACATATGCATGAAATGTGCAAAATGCAAAATTTTTTATTTTTTATATTTTCAATTTCAAAAAGTTGACGAAAATTTGCCCCAACAGTATCAACTCACTTAGGCATCATGATGCCTTCGGGGCGGATTATCATACTTATTACGAGCGATGTACGTTCATCTTTGCCCGGTTTACAAAACTTATTTGAGATGTAAAATAGGTAATAAAAGGTTAGAAGTATCCCTCCATGTGTTCCTAACTCCGGTATATCTATCAAAAATTCGGCAGAGCTTCGCCTAGGTTCACTATATGAAGGTGAATCGGTTCTAAAAGGCCCCAAATTGTTACTCACTGTCGTCGGTGAAGGCTAGTAAGGCACCCCGATAAAAGCGGGTTCAATTCGTTAGAGTCTATTTCCCTAGCCCATGTGGAATGTTAATCACGAAAGCTTAGGTAATTAAGTACTCCGAAAGTGTTTGACTAGCCTATGCGGATTGTTAATCACGAAGGCTTAGTTACTTTGCTCCAACCTAAAAGCACGGAACCCGGGTATAGGGCTCATGATATGCAAATGCACGTGTAGTGTGTGAGGAGAAATAACAAACCTTTCACCACCTATTCTACATTCCTTATTCTAAATGCCCCAACAAGATTAAACAATTTAAAGCAACAATTAGGCAAAGAATAAATATATTCAACAAAATAAGTGGAGAACAAATAATAATATGTATACACATGAATATGGACATATTTAAAAACATTTTATTATTTTAAAAATTCTCCTTATTTTTTTAAAAAAAATATATGAAAATTAAAATTAAATACCAATTAAATCAACAAAACCGAGACTTTGATAACAAACTATTAATTCTAGGCCTGACTCTCTAATTGTCCCCAGCGGAGTAGCCAAGCTGTCTCAACTTAAAAAATAACAAGTCTCATCACGAGACTTTATTACTCGTTAAGCGTGACATTGGAAAAAACGAGGAAAAGTCGACTTAATTCCTCTTGAAAAATAAAGGTTTTGAAAATAACCTTGAAAAAGACATGGAGTTGCACCAATCTTTTTTAGCTAGGTGTGATCGGCCACCTATAAAACCGATTTTGTAAAACATTTTAAAATTAATTAAAATATTTTTAAAACTAATTTCAAGTCTGCGTTTTAAACCAGAGAAAATCGAAGAATTGGGATAGGGACTCGGTTACGTGCAGGAAAGGATTAGCACCCCCACAACGCTCATATAAAACGGTACCTTATTAATTGTGTGTTACCTCAAGTCTCGATAAAAAGTCGGTTTTAAATTTGGTATTTTAAATTAATTCCCAATTTAAAGAAAAAAATAATTCCATTTTTTAATTGAAAATAATCCGGAATTTATTAATTCAAAATTTTCCTATATTTCCCGACAAACGTGGCAAAATATAGAAATTTTTATTACTTTGGAAAATTTTCTGAATCATTCTCGTTTTAAAGAAGATATTCCGTTATTAAATATAATTGATGATATCCTCCCCAACAAACCCGACAGAGAACTCATGAATTATTTTAACTCGGGAATATCTTTATTTTATTGAAAATCATTATCTTTTTCAAAACATTTTAAAAAAATGAATATGAACATGTGTGGCATGAATAAAATGACATAGCAAAGTCTAGATAATATAATGCAACCTAAATGATATGATATAATTTAAATGGCATAGTATATTCTAGTTGAAATGAAATATCCTAATTATCATGGTATATTCTAAATGAAATGAAATATCCTAAATGAAATATAATATCTTAAGTGATATAATATATTCTATATGAAATTAAATAACCTAAGTAACATGGTATATTCCAAATGAAATGAAACATCCTAAGTGACATGATATTCTAAATGAAATGATATAATTTAAATGACATGATATATTTAAATGATATGGCATATTTTAAATGACATGGCATATTCTAAATAATATAATCTAAATGACATGGAATGTAATCTAAATGACATGGAATATAATCTAAGTGACATGAAATATAAAATAATGCTATCATGAAATATGCATGAAAAAAAAAATAATGCATGAACATAGTATATGCTAAATAATGTGACAAAAATAAATAACTAAATAAAAAGTATAGAATAGCATGAAATATTCAAAACCATATAACAAACAACATAACACCATAAAATAAATCAAAAAAATAACAATATCATAGAAATTATCATAGCAAAAATCACATATTATATAGTATGCATGAACATGGAAAATGCAATGCATGAAAGTGTATTTTTTCCTTTAATTAAGGAAATTCGTATATCTAAAAGATATCTGGCTACCTTAGAAAAATATATCAAATTAAATTTTATAAAATCAAAATACTTTGTGATTTGTTTGAAAACAATTTTGAAAATCTTGAATAAAAGTTAGAACCCTAGTCGAATCACCTTTTTAAAATAGCTCTAATTTCCTAAGTTTGAAATCCCGGACTTGACCACCATTGACCCGAGCTTTATAAAATCATTTTTAAAGATTAAAAAGGCTTAGAAACTACCCTAAGACAGTAGCTAAAGTTTCTAACCAACCCCCTCTAAATGCCTTAGCCAAATTCAACAATTGTTTTTCTTTTGAATTCGAATCAACCTCTACTATCCAGTTTTAAAAAAACAATTTTTTAACCTATTTTTAATTTTAAAAATTCATAAAAAATCTAAAAAAAGTACTGGAGACTCAGAACATGTAAAACTACACAGGAAAAAATTGGATTAATTTTCTAATTAAAGATGACTTCCCAGAAAAATCAGGAAAGTTCGAGTACTGGGTGAAAAACTGTTTTGCCAAAACACATTTTTTTGCCTTTGATAAAATCATTTAAAAATCAAAGTAAAAATGTTGGAGACTCTCCTAAGGACCTACAAACAGTAGCTAAAACATCTAAAAATTTAGACAAAAATTGGCTAAGTAAAAAAAAAATCACAAAGGTAGAATAATCAATTTGACAACTCTTTAATTTTTTACAAGTATGCTCAAGTGAGCATGACTTTGAGCCATTGATTGGCCTAAGTCATAAATCATGTGGGGCATGAGATGCATGAACATACACCAAATTGACTGCATGAAATGCATGATTTAAAACCTAAATGACGTGGGAAATGCATGGCATGTATAATATGGCCTAGACCTTACAACTTGCATGGCAATAAATGTAATCCTAACCTAAGCATGCATGAGATGCATAATAATGCAAATGAGACTTAGACCTAAAGTGACATGAAATGCATGGTAATTCAAAGTGACCTAAGACCTAAATAGCATAGCAAATGCATGGCAATACCAATATGATTCTAGACTTTATATGCATGGAAATATGCATGACAATACCAATATGATTCTAGACCTTATATGCATGGGGATATTCATGGCAATATAAAGATGGCCTAGACCTAAAATGTCATGAGAATGTATGAACATATCATGAACATATAATGACCAATAAACCTAATACTAATGTGTGAACAAACAGCAACTAATACACAATCTCATGGCATAGTAATGCAAAGCAATGGTACCTAAACAAAATGCAAATGCACACACAAGGCAAGAAATACATGAAGAGACCGAATGGCCACTAAACAACCTAGTGCAATCCTATCTAGCAAATAACAGAAACACATGGCAAACCAAATCAAAATACACAATGTTATGGCATGAAATGCAAACCTATCAACTAAACCAAATGAAAATGCACACAAAAAGCAAAAGGGGTCATGTTGGCCGAATGGTCTTCAAGTAACATGGAATAATCCTAGCCAAACAATAACATAAACACATGGCAAACTAAATCAAAATACACAATGTTATGGAATGAAATGCAAAGCTATCAACTAAACAAAATGAAAATGAATACACAAAGCAATAGGAATCCTATTGGCCGAATGGTCATCAAGTATCATGGTATAATCCTAGCTAGCAAATAACACAAACATATGGTAGCAAACATGATAATAATGCAAACATACACAAAAATCCTTCATGGCCGAATGAAACAACATGAACATGGCATTGTCTAAATGTATGAAGATCAATGGAAACATATTAAACAAGCAAACATGCACAAAAAATCCATCATGGCCGAATGAAACAACATGAACCTAGCATGGTATTTCCACAAACACATAGCATGGTATATTGCTAAACTACCACAACCAAGATAACCTACCACAAATCAAGCTAATCTAACACAAATCAAGCTAATCTAACACAACAAAACTCATGAACAAGATCCAAAATAAAATTATCTCAAAAACAAGAAAACCATTCAACCATTGTGGAAACAAGGATGAAAACTTGTTGTTTTTTATTTTCTTTAAAAAAACAAAATAGTAGCTCTTTAGAAACAAGTTTATTTCATAAAAAAGCAAAAAAAAAATATCAAAAAAAAAAAAAGCAAGGTCATGTCAATAAAATATTAAAAATAACCATGAAAGAGCATAGCTACCTTGCTCTAGCTTTCCAAATCAAGAAGAAAACAAGCCAAAACCCTTCTTTTAGTTCTCCTTTTTTCTCCTCTCTTTTTCCTTTCTTTTTTCTCTCATTTTATCCTTAGCTACTGCCTCTTTTCATCCTTCCAAGCTTGTGAAAAAAACTGCTCAGTCCCCCCTCTAAAGCCTTGGCCGAACGGCCCCCTTCTAGAAGCAAGGTGGCTTTTTTTTTCATCCAATGGCTATTGTCGCAACCTAAAAAAAAAAACGACGAGTCTCATCGCAAGACTTTATTATTCGTTAGGCGTGACATTAAAACAAACCGAGGAAAAGTCGACTTAATTCCTCTAAAAAAATGAAGGTTTTGGAAATGACCTAAAAAGACATGGAGTCGCCACCAATCTTTTTTAGCTAGGTGTGATCGGCCACCTATTAAAACCGATTTTATAAAATATTTTAAAAATTAATTAAAACATTTTAAAAACCGATTTCAAGTCTGCGTTTTAAACCAGAGAAATCAAAGAAGCGGGTTCGGGAGTCGGTTACGTGTGGGGAAGGATTAGCACCCCCACAACGCCCGTATAAATCGGTACCTTATTAATCGTGTGTTATCTCAAGTCTTGGTAAAAGTTGGTTTTAAATTTAGTATTTCAAATTAATTCCCAATTTAAAGAAAAATAATTCCATTTTTTATTGAAAATGATCCGGAATTTATAAATTCAAAATTTTCCTATATTCCCCAACAAACGTGGCAAAATATAGAAATTTTTATTAGTTTTGGAAAACTTTTCGAATCATTCTCTTTTTTTTTTGAAAGAAAGATATTCCTTTATTAATAATAATTGATGATATTCCCTCCAGCAAACCCGGTAGAGAACTCATGAATTATTTTAACTCGGGAATATCTTTATTTTTATTGAAAACCATTATCTTTTTTTGAAAACATTTAAAAGAAATGAATATGTATAGGCATGACATAAATAAAATGACATAGCAAAATCTAAATAATATAATGCAACCTAAATGTCATGACACATAGAAATTATTATGGCAAGAATCACATATTATATAAAATGCATGAATATAAAAATGCAATGCATGAAATGTATTTTTTCCTTTAATTAAGGAAATCCGTATATCTAAAAAGATATCCGGTTACCTTAGGAAAATATGTCAAATTAAATATTCTAAAACCAAAATACTTTGTGATTGTTTGAAAACAATTTTGAAAAGCTTGAATTAAAAATAAAAACTGGGCGAAAATTTTAAAATGACTCTAATTTCCTAAGTTTAAAAAAATCCGGACTTGGCTACCCTTAACCCGGGACTTGAAAAACCATTTTTAGAGTTTAAAAAGGCATAGAAATTACCCTAAGTCAGTAGCTAACCCTCCTAATCAGCCCACTCTAAGTAAATTAACCAAAACAGAAAATTGGTTTTTCTTTAAATTCAATTCTGACTCCACTGTCCAGTTTTAATCCACGATTTTTTACCCTATTTTTAAAAATTCTAAAAATTCTGAAAAAATTATTGGAGACTCAGGACATGTAAAAATACACGGAAAAAAATCGACTTAATTTTCTGATCAAAGATGAATTCCCAGAAAAACCAGAGATGTACGAGTTTTTGGAGGAGAAAAAAAACTGCTTTGTTTTTCTTTAAAATCAATTCTGACTCCACTGTCCAGTTTTAATCCACGATTTTTTACCCTATTTTTAAAAATTCCAAAAATTCTGAAAACATTATTGGAGACTCAGGACATGCAAAAATACACGGGAAAAAATCGACTTAATTTTTTGATCAAAGATGAATTCCCAAAAAAATCGGAGATGTACGAGTTTTGGGTGGAAAAAAAAACTGCTTTGCCAACATATTTTTTTTGTCTTTGATAAAATCATTTAAAAATCAAAATAAAAATATTTGAAACTCATAGAATGACTTGAAAACAGTAGCTAGGACTTTTTGAAAGTTAAATAAAAATTGGCTAAGTAAAAAAAATCACAAAGGTAGAATAATCAATTTGACAAACTTAATTTTCCACAAGTGTGCTCAAGAGACCATGACCTTGAACCATTAATTGGCTCAAGTCATTATTCAAGTGGCATGAACATGAAATGCATGAAACAATGCAGCAAACATAATGCATGAAATGCATGGATCTAAACCTAAATGTAAGGAAAATGCATGACACAAATAATATGGCCTAGACCTAACATGAACTTGCATGACATTTAATGTAACCTAGACCTAAGACATGCATGGCATTTTCACAAACACAAGGCATGCTTAATTCAAAAATCCAACCAAATATCATGCAAATGCAAAAACCTAACAACTAGCATGACAAAAATACAACACACAATGCAAAACACATGGAGTAGCCAAATGGCCCCAAGCTCCAACAAGCATGGCATTTTCATTAACACTTGGTATGCTAGCATGAAAAACTAAGTCATAACACAAAAATCACACCAGCATTTTCACAAACACCTAATATACCAAATCTAAAACATGCTCACTAAGATATAAAACAAGAATCATGCAAAGAATCAAACAAGCATTTTCACAAACACTTAATATGCTAACTCTAAAACATGCTCAAATTTAAACAACATGAAAACAGAAAATTAAAAATGCAAAAACATGATATCTAAGACATAAATGGCAACAAACAAAGCAACCAAATTAAATATAACTTAAGAACATGAAATAACATAATATTTAAAACATCAAAAATAAAGAAAATAGCATAAACAACATGGTAAAATGAATCAAAAACAACAACTTAAAATAAATAATGTAGGCCATTTGGCCATGGTGAGTTTATTGTAAAAACAAAATGTAAGAAAAATATACTTAAGAAAGGAAATGAAGGAAGAACAAGAAACATTATTTTAAAATGAAAACTCACCAAGTAGCTTTTGAACGGATTAAGCTATAAACCCTCAGAGTAGCTTTTGAACGGATTAAGCCACAAACCCTCTCACAAGTAGCTTTTGAACGGATTAAGCTATAAACCCTCAGAGTAGCTTTTGAACGGATTAAGCTACAAACCCTCAGAGTAGCTTTTGAACGGATTAAGCTACAAACCCTCTCAACAAAAACACTATGACTCACCACCCGGATAATCCTAATACAAGTGTATAGACTATCTCACAAGGGGTAGTGGGTGATTTCAACCAAAGGCCAAGACCCCTTATTTATAAGGTGAGCACCTCCTTGGCTTGACATTACAAAGGGATGTGGGATTAGGACTTAGGCTAAAAAATACCCATGGCTTGATCAAAGAAAATCTCTAACTTAACTCTTGATTTTTAACCACTTGATTGAAAAAATCATAAGCTTCCTCCTTCCTTTGGGCTTGGGCAGGCCAGCACTTCTCTTTTCCAGCCCAGCTCTGATTTTTGAAAGGCCCAAAGAAGCCCTTTTCGGTTGCTTGGGTGAAATGACCATTTTGCCCCCCCGGATGCAAATAAATATCAAACGACTCCAAATTCAATTTTTCTTTTTTTAATACTTCCAAAATAATAAAATATTGAGTTCTGGAAGTTTTCAAAATGTTCCGAGTCCGTTTGCTATTTATTTGGATTTTTTCTTCCCAAAATGTCCTTTTATGCCCCTACTTTTTACCATTTTTTAAACGAGCTCCAAATCAAGATTTTTCTTCACAAATCTCTTCAAAATAATTAAAAAGTGTGATCTGGAAGTTTTCATAATTTTTGGAGCTCATTTGGTATTTTTTCGGGATTTATCGGCTTGAATTACTGCATAGAAGGCCCAGGATTTGGCCATTTTGCAAACGAACTCGGAATCAAGATTTTCTTTCGCCAATCTCTTCAAAATAATTTAAAAATGAGATTTGCCAAATTTCAGAATTTTTGGAGTCCATTTGCTATTTTTCCGGGATTTTCCTTTTTGAATTACTGCATAAGAAGCCCGGGATTTGGCCATTTTGCAAACGAACTCGGAATCAAGATTTTCTTTCTCCATTATCCTTCAAATGATTTAAGAATGAGATTGACAAATTTTCCATAATTTTCGGAGTCCATTTGCTATTTTTCCCAAAATTTTCCAATTTTGCCCTTTAAGCTCTGAAACCCGGTTTTGCTCAAAACAAGTCCGATTTTCAGATTTTCTTCAATTTGAGCCTTGGGCCATCCTTTTTAATCATTCCTCATCCATTGGGGGCTTGGACTTACCAAGTCGGGCCATTTCTGTGATTCTTCCCGATTTCACCGAAATCCACTAAAAACCCTAATTCTCGGTTTTCTTCCGGATTGACTTTTCATTCGGTTTTTCTTGCAAGTGACTTCTCCATTACCCGTAGTCAGTGCTTATATTTCATTTGGAACCTTCAATTTCGACCAGTTTGATCGTTTAAGCACTTTTCCCCAAATTTCTCGGATTAGGATTTCTTTTCTACTGAATCTCCAAATCCCAACTTCCGAACTCCATATCTTTCAATGTTGACCTCGGATTATCAAAATTCTTTCTCCATTTTTCAATTGAACTTAAAATCTTGATTTTGAAAGTAGGTTGACTTTTTCAGTAGTTGACTTTCTAGGGTTGACTTTTTCGGGGTTGACTTTTTTGGGGTTGACTTTTTTTCAAGTTTGACTTTTTGTGCTCGCCCTTTTAAACTAAGTCTCGGAGTCTCACCTGCAGGATGAAAACAGTCTTTTTATACTTGGAAACATCAATATGGGGAGAAAACATACCTGTTTAGTGGTCCGGACAAAATTAGGTGTCTACAGCTGCCCCTCTTTGGCTATTGCTGAGAATCAGGAATCAGGCAAAGATAAACCAACACTAATTTTGTACGGTCAGTGAAATCACATGGAAAGGAAAGGGGTTTTCTTTTTCATTTCTTCATTCATTTTTGCATTTTGCATTTTTTATTTTCTTTTTTCATTTTCTATTTTTTTTCATTTTTTCTCTTTTTTCTTTTTTTTTCAATTTTTTTTTTTTTTTGAAAACAGTAAATTGAAGATTTGTCCTTAAATTGAATTCCCTGCCTAAACAAGGCTCGATTCGTCTTAAGGAAACGAATTCGATTTGCAAGAAAGGAAATGACCTCGACGATGGTCTCGGGGCCTTAACCTGTCTTGTTCTCAGCTTGTTTAAAATTCTGGATATCTCCTCCAGAAGCTTCGGCTATCACCACCAAAGTCTTGCTCATTTTTTTTTAAATGTAAAAATTCTGGGTATCACCTCCAGAAGCTTCAGCTATCACCACCGAAGACTTTCTATCTTTTCAAAGGATTTTAAAACTCTAGATATCTCCACCAGAGGCTTCAGCTATCACCACCGAAGTCTTGCTCATTTTTAAAACTGTAAAATTCTGGGTATCATCTCCAGAAGCTTCAGCTATCACCACCGAAGACTTTCTACCTTTTCAAAGGACTTTAAAAAAAACTCTGGATATCTCCACCAGAGGCTTCAGCTATCACCACCGAAGACTTGTTCATAAATAAAAAAAATACCTCGACGATGATTTCGGGGCTCGACTCGCCTTAAGGAAACGAAATCGATTATACCTGAAAGCTTTAAGAGATGATGCAAATGCTTCATGATGCAAATGCAAATGTCTTTTGTTGATGCAAACGCTTCTTGATGTAGATGCAAATGTCTTAGATTGGTGCAAATATCTTTGATGCAAATGTAAATGACTTGATTTGATGCAAACTTTCTTGATGCAGATTTAACTAACTTAGATTGATGCAAATGCTTCTTGATGTAGATGCACATGTTGAAAAAAAATTCTGGATAACTCCTTCAAAAGAAGATTTCTCATTTTTCAAAATTATAAAACCCTGGATATCTCCACCGGAGGCTTCAGCTATCACCACCGAAGACTTCTTCATTTTTAAAACTGTAAAATTCTGGATATCCCCACCAAAAGCTTTGGCTATCACCACCAAAGACTTGCTCAATATAAAATTCTAGATAACTCATCTAGAAGAAGATTTCTCATTTTTCAAAATTATAAAACCCTGGATATCTCCACCAGAGGCTTCAGCTATCACCACTGAAGACTTGTTCACTTTTAAAACTGCAAAATTCTGGATATCACCACCAGAAGACTTGCTCATTGTAAAATTCTGGGTAACTCCTTCAGAATAAAATTTCTCATGTTTTCAAAATTATAAAACCCTGGATATCTCCACCAGAGGCTTCAGCTATCACCACCGAAGACTTGTTCACTTTTAAAACTGTAAAATTCTGGATATCCCCACCAGAAGCTTTGGCTATCACCACCAAAGACTTGCTCATTGTAAAATTTTGGGTAACTCCTTCAGAATAAAATTTCTCATTTTTCAAAATTATAAAACCCTGGATATCTCCACCAGAGGCTTCAGCTATCACCACTGAAGACTTGTTCATTTTTAAAACTGCAAAATTCTGGATATCACCACCAGAAGCTTTGGCTATCACCACCAAAGACTTGCTCATTGTAAAATTCTCGGTAACTCCTTAAGAATAAAATTTCTCATGTTTTCAAAATTATAAAACCCTGGATATCTCCACCAGAGGCTTCAGCTATCACCACCGAAGACTTGTTCACTTTTAAAACTGCAAAATTCTGGATATCACCACCGAAGACTTGCTCATTGTAAAATTCTGGATATCCCCACCAGAAGAAAATTTCTCATTTTTCAAAATTATAAAACTCTGGATATCTCCACCAGAGGCTTCAGCTATCACTACCGAAGACTTGTTCACTTTTTAAAAACTGTAAAATTCTGGATATCCCCACTAGAAGCTTTGAGAAATGATGCAGATGCACATGTCTTTTAACAAGGTGCTCATGCTTCATGGTGCAAATGTAAAATATTTCTTAGTGCAAATGCAAATGGCCTGGATTGATGCCCATGTTTCGTGATGCAGATGCCCCTACTAATTGTGTTCATGTAATTGGTTTATGAATGGTGTAACTACAATTACCACACAATAATGAAAATGCAATGATTCTAGAAATGATGCAATTGCTTGAGATGACACAAATGCGAATTCCATGAAGAATGTAAACGTAAAGGTAAAATGCAGATGCTTATGGAATAATGCCAATGCAAATACCCATGAATGATGCAAATGCTTGCTGACACTGTGCAGATGCAAAAGCTCGATAAAGAGATGAGTGCTCATGAGTGATGCAAATGTCCCCGGTTGTTTTTCTAGACTTTGGCTTAGCCTTTCAAATTCATTTTTCCTCTTCAAATCAGAGTATATCTTCAATTCATTTTGGCTATTCTCTTTGCCCCAAAAGTTTTCAAACTTTCATCAATAGAGATCTGAACTGAGTTTGATTTCTTCTTCTCATATCTGGAAGTCGGGACCTATCCTGGCAGTTCTATACTTTTGGGTTAGAAAAACCCTTGTCTGATGTCAACATCAAAAATGGGTATTTCAAAAATATTTTTATTTTCCCTTTTTGAAAAACAATTTTGCTTATTTAAGGAAAACTTCTAAGCCAAAAATTTTAACTCCACAGTGTATGATGTACAAATCTTTTGATGACTGATGATCACTGTTAGAAAATCCCCTAAGTATTAATTTGGGTTTTTCAATTTGAATTGACAAGGCTTGATACAACAAGATTTTGGTTTTTTCAGGAAAACTTCACAACAAAAATGTATGTCCCTTCTAGGCTCACAAATGGAACAGGTTTTATAAATCATGAATTCATTGAGAACCAAGCAAATTCAACATTCTTTTAGTTTCCATATCAAGGCTTCTTGACAAGCGTCAAGATTGGCCGGGATATTTAAATCGGAAAGTTTGATCTTGGAGGAAAAAAGGATTCAATTTTTGAAGACAATCCTCCGAATGAGAGTTGACAATTTGGGGGGTTCAGGAATTCCTAGATGTTCCTCGATGACCACTTTTTTTAAAATGACCTTCTTTTTTTTTTTTTTTGGGTATCGGCACGGATGGCATTGAAAATTTCCAAATTTACTCTAGACCGCCCGTTTTTGGGTTTTCGCCCTAGAGTCCCATTCTTTCCTTTTTTTTTTTTTACCACACACTTGAGAATTCTAAATTCTTCCTTAGTGAAATGATAATTCGATGAGATGGGATAAAATCCGAGGAAAAACCCTTCAAATTAAATATTCATGCTTGATCAAAATGGACTTTTAAAGCATATAATGTAGGCCATGGCTCAGGGTTTAGAAAGAAAGGATAAATAGGCCCAAAATATGTGTTTGAGGGTAATCAGATCAAGGATCATTTCTTGAGGAGGATTCCTTTTGAAGCATTTGTCCCTTATTGGACATTTCTTTCCTTTTGACTTTGCTCTTTTTCTTCCTTGCTCTTGGCTTTCAATTTGCCATGTCTTTCACACACATTTTCTTTTTCATTGTGTTTTTCTTGGCTTTCATTTCACCATCTTTTTCTCTTCTTTTTCTTTGACAGAGTGAGCCCGTATTTATTCGGGGCTCCATTTGCTTTGTGTCTGTCCTTGAGCTATCACTCATTTCTCAATGATCTTTGAAAAGATCTTTCCTCGCATTTGCCCCCCAGTGTAGAGGGTAATCCTTGATCAGGGTTCAAAGAAGAAAGAATTCTTTTGGCTCAAAAGGGGTGACTATGGATAATTTCTTTTTGTGTGAAAGGGATATGAAAGATGGCCATTTCTCATGTCAAGCACAAATATTCACATTGAAAAGCAATCCCTAGGGGAAATAGATATTCAGAATTTCATTTTGCACTTTGGAATCATCCGAATTCTCATATGCATGATATCACAATTTTTTTTTTTTTTCGTTGCATGCCCCCAATAATTCATGCATTAGCCCATCCTTCTTCACTATGTATCCATCATTTCCACATATGATGCCCCAATTTGATTAACCATGTGAATTTGTATCAACGAGGAACATAGCAAGTCTAGGTCTATTTTGAAAAGGCTGAGTTTCCAATCTGAGTTCTTTGAAGAGACAAGGAAAATATGACCCAAAAGCAGGTTTTCTCTGGGACAAGGGATAATCTAGTTTAATCATTGTGCCCCAAGGTGTCAATCATGAAGTGATGTCTGGGCAATTAGTGTTTTGTGGTCATTGGGAAAGGTCATGAATGGTTTTAGCACAATCCTGACACACACCAAATTATCAAAATCTGGATTCTTGAAAGAATGTCTCATTTGTTTGATTTTCAAGGAATTTGAAAATTTTCAAAAAGTTCGTTCCTTTGTTCATAGCCTAGACTAAGATCTAAGTCTTTGCTTATTCTGTGATGACAATGGTTTTATGAAGTCAAATCATTCATATTCCTTGAAGCATTAGGTCTTTCAAGTGGTCTCGGTTCAAAGGATTTAGGCTTAGGAAAGCCTAAAAGAGAAGGCTGAAGGTATTGGGTCATTTCTAACAATGATCATCAATATTCTCAAGATTGTTCATTATTTCATGTGAAAACCACTTATTTATTGTGTACCACAAATTTTCTCAAAGTTTTTTTTTTTTTTTTTTTTTTTTTTTACAATTTCAAATTTATTGCTAAAATAAAATGAACACAAAATATTAAAATTCAAAATTTATTTATTTCATGTAGATGTCATCATGAGACAAGAGCTTTCATCATCAAAGTGTATAGAAAAATATGCATCAGAATGCTCCTATTGACATGCTTTCAAAGATAACAAATCTTATCCTCAAAATTCTTCAAGAGGAAATCAATCTATGGTAAAACAGATTTCCAATGTTCGATAAGCTCTGGAATCCAAATGCCATTGTGGACAAGACCCTCAATTCTTTCCTTCAGTTTTCTGCATTTTTAGTCGAATGCCCAATTGTCCCAATATGATACTCGCACTTGCTGTTGGAGTCATAGCTTTTAGCTGACGAAGAAAACTCTTCAAAGCTAAGCCAATTTCTATTTCATCTTATTAATGTGTTTCATGATGAATGAGCTATGAATGTCATGAGTGCAATTTGATGCATGTGAAGGATAAACAAAGTTATGTGTGGTCATATACAGTGGAAACATATTGACCATGTATGTTATAAATGCAACACGATGCCAACATGATGCATTTAAAGAATAAGAAAAACCAATGCATGGATATATGCAATGAATGACCATGTATGTTCCAAATGCATTTCTCAATGAATGATCATATACACTATGAATGCCACACAATGTCAATTATGATGCATGTGAAGAATAAATGATTGACACAGAGTATATACAAAGAAAGTCATGCTGGCCGTGTATGTCATGAACGCAACCTGATGCCAATATGACAAATTAATGCATGAGCATATCATGATGACTATGTATGCCATGAATGCACCCTGATGCTAACATGATGCATGTAAAGAAAGAATAAATTGATATATGAATAGATACAGAAAAATCATGCTGACTATGAATGCATGAATGCAACTTGATGCTACCATGATGCATATAGAGAAAGAATAAATTGATAATGGACATATACAGAAAAATCATGCTGACTATGAATGCATGAATGCAACTTGATGCCAACATGATGCATGTAAAGAAAGAATAAATTGATATATGGATATATACAGAAAAATCATGCTGACTATGAATGCATGAATGCAACTTGACGCTAACATGATGCATGTAAAGAAAGAATAAATTGATATATAAGTATATACAAATAATGACCATGCATGTCATAAACGTATCTTACAATGAATGACCCTGCATGCTATGACTATAACATGATGTCAAAATGATACATGCAAAAAAAAAATGAATTAACACAAAGGTATATACAAAGAAATCAATGATTACACGAAATTGGTGGGACCTAAATCTTGATTATTCAAAAATCTCATTATGCAAAATTTGCCTCCAAATTTATGATGATTTTTTTTTTAACATGTTTTTTTTTTCTTTTTTTTTTTTTGTGTTTTTGTTTTTTTTTTTTTTATGAAAAACCAATCACATTATTTTCAAAAGAATTTCATGGTGGATCCCACTACGGTACAAAATGCAAATGTTCATGTCACACTACCGGTTTTACGAAATCATCAAATGAAATTACCAACTGTTTATTGCAAAGAATGAGATCAATAACAGACCCAAAATTGTACATGCTTCATTCACACATGCATGAAATGTGCAACATGCAAATATGCTTGAAAAAGGAATTTTTTTTTTTTAAAACAGCTAATGAACATCTGCCCCAACAATATCTGCTTATTTAGGCATCACGATGCCTTCGAGGCGGAGTATCACATTTATTACGGGCGATGTACGTACATCGTTGCTCGATCTACCACACTTATTCGAAGTGTAAAATAGGTAACAAAAAGTTTAGAAATGTCCCTCCATGTGTTCCTATTTTCGGTATGTCTAACAGAAATTCGGCATGGCTTCGCCTAGGTTCACTATATGAGGGTGAATCGGTTCTAAGGCCCCGAATTGTTCCTCACTGTCGCCGGTGAAGGCTAGTATGGCACCCCGATAAAAGCGGGTTCAATTCGTTAGAGTATATTTTCCTATGCCCATGCGGAGGATCATCACGAAGGCATTAGGTACTTTATACTCCGAAAGTGTTTCACTAGCCCATACGGAGGATCAATCACGAAGGCTTAGTTACTTTACTTCCACTTAAAAGGACGGAACCCGGGTAGAGGATTCATGTTATGCAAATGCACGTGTAGTGTGTGTGGAGGAATAACAAACCTTTCACTACCTATTCTACAAACCTTATTCTAAATGCCCTAGCAATTAAAACATTCAAGAATAGTGTAACGCATTAACCAACAAGCAATTATAATATACAACCTAAATAACTAGAGAACAATAATAAAATGCATGCACATGAGAATGAACATTTTTAAAAACATTTTATTATTTTCAAAATTCTCTTTATTAGAAAAATGTGGGAATTAAAATTAAATACCAATTAAACCAACCAAAACTGAGACTTTGATAACACACGACTATTTCTAGGCCTGACTCTCTAATAGTCCCCAACGGAGTCGCCAAGCTGTCGCAACCTAAAAAAAATAACGACGAGTCTCATCGCAAGACTTTATTATTCGTTAGGCGTGACATTAAAAAAAACCGAGGAAAAGTCGACTTAATTCCTCTAAAAAAATGAAGGTTTTGGAAATGACCTAAAAAGACATGGAGTCGCCACCAATCTTTTTTAGCTAGGTGTGATCGGCCACCTATTAAAACCGATTTTATAAAATATTTTAAAAATTAATTAAAACATTTTAAAAACCGATTTCAAGTCTGCGTTTTAAACCAGAGAAATCAAAGAAGCGGGTTCGGGAGTCGGTTACGTGTGGGGAAGGATTAGCACCCCCACAACGCCCATATAAATCGGTACCTTATTAATCGTGTGTTATCTCAAGTCTTGGTAAAAGTTGGTTTTAAATTTAGTATTTCAAATTAATTCCCAATTTAAAGAAAAATAATTCCATTTTTTATTGAAAATGATCCAGAATTTATAAATTCAAAATTTTCCTATATTCCCCAACAAACGTGGCAAAATATAGAAATTTTTATTAGTTTTGGAAAACTTTTCGAATCATTCTCTTTTTTTTTTTTGAAAGAAAGATATTCCTTTATTAATAATAATTGATGATATTCCCTCCAGCAAACCCGGTAGAGAACTCATGAATTATTTTAACTCGGGAATATCTTTATTTTTATTGAAAACCATTATCTTTTTTTGAAAACATTTAAAAGAAATGAATATGTATAGGCATGACATAAATAAAATGACATAGCAAAATCTAAATAATATAATGCAACCTAAATGTCATGACACATAGAAATTATTATGGCAAGAATCACATATTATATAAAATGCATGAATATAAAAATGCAATGCATGAAATGTATTTTTTCCTTTAATTAAGGAAATCCGTATATCTAAAAAGATATCCGGTTACCTTAGGAAAATATGTCAAATTAAATATTCTAAAACCAAAATACTTTGTGATTGTTTGAAAACAATTTTGAAAAGCTTGAATTAAAAATAAAAACTGGGCTAAAATTTTTAAAATGACTCTAATTTCCTAAGTTTAAAAAAATCCGGACTTGGCTACCCTTAACCCGAGACTTGAAAAACCATTTTTAGAGTTTAAAAAGGCTTAGAAATTACCCTAAGTCAGTAGCTAACCCTCCTAATCAGCCCACTCTAAGTAAATTAACCAAAACAGAAAATTGGTTTTTCTTTAAATTCAATTCTGACTCCAGTGTCCAGTTTTAATCCACAATTTTTTACCCTATTTTTAAAAATTCCAAAAATTCTGAAAAAATTATTGGAGACTCAGGACATGTAAAAATACATGGAAAAGAATCGACTTAATTTTCTGATCAAAGATGAATTCCCAGAAAAACCAGAGATGTACGAGTTTTTGGAGGAGAAAAAAAACTGCTTTGTTTTTCTTTAAAATCAATTCTGACTCCACTGTCCAGTTTTAATCCACGATTTTTTACCCTATTTTTAAAAATTCCAAAAATTCTGAAAAACATATCGGAGACTCAGGACATGTAAAAATACACGGGAAAAAATCGACTTAATTTTCTGATCAAAGATGAATTCCCAAACAAATCGGAGATGTACGAGTTTTGGGTGGAAAAAAAACTGCTTTGCCAACATATTTTTTTTGTCTTTGATGAAATCATTTAAAAACCAAAATAAAAATATTTGAAACTCATAGAATGACTTGAAGACAGTAGCTAGGACTTTTTGAAAGTTAAATAAAAATTGGCTAAGTAAAAAAAATCACAAAGGTAGAATAATCAATTTGACAAACTTAATTTTCCACAAGTGTGCTCAAGAGAGCATGACCTTGAACCATTAATTGGCTCAAGTCATTATTCAAGTGGCATGAACATGAAATGCATGAAACAATGCAGCAAACATAATGCATGAAATGCATGGATCTAAACCTAAATGTAAGGAAAATGCATGACGCAAATAATATGGCCTAGACCTAACATGAACTTGCATGACATTTAATGTAACCTAGACCTAAGACATGCATGGCATTTTCACAAACACAAGGCATGCTTAATTCAAAAATCCAACCAAATATCATGCAAATGCAAAAACCTAACAACTAGCATGACAAAAATACAACACACAATGCAAAACACATGGAGTAGCCAAATGGCCCCAAGCTCCAACAAGCATGGCATTTTCACAAACACTTGGTATGCTAGCATGAAAAACTAAGTCATAACACAAAAATCACACCAGCATTTTCACAAACACCTAATATACCAAATCTAAAACATGCTCACTAAGATATAAAACAAGAATCATGCAAAGAATCACACAAGCATTTTCACAAACACTTAATATGCTAACTCTAAAACATGCTCAAATTTAAACAACATGAAAACAGAAAATTAAAAATGCAAAAACATGATATCTAAGACATAAATGGCAACAAACAAAGCAACCAAATTAAATATAACTTAAGAACATGAAATAATAATATTTAAAACATCAAAAATAAAGAAAATAGCATAAACAACATGGTAAAATGAATCAAAAACAACAACTTAAAATAAATAATGTAGGCCATTTGGCCATGGTGAGTTTATTGTAAAAACAAAATGTAAGAAAACTATACTTAAGAAAGGAAATGAAGGAAGAACAAGAAACATTATTTTAAAATGAAAACTCACTAAGTAGCTTTTGAACGGATTAAGCTATAAACCCTCAGAGTAGCTTTTGAACGGATTAAGCCACAAACCCTCTCACAAGTAGCTTTTGAACGGATTAAGCTATAAACCCTCAGAGTAGCTTTTGAACGGATTAAGCTACAAACCCTCAGAGTAGCTTTTGAACGGATTAAGCTACAAACCCTCTCAACAAAAACACTATGACTCACCACCCGGATAATCCTAATACAAGTGTATAGACTATCTCACAAGGGGTAGTGGGTGATTTCAACCAAAGGCCAAGACCCCTTATTTATAAGGTGAGCACCTCCTTGGCTTGACATTACAAAGGGATGTGGGATTGGGACTTAGGCTAAAAAATACCCATGGCTTGATCAAAGAAAATCTCTAACTTAACTCTTGATTTTTAACCACTTGATTGAAAAAATCATAAGCTTCCTCCTTCCTTTGGGCTTGGGCAGGCCAGCACTTCTCTTTTCCAGCCCAGCTCTGATTTTTGAAAGGCCCAAAGAAGCCCTTTTCGGTTGCTTGGGTGAAATGACCATTTTGCCCCCCCGGATGCAAATAAATATCAAACGACTCCAAATTCAATTTTTCTTTTTTTAATACTTCCAAAATAATAAAATATTGAGTTCTGGAAGTTTTCAAAATTTTCCGAGTCCGTTTGCTATTTATTTGGATTTTTTCTTCCCAAAATGTCCTTTTATGCCCCTACTTTTTACCATTTTTTAAACGAGCTCCAAATCAAGATTTTTCTTCACCAATCTCTTCAAAATAATTAAAAAGTGTGATCTGGAAGTTTTCATAATTTTTGGAGCTCATTTGGTATTTTTTCGGGATTTATCGGCTTGAATTACTGCATAGAAGGCCCGGGATTTGGCCATTTTGCAAACGAACTCGGAATCAAGATTTTCTTTCGCCAATCTCTTCCAAATAATTTAAAAATGAGATTTGCCAAATTTCAGAATTTTTGGAGTCCATTTGCTATTTTTCCGGGATTTTCCTTTTTGAATTACTGCATAAGAAGCCCGAGATTTGGCCATTTTGCAAACGAACTCGGAATCAAGATTTTCTTTCTCCATTCTCCTTCAAATGATTAAAGAATGAGATTGACAAATTTTCCATAATTTTCGGAGTCCATTTGCTATTTTTCCCAAAATTTTCCAATTTTGCCCTTTAACCTCCGAAACCCGGTTTTGCTCAAAACAAGTCCGATTTTCAGATTTTCTTCAATCTGAGCCTTGGGCCATCCTTTTTAATCATTCCTCATCCATTGGGGGCTTGGTCTTACCAAGTCGGGCCATTTCTGTGATTCTTCCCGATTTCACCGAAATCCACTAAAAACCCTAATACTCGGTTTTCTTCCGGATTGACTTTTCTTTTGGTTTTTCTTGCAAGTGACTTCTCCATTACCCGTAGTCAGTGCTTATATTTCATTTGGAACCTTCAATTTCGACCAGTTTGATCGTTTAAGCACTTTTCCCCAAATTTCTCGGATTAGGATTTCTTTTCTACTGAATCTCCAAATCCCAACTTCCGAACTCCATATCTTTCAATGTAGACCTCGGATTATCAAAATTCTTTCTCCATTTTTCAATTGAACTTAAAATCTTGATTTTGAAAGTGGGTTGACTTTTTCAGTAGTTGACTTTCTGGGGTTGACTTTTTCGAGGTTGACTTTTTTGGGGTTGACTTTTTTTCAAGTTTGACTTTTTGTGCTCGCCCTTTTAAACTAAGTCTCGGAGTCTCACCTGCAGGATGAAAACAGTCTTTTTATACTTGGAAACATCAATATGGGAAGAAAACATACCTGTTTAGTGGTCCGGACAAAATTAGGTGTCTACAGCTATCACTTCAAGATGCTTTCTATGTAAAAATCCCAACATTAGATTAGAATAATCAGCCCCTAAATATATGATGTCATGGAGATTATGTCATAAATAGGATCATAAATATGACATCATCCATCTCCAACCATTGGTCCATGTTTGCAAATTCAAAGGCTTGATCACAAAAATAACTACCTTCCTCTTCTCTCTTGGCCCTTAGATGAAATGGCTAATAAAAATTAATCTCCATCATGGATTGGCTGATTGCCCTCTTAAAATCCAGCCCAATTCCATTGCAAGAAAAGCCCTTTTCGGTTTCTTCGATAAAATGACCTTTTTGACCCCTGAACCTAAATAAATAGCAAACATACTCCAAATTCAAATTTTCTTTTTTCAATACTTCCAAAATAATAAAAAATTAAATTCTAGAAGTTTTCAAAATTTTTCGAGCCTATTTACTATTTTTTTGGATTTTTCCTTCCAAAATTGCCCTTTTATGCACCTGAACTTTCACCATTTTTAAACGAGCTCCGAATCCAGATTTTTCTTCACCAATATCTTTCAAATAACTTAAAAGTGTGATCTGCAAGTTTTCATAATTTTTGGAACTCATTTGCTATTTTTTCGAGATTTATCTGCTTGAATTTATTCATAGTGGGCTCGGGATTTGGCCATTTTGCAAACGAACTCCGAATCCAAATTTTATTTCGCCAATATCTTCCAAATAATTTAAGAATGAGATCTGCAAATTTTTAGAATTTTTGGATTTCATTTTCTATTTTTCCCAAAATTTCCAATTTTGCCCTTTTGCCTTCAAAGCCCGATTTTGCTCAAAACAAGTCCGATTTCCAGATTTTCTTTTTCTGTACCTTTTTCATATATTGAATTGGAGTTGGTCCAAAAACTCTCAATTTTTACAATCAAATTCCCTTCTGTTTTGATTTTTCCTCTTTTCAATATTGGGAATTTCCTCGTTTTTCCGTTTTTCCTCCAATCGGCTATTTCCTCGGAATTACTTCAAACTGATCCTTGGGCTATCATTGTTTACTCATTCCTCATCAATTAGGGGCTTTAGTTTTACCGAATCAGGCAATTTCTGTAATTTTTCCCAATTTTACCAAAATCCACCAAAAACAATAATTCTCGGTTTTCTTCCAAATTGACTTTTCCTTCGGTTTTGCCTCCAAATGGCTTCTCCATTACCCGTAGTCAGTGCTTCTCTTTCATTTAGAAACTCCAATTTCAACCGATTTGATCGTTTAAGCACTTTTCCCCAAATTTTTCGAACTAGGATTTCCTTTATAATGAATCTCCGCCGTTTTTCAATTGAACTTCAAATCTTGATTTTGAAAGTGGGTTGACTTTTTCAATAGTTGACTTTTTAGGGTTGACTTTTTCAAGTTTGACTTTTTATGTCTGCTTTCTTAAACTAAGTCACGGAGTACCACCTGCAGGATAAGAAAAGTTTTTTTGCATTCTGAAATATCACTTTAGGAACCTGACTTTGTGGTCCGGACAAAATTAGGTGTCTACAGCCTTAATAAGGAAACCCCCAGGTAAAAATTCAATTGAGCAATTATTTTCATGTGTGAGTTAGAAACAGACAATAAATTATGAGAGATTAAGTGATGAATTTGAAGTGCATAGAGAAGTAAAGGTCATACGAGATGTTGCTCTTGAATATGGAATCCAAGCAGTGTATGGAGAATATTTAGCCATGGTTGCTGGTGTAGCAATATGAAATCCAGCAACTGTGTTTGACAAATTGTTGTTTCTACTGGCTGCATAGTGACATTTAGCTGCAAAATTTTCAGGTTTGAGGCAAATTTGACACTTTACAAATGAAACTTTGAGATGAAGCATCAAATAAATTCCCATTTTGTTGAAGGCTAGGAGTGTGATAACTTCGGTTGCATAAAGATAAGAGGGGAAAGTGATTTAGTTGTTTTCCACGACGTTGATTGGAATTGACAGGAGGATATTGAGCATAATTGTTGTTTCTTCGATGGTCTGGTTGACGGTTTCGAGATTGAGTTTGGCTATTGTAAAGAGCTGATTGTGTGTTTCAAGTAGAAATGCATTGTACGAGACATTCAGTTTTCAATGGTGGTGATGAAGGAGTCGTATTCAGGGCCTAAACCATTAAGAGTCAATGCAACAAGATCACTTATCTTTTACCTTTTCGTTGACAACAGCGAGCGAGTCTGATAAAGTCTTAAATCTGTTGAAGATAGTCAGCAATTGTGCGATCTCTTTTGGTGACAAGTGAGATTTGCGAGCAACAGACTGTTGTTGAAATAATTCTGAAAGTGTCTCCCAAATGTCTTTTGAAGATGATAATATAAGAATTTGGACAACTAGATTTTCTGAGAGTGTGGCATTAATGCAACTTTTGACAAAGTGGTAAAGTTTTCTCCAACGAATGAAAGCACGATTAGGCTTATCAGATGATTCAATAATTTTTGGTGGTGTTAGAAGGGTGCCATCAACAAAACCTGTCAGATTAGTGCTAATGAGTATAGATTCTAGTTGATCATGCCAAATCAGGTAGTTTCTTCAATCAAGTTTGACAGAAACATAATGGGTAATATTGGTGATAGGAAGTGATATTGAGGATGGAAGTTCAGTTATGTTTGCTGAGTTTGTCATTGCTGGTATAAGGTTTATTTGTTGTAAGTGGAGTAATAAAAAAAAAATTGGTACAAGCCTTAAAGCTCTGATACCAAATAAAAACTTTGTAGTAACAGCAGTAATACAAAATGATTGTGTTGTTGTGAATCTGTTGCCCGTGAGAGGCAGAGTACTCTTCATTATATATCATGAAAATACACAAAGTTAGTGTGAATACAAGTTTTATGAACAAAAACTTAATTATATAATAAATGGATAATCATTAAATTTTAGCATGAGTCTAGTGCAACTATCATGTGATTTGATTTTTTGAGAATACTCCTAAAATCAAGAGTTGACTTCATATGATCTGTTATATCCCGACCCCGAAAACCTTTAATAGCATAGACAAGAAAATTTGTTTGAATTAGCATCCCTTCTTCACGGGTATAAGAATATTAAAATTCACTAATAAATTAAAAAGATAAAGAAAATAAATCCATGTTAAAGGCGAAATGTAATTCATATATATATATTGTTGCAAATAGCTTCAAAACATGCCAAAGGAATACATCAAAATTAACTTTTCGGGCCCTTGATCTGATCAACTCAAAGGAATACATCAAGGTTAAAAACTTGTTGATATTTCAATTTATAGATCTCATACCTAAACCTTTCGAAAAGGTAGAGCCCAATATCACATCATGTGCTAAAAAATGAGGGCAAAGTGACAAAGAACAGAAGTAGAGCCTGCTTCAAATATGGGCATGTGTTAAAGTAGAGTGTTGCCTAAAAGGATAGAAGAAAGTGAAGCTGAGTTGAACTGAAAGGGATGGATGGGTGAGTAAGGCTAGGTTAGGACTTGGTTACATAATAATAATATTCTCCATTACTTTGAGTTTGACCAGGAAGGTATGCAGGATCCACCAAATCCATCATGCAACACAGCAAAAGGTAGCTGCAGCTGCTATTGAAATGAAATGATGATAAAAATAAAAATCAAGTAATAATGGCTGCCCACTTTGTTAGGCGGTAGTCTTATTGTCACATTGTTAAGCATGCAATTACTTTTGATGCTTTCATTTTCAAACATTTTTCATTATTTTTCTTTCATTTTCTATACACAATTGATAGAATTTTTGAACTTCGTAAACGAAATTAATAAATCAATAAATATTTTTTTTATTATATTAATTTTTTAATATTTTTTTTTACTTACAAGAACATATGCCATCTTACTAAACTCATTGATAAATTTTCTAATCTCTACTAATAATATATCATATAACTTTCCTATATTTTATATCAAGCAATAGGAATATCAATTTTAATTAACTTATTATAATAATATGATCACTTTTATACCTAATAAACATTTGGCCTAATAACATATACATGCATTCTCTATTCAAATAAATAGATGGATTCAAAATCTCATTTTTGTTTAAATAAAAGAAAAATGATTGCTTGCTAAAAGTTTTAACAAATGGAAAATCACCTCCTTTTGGGGATTAGGGTTTAAGTTCAAATCCCTACTACATACCCTCTTGGATTTCTTCATATATAGTCTATGTACCCAAAAAAATTAACTTGTGTTTTTTATTATACTGAATGTTAAGAAATTATAATATTAGCATATATCTTTAGAGACATAATATATATATATATATATATATATATCAATGGACATCGTATCAATTTTCACCTAAACTGTAAATCTACAGACTTTCTTTGTGCTTTTTGTATATATATATATATATATATATATATATATATATATATATATATATATATATATATATGTGAGTAAGGATTCATTTATATAAGTGTAAAATTAAAGGGTAAATATAAAAAACATGCCCTCAATAATTAAATAATTATTAAATGGTCTAATAGTTAAGAGTTATTTGAAAAAGAGAAATGAAGAGTTAAAAATTGTTAGGAAGGATATTTTAAAGACAAAATTGTTCTTAATGAAAAAACTTCATTCTCCTTTTTCCTTCCATTAAAGAATTATTATTTTTTAAAAATTTTAATTAAAAATAAATTAAACAAATAAAATATTTAAATATTTAATTTTTTAAAATTTTAAAAAATAAAAAAAAATAATTTTAGAAATATTATTTGTATTATTTATTATTTTTTAATTAAAAAAGTAAATTAAAAAATTAAAAAAATTATGTTTTAAAATTTAAAATTTTATTTTTAAAAAATTTTATTTTTTTAATTAAAAAAATAAATTAAAAAATAAGAGGAAAAGAGAGAAGAAGGTTTTTTTCTTATAAAGGGTAATTTTGTCTTTACAATTTTCTTTCTAACAATTTTATACTTTTCATTTCTCTTTTCAAATAATTCTTACTCATTATATCATTTAATCATTATTGTATTGGAAAGGGTGTGTTTTCCAAATTTACCCAAAATTAAATCAGTTTTACACGTTTTTATAATTTTTTATACGATTTATATTTATTTAATCCAACCATCGTATTTCATGTTATATTCACGTAGATCATGGGCGTTAAGTTTCATGTAAATTAAAAATATTTAACTATTTGTTCGATGTAAAAAAATTTTAATCGTTAAATATATATGAAAAAAAAGATAGTATTCTCAATCGATATGATAGAGATATCGGATCGATTCAAAACTTTACGTGCACAACGAGTACAATTATTTTATTAAATCCAACGGTCGGTTTGTTAAAATGTAAATTGTATAAAAAATCATGTAAATGTATAAAACTAATTCAGTATGACACTAAAGTGAGTTAATATTTCATATATATATATATATATATATATATATATATGAGGATGGATCCACTTACACTAGTGTAAAATTAAATCACTTTACACACTTTCATAATTTTTTAAACGACTTATATATTAACAAATCGACCGTTGGATTTAACAATATAATTGTACTCGTAGTGCACGTAAAGTTTCGAATCGATCCAATATTTCTATCATATCGATCGAGAATACTGTCTTTTACAATATATATTTAACAGTTGAAATTTTTTTACATCAAATAAATAGTTAAATATTTTTAATTTACTCGAAACTCGACGTGCATGATCTACGTGAATACATCATGAAATACGACGATCGAATTAAACAAATATAAATCATATAAAAAGTTATGAAAATATGTAAAATTAATTTAATTTTATATTAATATAAGCAGATCTCCCTTCTGTCTATATATACACGTGCAATGTGTGTATTTTGCACACTCAAGGACCTAACTGAATTGCCAATTATCCAAAAAAAAAAAATTGCCATTGACGTGATCTGTGCTTAATTGAAAATGACTAACTCAAAGCAATTAAATGGCAATTAAGTTTAAAAAATTAAAATAAAAAAAAAAAAAAAAAAAGAAACTCAAAACATGAAACATCCTGAATTCAAAAGCTATCGAATCTAAAGTGATTTAAACTCAAAAATTGATATTGACTTGAAAACAACTCAAACTTAAAGGTGGCAAATTCAAGATTATAATGTGACCATACGTGTGTCTCTACCTTTTGAATTCTTTCTAGGTTTTTAAAAAGGTCAGGAGAGGGGAAACAATTTCATTTTAAGATTAAGTTACATTGTAGGTCTTAATGAAAATTTACACATCGTTTACATTGGCAATGAGACTCGAATCTAATTTTTATAAACGAAGTATTCGAAACATTACTAATTCAACTAAGTACTCCAAACCTTACCAATTCAACCAACCCAATTGATCACAAACTTTTGAATTCTTTAAAAAATGACAAACATAAGTATAACACTATAAATGATTATACTTAAAGATTAACTAACATAACGTAACCTGTTATATTAGTAAATAGATTATCTTACACAACAATGCATAACTTATAAATAACTTGTGCTAGAACACTAACATTTCATGGTAATATTACAGCCTATAAATTCAGTCTTAAGTTTATAAATTTATCATTTTATTTTATTTTATTTTTATATTTTTTATATTATATATATATATAAAATGAAAATTTATAGCAATTGATCTTGTTTAAAGGTGAGTCAAATAAATTTTTTATGATTATTTTAAAAAATGATGTTCATAATTAAATAATAAATATTATTATTTAAAAAAATTAAAAATTAATAAAAAAATAATGTGAAATGGTGCGAAACATAACAATTATATATGTAACAAACATCTATAAAAACGAAAATAATATTTATATTTTAACATTCAAGATTAGGGATGGCAATGATAGTGCGGATTCGGATATCTGTAATTATCCGATTCGCTTTTTGCAAATTCAAATATTGCGGATTCGGATAAAATTAGGATATTATAATTACTATCTGCAGCGGATTCGGAGCGGATGCAAATATGAAAAATCGGATATCCATTATCTGAATCTACATTACTTATAAGGATAACGGATTTGGATATCCAAATTCGCTATCCGAATCCGCATTACTCTGCGGATTCGATAGTGATATCCGAATCCATTATCCATTTAGTAAAATACATAAATTTATGCTCATGGAGAGAGTTGAACCTTGGCTTGTAAGGTTAACTATTAAAAACTTTACCAAGTGAGCTAATCTTCAAGTATAATGAAATATAATAACAATTTTAAAAATGTTTTTCCAAAATAAAGTATATAATAGTAAATTAATTATATAATTAAATTAATTAATTATATTAAATACCTTTAAAATTTAAAGATGCATGGTACTTTTATAAAACAATATTTGATGACTTAATCAGCTTAATTAATTAAATCACTCTAATGACAAGATTTATTTTATTTATTTTTTAGAAAATGATCTTGTAACAAAATTATGTACTTATGTTAATTAAAATAAATATTAAAATATAAATTTTTTATAATATGACATAAATATATATATATATATGTTTTTAAGTATAAATGTTGTGTATAAATTTTAGAATTTGTTTGTTGTTAATTATGAGTGACTTTGAATTTAAAATTAATTTTTGTTTGATTTTATATTTTTATTTAAATTTTTTTTTACTTACTCAAATTCAAATTTTTAGCAGATTTAAATAATGTTATTTAATTCGGACTCAAATTCGAATAGTAATATTCGAATTTAATGCGGATAATAAAAAGATTCGGATTTTAAAACAGTTATGCAAATTCATATTTAAATATTACAGAAAAAGACAGATATCTGATCTGCTGTTATCCGTATTTAAGACAGAATGAAACCAGAGAAGAAGCAAAATATTCTAAAAACAGTACGGAACAAATATGACAAAATTTGACCGCTTGTTCTGTTGTCATTCCTGTATTATCTCTACTCTAAACTATATTTTATATAACAGAATAAGCGCGTGAGTAAGTAAAATAAGGTATATATGTGGTTGAAATGATGGTTGTCTTGTATGTTGGATAGATTAAGGGCTAGTTTAACATTGCTGTCAGAAAAAGTTTGGGTTGAAAAAAGTGTGTTTAAAAAGTGTGATGAAAAACTATGGTTTAAATTTTTTCAAGTGTTTACCATTGCTGTGAAAAAATGTTGTGAGAAATTAAAATATCAAAAGAATATATGTTTAAAATAATAAAAGTGTAAAGATATGAGGATAATAAAATCATTTTATCCAAAAGCCAATTTTTAAAGCCCAAAACCTATATTTTTTGGCTTTTTGATTTGGCTTTTCAAACCATGATTTCAACAACAAAAGCCAATTTTTTTTATCTGTTTAACATTACGTTTGCGGTGAAAAGCAGGTTTTGACCTCAAAAGCTGTGCCAGAAGCAATGTTAACAATGCCTAAGGGCTAGTTTAGCATTGCTGTTGGAAAAAGCTTGGGTTGGGAAAAGCTCGAGTTGGAAAAAGTGTGTTTATAAAGTGTGGTGAAAAAATGTGGTTTAAAAACTTTTAAGTGTTTAGCATTGCTGTGAAAAAGTGTTGTAGGAAATTGAAATGTCAAAAAAAGATATGTTTAAAATAATAAAAGTGTAGAGATGTGAGGATAATAAAGTCATTTTATCCAAAAGCCAGCTTTTAAAGCCCAAAAGCTATATTTTTTTGGCTTTTTGGTTTGGCTTTTCAAACCATGGTTTCAACAGCAGAAGCCAAATTTTTTTATCTATTTAGCATTGTGTTTGCGGTGAAAAGCAGCTTTTGACCTCAAAAGCTGTGCCAAAAACAATGAGGCCTGTGGTGGGTTTGGGGTTTGTTGGGAGAATCTAAAAAACATGCCCTCTAGACATGAGTAATTGTTCAATGGTCTAATAGGATAAAATAACTTGTAAAAAGGAAGTGAAGAATTAAGAAATTATTAGAAAGAAAATGATAAAGACAAAATTACCCTTAACTAAAAACCTCACTTTCCCTTTATTTTCTCCATTCTAGACCCCTCACCCATTTTTTCCCTCTCACATTCTCTCATACCATCTCTATCTCGATAATAAATTTAAAAATAGCCCAAGTAAATTATTTTGAGTGGGTTTCAGATCACATAAGCACAATCCCATTTACTTAACATTCAATTTCAGAAGAAAATTAAGTTGCAAGCATATGAAAATTTTACTTTTGGTTGATTTATTTTTTCACAAAATTTTCATTTTTATTAATTTTTTGGTGGGTTTATGATAATTTGTGGGCTTTCTTTTTCTAAGTTTTTTTTTTTAAGTTAGTTGTACTTTATCTGGATTTCAAGTTTGATTTCAATCTTAGATTGCAAAACTTAGAAAGCTAAAGTTTTGAGAAATTAAGGAAAACAAGTTGTTGAAAACTGATAAATTGCTAACACACCTAAAATATTCTAATGGAAGCACCTGAATATGAGCAAAGTGACAGTCCAAAACACCATCATTTTGAAAAAAAAAAACATTATTCTTTAATGCGTTTTAAAGAAAAATGACAAAGAGATAGAAAGCTTAGAGACAAACGTAGAAGAGAAATGTGTTTAGCTAGGTCAAGTTTTGTTTTGAGCGGAAAGACACTTAAGCCTTTTGACATATAGTCCATTTCTTTTCTCTTTTCCTTATTCTTTTCATTAAGGGTATTTAAGTATTCACCATTTTCTTAACAATAATTTTTTAACTCTTCATTTCTCTTTTTTAAATTATTTATGTGCATTAGATAATTGAACAATTATCCCCAATGAAATAGATGTTTTTCAAATAAACCCGGGTTTGTTTGGCATTTGGCAATGGGTAATTGGAAGGAGACTAATCATTATTAAACAAACAGTACTAAAGCTTGGAAACCATGATTAGCGCTAACCAAATGTGGCCCACTAGGAATCCCAAGTGCCGTCCTAACGTCCTAACCCATCCCACAACTCCTATCCCTATATCTCTCTTTCATTCAAGGTTATAAGGTATTATTAATCTACTAATTTACTCATAAATCTAACTTTCAATTCATAGTTCATACTTACTTTATTCTTATTACAATAAAATGATATTAATTGAGATTTGTTGGAGAGATTTAGAGGCAAGTGATGTGGAAAAAGGTTGCAGACGCAAAATTTTGTTGGAAATGAGATGGAATCGCCATTGGCATGAGGTTGGTAAAAGTGTTAGATTTATACCCGTTAGGATAATGGTGGTTCGCGCTTCTTTTTGCTGGGTTCTAGTCAAGCTCACAACTAGTATTGATCTAAGAATGGTGAAATGCAACCAAGAAAAATTCTGGGTTTGAGGTTGGGTTAAATCTTGGTAGAGGATGACGGGGGAAGAGTGAAAGTAACAAAGCCATAAGAATGATCTCTTTATTTCTGTTTTGGAGCTTAGAGTAAGGAAAAAAGAAATATTTACTGCTAAAAAATGAAATTCATAACATAAAACCATATACAAGAACTTGATTGTGTTGCCAGATTCTAAATGGGGAGGCATAGAAGCTTGGGTGACCTTGGACGAGCTAATTCCTGCGACAAGGAAAAATAGTCTTTTGAAAACAAGAATAACCAAAACAACTAGCATTAAGATAACGTTGTTTAATATTATTTATACCACAAATAAGTAGACAATGTCGTGCAAACTTCTATTATATAATTTACATAAGATAACGTTGTTAATTATAAAAAAAACGAACATGACATAACCATTATCCGAAAGCAACAGAATGTAATTAGTATTTTAATCATTGCCTGGACCACAAACTTCTATTTTACAGAATTACACCAAAAGCCGAAATCATAAATCCTACCATAGTACTATCAGGCAAATGCCCATCAATCCTCATATAATCAAAAATGAATTTAGCCTAGTCATGTAGACCCATATGACAAAATGACCTCATAAGCAAATTACAAGTCCAAAAACAATGAGTAATATTAAAATTCACTCAACTGAACTCGAAAAAACTTCAACCCAAATGCCGGATTTTTTCACCATTCAACAACTTCAAATTCAATAAAAGGCGTCAAATTCTTGGTCGAATAACCCAAAAGCATAAAGAGGAGAATTGATGTTCAATATCTTAACAACATATCTTAGCATTTGTAATCACAATAAAAGAAGAGGTGAGAGGATAGGATAGGATGGGATGGGAAATGCAAATCTGCTATCTTTACTTTGCCCTGTTATGTTATCAACAACAGTGGACTTTGCCATGTGAGGTTTAGCAAGCTTTATTAGGTACTCACATTCTTCCTTGGACTGTTGAAATGAGTAAAGAGTCAAAATCAAAACAACAATCCCAAAAAAAAAAGTAATGGAAAATATTATTATTAACCAAAAACTAGAGGAATACCTCAAACTCAACAGACACTACAAGGGGATCATGAAATCAAACTGTGCCCACTGCCCAGAATTATACCAAATCAGTAAAAAGAAAAGGGTTTTACAAGGTTTCCTTCATAAATTATTCGACTCGTCAAATCCTATGCATTGCATTTTCTGAGGATAACTATTATTCTCATTAATTCCCATTAATTACAAAATTTCCTAGCGTAAGCATATACAATTAGAAAGATGAGATTGGCAATTTCAAATTATTTATACTAACCAAAAAATATCAACTATGTATGAAACCTTGATACATTTGTGTAAAAGTAATTTATAAATAAAGATTATATATATATATATATATATATAAAATAAAAAGAGGAATAGAATAGAAACTAACCAAGAAGTTATGATAAATGAAAGATCTAGGCTCCCAAGAAAGAACTTCAGTCCACTGCTCCCCTCTCTTTCCCAAGCCTTTTCCTCTACATGAAAATCCCACCCAAATATTGAGTCAAATCAACGAAAATAATCAGAAAATACATCGCTATTAATCATGCAATAATCAAAAAATGAGAAGTTTCATGGAAACAAAACTAAAAAAACTAAAAGGATACCACAAGAAATAAACAAATCGAGACACGAAAAAGAAAAAAAAAGATAGATGAAATTGAACCTGCGGTGCAAGAGGTATGAGGATCTTTCTGGAGATCCTTGAGCTCCTTCAATATCCGCTTTGAAGCCATCACCTAAACCCTAAAACAAACAAAAAAAAAATGGAATATTTATATCATAATAAAACTATAATCTATTTTTCTACCCAGTTTACAGTATGAAGAAATACCCATAAAGTAAAAACGAAAAAAAAATGCTTACTTTGTCTTGTTTTTTTCAATCTAGAGAAAGTGTCATAAAAGCCAAGAGTTGGAGTAGTGGTTATAGTAGCTATTGGAGTGAATCTCTTGGTTGAAACTAAGGTTTTGCGTGAGGGAAGCCGAGATAGAGAATGGGTATTGTGCTTCTTTAACTGGAGCAAGCCACAAAAATAAAGTAAGAGTTTTGTTAGCTTAAAGATAATCAACTTTACTGAAAAGGTTGTGTTTTTGGATGGATTCCAGTTGTTGGGTGGTTTCTGGGGTAGCGAGGATGGAGGCGGCGCTGGTTTGAGAAGATGGAAGAGGTGCGGCTGAAGGGTTTCGACTTTCAAACGAAACAAAGCTTTTTAGATTTTGGGATTTTATTATTTGAGAGAGAAAATTCGGGATTTGGGTATTTTTGAGATTCGGTAAACAGGTTGCTGACTTTTTTTTTTTTTGGTTTCAACGGTTCAGATTAAATTATTTTCATCTAATGGCTATAATTTGTTGGAGCCTACCAAAAACCTACGTTAAGAGACTTTTCTTAGAATTGTCCTGCTTTGGGTCTTAGTCAGCCCACAACTAATCGTGGTCCAAAAAAGTAGAGTGAAGTCCAAGAAAAGTTGGATCCAGTTAGAAATGTGCATGGCTCGAGGCTGGTGGGTTATTGGCAGTGAGGTACAGTAGCAACAAAATAGAAACGAGATAACCTTGGTGAGACTAATTTGTTTTTGAATATCTAAAACATAAAATAACATTAAGTTGAATATCTAACACATAACATTAACATTAAGTGAAGAGTTTAGGACTTTGGTTCAAGAAATACAACATATTTAAGTTTAGGGCTTAAAATTAGTCAAAAGACTAATTCCCAAGCTCGTCTCATGCATGAGAACTCAGTCTAGATGGTAATATGACTCGAATACATCGGGTTTCAAGCCACCTAACCCTGATAGGGCCGAGTTGGGTTAGGTTTGGAATTAAGCTATACCCACCTTGTCTTGAGATATTTATCAAAATACCCTTATATTTTTTATTTTATGACTTAAGGTGTGAAGAAGAAATTAGACTAAAAAAAAATATATAGGATACCTTTGATCATATTATCAAAAAAACAAATTAACTAATAAATAATTATAATTTTTGTCTATATAATTTAACTAAAATATTATAAAAATATAATTAATTTAAAAATTATCTTTAATTATAATGAAATTAAAACTTAATTAAGTTTTATTCTAATTAAAGTATATGTTAAATATGTTAAAATTATCCTTTAATTTAATTATATATTAATTTTTGAGATGAATGTATTAAGTTATACTTTATTTAAAATAAATTAATTACCATTATGTATAATTATATAAAAGTACGGATGTGAAGAATCTTTTAAATTAAAAAAAATAATCATTGTTGTTCACTATATCTCTAAATTTTCATTCTAATATTTTTTTATTATTAATAAGATTAATCTAATTTATAAGTTATTATTTTAATTTTATTAAATGAATTTATGTGATAATAAATAAAAAAGAGTTAAAGTTTATATTGAATTGTTTTATTTTCATAGTTTTAATTTTCATTAACCTTAAAAAGTAAATGAATTTATTTGATAAATAAAAAAAAGAATTAAAGTTTACATTGAATTTATTTATCTTCATAATTTTAATCTACATTAAAATTAAAAAAAATAAATTTGATATAATTTGCGCATGAAACAATGTTTACATGTTAATACAATTTTAGATTAATGTACATTTTATTAATTTAACAATTATATGTTAAAATAAATAAAATAACGAGTAACAGAATACTAGTTTAAAATTTTTTTACTCATAAAGAATTGATTAAAAATAGAAAAAATAAACAAAAAAAAACAAAAAAACAAAACAAAACAAAACAAAACGAGGGAATTTGTAATATTAAGTAAAATTTGAACAAAAGAAATTGACTAATGCAATTCTAACATTAGTTGCTTTTTCAGTAGAGATAAAATGTGTTTTTGCACTAATAATGATAAATTTATTTTTAATAAAATTTCATGAACAATAATTATTAATTTAATCTCCTTTCTTTTCCCCCTTTTTTTTTTTTGGGGATTTTAATCAATTTCTCTATCATTAAACATATTTTAAATAATAATAATTTATTTATTTTAAATGAAGATAACTTAATACATTGAATCAAAAATAAATGTAAAATATTTAATATACTAGTTTTGATCCCGTGCCATGCACGAGATATCAAAATTTATAAAATTTTGATATAAATAAATTAATAATAAAAAGTATTTTAAAATAAAAATTAAAAATACTTTAACATATATAATCAAATTAATATTCAACTTTTCTAACAATATGCATAAATATTACATACCACATATATTAAGTGGAGAACCATCATTTTAGTAAAAAAGTAAAATATATTGATTTTATTATTGTTTCATTGACAATTGTATAAAACAAAAAGCATGATTAAATGAACTTTTATATGGCGACAAAATATTAATACACATATTAACAAAATTGAATATTTTAAACATGCCTATGAATGAACATTATGTAGTACTATTTTGTAACAAAATTGTATACTATATTACATGATATATTTTAAATACATTGGTTAATAAATTTTTGAGGATTTTCAAATTTAATATTTTGGTATAATTATTTGCTAAATGAATTAGATGTTAGATAAACTTCAAAAAAGATAATTTCATCTAATATTGTACTTTTTATATTTGAAGGGGCTAAGCTGCTTATTATTGTAATTAGTTATTTAATTTTTTGAATTTCTTACAAATAAATATTATTATTGTTTATGCAATTGGATATGAATATATAATTTGATAACTACCAATGCCTATCATTATTTGGAACTCATATTGTCTAAGTAATTTAAACTTTAGTAAGTTTCTTATAGTGTATTAATTTAAATATTTCTTAGTGTAAAATTAGCATATTTAAGTATTCTTATGTGTTCATTTGATATTGATTTCTAGATTTTATTATTTTTTTTAAAGGGAGTATTTCAGAATGAAAACTATGTCTCAATATAGATTTGAAATCAATAATTAGTAAAAATTAATAACTTAGTAGAAAAAAATAATTCTCCAATAATTAATTCTATATAATTTAATTGAAACCATGGGTTAATCGTGGATATTTGATTCCCAAAACAAATATAATTCGTTGTTAAACATAAAAATTGTTCAACATTTAAACTAAGAATTATATCATGAAACTTTTTTTCCCTAACACATTATAAATCCTTAATACTTTTATTAAAATTTATTAAGGTTCTAGTTAGATACAAAACACTAAAATAGATCTTAAAAAATATCCAAAAATTTATAAAAATAAAATTAAAAGAATTGATTATTTACTATAGAAGATCTAATAATAAAAAAATTATAATTAAATTAATAAAGATAAAAAGAGATATACATGATTTTGAAATTAAATTTGATTGATAAAACAATTTTTAATTTGTAGTAATTTTAGAAAGATTTAATCTTCCATTGTATTTAAACTTTGGTAAGATAAAATTTTATATATTTTCAAATTTCAAATATATAGATTTATGCTATGGATAAACATTAGTAAAGGAAGGTTTTTTAAAGGAAAGTAAATGATAGACGTGTACTCTTTATTTGGATAGTTAAAATTAATAAAAGAAAGAAAAAGAATCCTAATAACCATTGTTCGGTTAGAGGGTGAAAAGGAAAGGAAATGATTCATTATATTAGTATTTTTCCAGTTATAACCTTTTTTATAAAATGAAATATAGTATTAAAATTATTTATAAAATATAATGAAGAAAATTATACCAAATATCAAAATTGTTCATAAAAACTATAATAAGCGATTAATAATAATTTATAACTAGAGAATATGTTAACCAATAACATATCAATATATATATCTGTCTAACATAAGCTTATTTTATCAAAATAAAAAATAAATATTTTCATCCTAATAAAAATTCTATTTCAACGAATTAAAATTTCATCTAGTAAAGATGTTTTAATAATATTAATAATTTTTTAATCATTATAAATGAGAGATCAATATAACTAAAATTTTTTTTATATAAAACAATTGAACAATATGAATAAGGTAAAAAAGAAATTTCACATGTTAAAAGACATTTTAGCTTTTCTTTTCTCTCCATTCCTCCCCAAATTGGGGTATATAAAAAATAAGCATTTCAAGCAAAAACCAAGGGGTACTCAGCTCCCGTCTCTTTCTCTTTAATGAATTAGAAGTTTTATCCAAACAAAGGAAAGGTTTTTCTTTTTTCCTTATTTTCCTTTCCTTTTCTTTCCCTTCCCCAATCCAAACATAAGGTTAGTCTTTTATTTGAATTTGAAATATAAATAAATATATTATCCTACATATCATGTAGAAAAGCTGTACATGTAAGCTTCCATATCAGCAAATCTTATCTGATAATCTTGTATCTTGTTATATTATATTATATATATATATATATATGATTATATACTTAAAATAGAAAATAAAAAGAATCTTGTATAAGAGAAAAAATAATTAACAAAAAATAGTCTTTTCATTTAATTAATTTAGTAATTAATATCTCATATGAGAGTAATGTATTTTTTACCAAGGGAATAAGAGTTTCTTTTTTTAACCAATGAGAGATATTAAGTGTAATTTTAGTAAAATCTCACCTGAGTAAAAGTACTTTGATAGCATTTGGGTAAAAATGAGGTAGTGACTGCATAATACATAAAAACCAGAAAGGAAACATCTCCAGAATATTAGGCAATAGGCACCAACCACATTACCGTTTTCAAACATATATCTTATCTTCCAGCATCATATCATACATACTGATTTTCTGAGAGAAACCGGCATTTCTCTCAACCAACAAGTCACAAACACAAACTCAGGTAAAGGGAAATTACATAGAAACCAAACACATGATTGAATCACAAACCATTTCTAAATTACGCAACACCTTTGTTTAGATTTTGCCTCTTCACATGGGCTCCTCTACTTCCTCCTCCTCCTCCTCCTCGTATTCACCTTCCTCATCAGCAGTAGCATCCTGGTATTGCTGATATTCAGACACAAGGTCATTCATGTTGCTCTCAGCCTCCGTGAACTCCATCTCGTCCATACCTTCACCGGTGTACCAATGCAAGAAAGCCTTCCTCCTGAACATAGCAGTGAATTGTTCACTAACTCTCCTGAACATTTCCTGAATAGAGGTTGAGTTCCCTACAAAGGTAGATGCCATGGAGAGACCTCTAGGTGGAATGTCACAGACACTGGATTTCACATTGTTTGGAATCCACTCCACAAAGTAGGAAGAGTTCTTGTTTTGCACATTGATCATCTGCTCATCCACTTCCTTAGTACTCATCTTGCCTCTGAACATGGCTGATGCAGTGAGGTAGCGACCGTGCCTTGGGTCAGCAGCGCACATCATGTTCTTTGAATCCCACATTTGTTGGGTTAACTCAGGGACTGTTAGAGCACGATACTGCTGGGAACCGCGGGAGGTTAGAGGAGCAAACCCAACCATAAAAAAGTGAAGTCGAGGGAAGGGAATCAGGTTCACAGCAAGCTTTCGGAGGTCAGAGTTGAGTTGACCAGGGAACCTGAGACAGCAAGTGACTCCACTCATGGTTGCAGAGATCAAGTGGTTCAAATCACCAACTGCAACACATATAAGATACAAATAAGTAGATAACTGGAGCACTAGTAAACTAGCAAAAGTGATCAGAACATCAAGGAATATGTAACTAACTTTGGCTATTATTTAAGCTTACCCTTCAAGAAAGGTATTTATATTGAAAAAAGAAAGGCTACTTTCAGCTCAAACTGTACTCTTTTAGCAGAGCTTAATGTGTGAATGTCTGTATGTGTGTGTCTGCATGCATGAGTGTGTACTTGCTGTCTTTTGAAAAAGATATTTGGATTTCATTATGTCTTCAGCTACACAAAAAGGATAACTAGCTCTACCCCTATTTGAACACGCTATAACTAAGCTAAAATCTCAAAATAAAGCATTGGATTGCAATTTTTAAATTATGTTTACAGCCTAGACACATTTTTGGGGAGATTAAGAATAGTAATTATGAAGAAAATTAAAAATTAAAATCTTAAGAATCAACAAACCTTTTTGCATGATAAAATTACTTTTCTACATTACTACTAGCCAACCACAATTCATTATAGTCCTCATCTATAACCGAGTTGTTGGCCCAATTATTAAACCTCAGGATTTCAAGGCATCAAGCTCTTCAGCTTGTGGCAGTGCACATTATGATTTAGCCACCACTAGTCAAGAATTGACATGTAAAAAGCATCAAACCCCAGAGGGAGATTCAGAACACAGAAAACATATACTTTTGCGGCCTCATATTTACTTACAGCTAGGAGTAGTCAATTTGAGAGTCCTGAAGCAGATATCATATAAGGCCTCATTATCAAGAACCATGCACTCATCAGCATTCTCAACAAGCTGATGAACAGAAAGGGTTGCATTGTATGGCTCAACAACTGTATCTGAAACCTTTGGTGAGGGGAATACAGAGAACGTAAGCATCATCCTGTCAGGGTACTCCTCTCTAATCTTTGAGATTAGCAAGGTACCCATCCCTGAACCTGTTCCTCCACCCAATGAGTGGCACACCTGGAAACCTGCAATGGCAGATCAGATCCGCTAGTATCAATAAAGATAGCAAATATATAACTCTAAGAAACATGTTTGGCAACTAAAATTGAATGGAATTATCAGTTTATACCAGTCAGAACCTAAAAGAACAATATCCTTACCTTGCAGACAGTCACAGTTCTCAGCCTCCTTCCTCAAAACATCAAGAACAGTGTCAATAAGCTCGGCTCCCTCAGTGTAATGGCCCTTAGCCCAGTTGTTTCCAGCACCAGATTGTCCAAAAACGAAGTTATCGGGCCTGAAAATCTGGCCGTAAGGACCAGTTCGGACACTGTCCATGGTACCAGGCTCCAAGTCCATGAGCACAGCACGAGGAACAAAGCGGCCACAGGAAGCCTCATTATAGTAGACATTGACACGCTCCAACTGCAGATCTGAGGAACCAATGTACCTTCCAGTTGGATCTATGCCGTGCTCATCGCAAACAACCTCCCAAAACTTGGAACCAATCTGGTTCCCACATTGTCCACCTTGAACATGAAGGATCTCTCTCATTTTCCCCCCTAATTGAGAACAATTGAGTTAAAATTAAATTCTAAATTCTATAAATTATGATAAAATGAATGCATTCTTTAAGACATAAAAAAAAAAAAAAAAAAAAGTTGAGTGAAACTGTGATTCTTCAGATCTAAAAGCTAAACATACGCAAGAAATTTGAGATCTAACATCCAAGGCATTCTAATATTGACAGAGAGGCAATGCAGATTTGAACAAAACCTGGTTTCCTAAATTTTCCAAAAAAAAAAAAAAAAAGACAATAATAATCAGCGCATAGTTTCAGTGAAAACAAACAGAAAAAGAAGTGGAAATTCAGACCCCAGAAAATGGCAAAAGAAATCTATCTATCTACCAAAAATGAAATGCAGAGATGAGAATGAGAAGCAAAACTTCAAAAGAAAATATAGCGAATGTCATGAAAATTAAGCAGAAATTTGCGATCTATTTAATTTAATTTAATTTAATTTAAGAAGAAGTAAGAGAGAAAGTTTTACCTGTGTTAGATTTGTGAAATTTGGGAGAATTTGCAGAAACTTTTGAGAGAGTTGTGATTGTTTTGGGAAGGGAAGGATTAGTGTGTTATATATTGGAAGTGAGGAGTGAGGAGTGAGATCGTACGGTGAGTGGTTGTTCCCTCCTTTTTTTTAGTGAGATAGCCGTAGGATGCCGCTCGACAGAGATAATGGACGGTCCTGATTGCAGAAGTAAGTGTTTGTTTGTTGGTTTTAAAAAATCATTGTCCTTTGATTTTAGCTTGGGATAATTACATATAAGGGTGATGAATATAAATGTTTTATTATTTGCTACCATGGTAAGATGTATTTACTAAAAGGGAAATAAACTTTTTTAAATTGTTAAGATAAAAGGCAAACTACTAATTTACACTTGACTTTAAGTTTAATCTATACTTTTCAACTTTAGCAGAAAAGATTTATTTAGTATGACAGAAGTACTAGTCTTAGAGGTGAACAAAAAAGAAAAGGGTAAAATAGTGGATAGAAAACGGATATTCTCCGAAATTAAAAAAAGATTTGGGGACATTTTCATAATTATATCAGCAAATTGCATGGATCGGCCGGCCTAGTATGTTATTTTAATGAAATAAACAAAGAGGGCAAACGAGCATCAAATATGTAGCGCGTGTAAACAGTGGCTTGAGAAATGAGAGAGAGAGACGTGGCCATAACTCCCAGAGCAGGCAGTGTCGCGTGGCTGAGAAAGGGGCAAAACTGGTCTAACAAAAAAGCAGCAGATAAGGTTAGATGACATGTGAATCTTTAAAGAGTAATTTTGTTGCCAGCCAACACCAACGCCCAAGGTGTCTTTTTTTATCACTAAAAGGGATCCTAAGCCTACAGCGTTGAGATTTAGCTTTCTTTGATGCTTGCCGCTTGCTTAAGCTAGGAGTTTAAGCAAGCATCTTCTCCTTAACTAACTACTTTGCTTTTAATAATAATACTATTTTATTTATTTATTTATTTATTTCTTTTAACTACTCTACTCTGCCAAATGCCAATTGATCAAGTTTTGTGGTTCCACTACTGGCTAAGCACAAGCAGCAGTGGTTACAAGGTCGTTACTAACATTTGCTGGAAGCAAGCAAGATGCACCCTTTTTTTGTTTCTTAATAATTTTCCAACTTCATCACTTCTAAAATGCAATTAATGCATCTACCTACCATCAAATCACATTATCTATCCTTAATCCTTACTAATTTCCTTCATAAATTAACTTATCTATGTGGAGTTGTTGACGCTTAATCACATTTATTTTTCGACATCGAAAATCAAAATACGCGCATTTGACTCAATGATAAATGCATGTATATATATCACTATATTTAAATTCTTAAAATAGTAAAATTTGAGTCTTCCTTCCTTCAAATCAAAAACAAAATTAAAATCAAAATTGATGAATAAATCTTAATTTCATAAAAAATCTATTTTATATTAAAAAAAGAAAGAAATATATATGTTAAGCCTGCTAGGCTCACCAGGCCTTGAACCAAATAGCTCCACCAGCGGATCCCACAGGCGCAAGGCCCAAACCAGCAAGCCCAACGAAACCAAGCCCAGTAGTTGGGAAGACATGTGGACGCCTCCTAGCCTCTTTGCAGTCATGTCACCAGGCACCTCAGGGACCACGTGAGATTCCAACCATTGCAATCACCATGACGTCGCCTAGCACCTCTGATGATCACGTGGGGCTCCAACTGCTATGATCGTCCATATCGCTGACCACCAAACCCCAATCAGAGGTAAACACGTGGCCCTGGGCAGGTCGTCCCCAACGGTATAAATAGCCCTTCCGGGGCAATCCAACGGTACACACCCTTTTGACTTAAAACCTCCATACCATTATCCTGCTTCTTTTTTTTTTTTTTTTTGCTAAATCATTATCCTGCTTCTCTTCCTCACATACTGACTTAGGCATTAGAGCGCGTCTCGGAGACCAACCTTCGACGCCCTCTGACTCTTTTTCTCCTCTACAGGACCTCAAACCACCAAGGCAGGCACCCCACGCTTATAAAAGACTCAACATTTTGGTATAAATAGCCCTCCCGGGGTTATCCAACGGTACACACCCTTTAGTCTTAAAACCTTCATACCATTATCTTGCTTCTCTCTCACACATACTAACTTAGGCATCAGAGCGTGTCCCGGAGACCAACCTCCAGCGCCCTCTGACTCATTTTCTCCTCCACAAGACCTCAAACAACCAAGACAGGCATCCCGCCTAAAAAGACATCAACAATATATATTTCTAATAAATTATACTATAATAAATATTATAATACTAATGACTTGTAATATTATAAATTAAATTAATTGCTTTATGTTATAATACATGCATGTGGTAAATGAATGTATATGGTGGATGACTAGATTAGGATGAATGCATGTGGTGGATGACTAGATTAGGATGAATTCATATGGTGAATGAATTAGATTAATATTATTTACATAATAATTATGGTGCATTATATTCACCTCCCTCTATTTATTTTTTGAGTCATATATAAGAATGGGTTTGTATCCAAGAAGTACTAGAAAAGGATTGGTGACATAGCTAGTTCCTGAAGAAATAGGATTTGAAAGTTCATATTTCCTTTGTCTTGATCTCTCTTTATTTACTCATTTTATTTTGTTTATAATACGTCATCAGCACGATCAAATATCTAACGATAGTAAAGTCCATCAAGTTTCCTTTCATTATATCAAGGTAAGAATTTTGCTTTCTTTAACATATGTTATATAGAAATCTAGTATATCTTCTTATTTGCAAAAGGTATATATCTTTACATGTTCTATACTATGATTTATGTGAGATGAATAACTTTTTAGATTCTTAATGTCTACCTGACTTTGGACTTTTTGTTTATTCTTTCAAGTGTTTTTACAATGACAAATCTCACGAAGTTTGAATTCGTTGCTCTTGATATTTCAAGAAGAAATTATTTATCATGATGCTCAGATTCATCTTGAAGTTATGAATCTTGGAAATACTATTAAAGAAGAAAACCTAGCACCCCTGCCGGATCGCACAGAAGCAATGATTTTTCTTCGACACCATTTACACGAAGAATTGAAAATTGAGTACCTTACTATTAAAGACCCATTAGCCCTTTGGAATAACTTAAAGGACAGATATGAACACCAAAAAATGGTGATTTTTCCAAAAGCTCAATATGAGTGAATATAACTTACGGCTACAAGATTTTAAAATTGTAAGTGAATATAATTCAGCTTTGTTTAAGATTAGCTCTCAATTGAAATTATGTGGAGAGAGTATTACTGATGAAGATATGTTGGAAAATACATATTCAACTTTTCATGCCTCGAATGTTCTCTTGCAACAGCAATATCGAGAGCGCAGATTCACAAAATATTCTGAGCTATTTTCTTGTTTATTTGTGGCTGAACAAAACAATGAGCTTTTGATGAAAAACCATTAATCTCGTCCTACTGGCTCAACACCATTCCTTGAAGTGAATGTGCCATTTTCTCAAGGTCGTGGTGGTAAAAGGGGTCGCGGTAAAAACAAAAAAATTATTGGACCTGTACTTATCATCTTTAAAGTTCTAAAAGCAAAGGTGTTAAACGGAATCAAAAGAAATGGGTCAAAAATGAGAAAATTTTAGAAAAGAGTAATAAATTGCAAAACAATGACAATATTTGCTATAAGTGTGGAACTAAAGGTCATTGGTCTCGAATATGTCGCACTCCAAAATATTTAGTTGATCATTACAAAGCATCACTAAAGGAAAAACGAAAAAATACTGAAGTAAATTTATCTGAACCTGTTGATCTACTTATGATAATGAATCTTCTTTAAATGTTGATTTTGATGTTTCTGATTTTTTTTTAGAACCCTAATAGCAAAATTGGTTATTTGATTAGGGATGAAAATGTCTACTAATGAGATATTTTTATGTTTATGTTATTTTAAAGGTTATCATATGTAAGTTTTACTTAATATCATGGAGGATGACATATGTTTAGTGGATAGTGGTACAACTCACACAATTCTTTGTGATAGAAAATATTTCTTGCAATTAATATTAGCTGAAATTAATGTTAATATAATATCTGGTTCTGCAAATGTAATTGATGACTCTGGAAGAGTCCACATTATGTTCACAAATGGAACAAAATTATATATTGATGATGCGTTATATTCTAGTAGATCCCGAAGAAATCTACTAACTTTCAAAGATATACGTTGCAATGGACATCATGTTGAAACAAAAAAGGAGGGAGATGTGGAATATCTTTATCTTACATCTACAGCTTCGAACCAGAAGTTCATATTACAAAAGCTTTAGAGTTTCTCATCTGACTTATATTTCACAAAGATTAGGATGGTTTAATCAAATTTTATGCCCCAAAAGTGCTTAGATCCTAAAACAATTTTAAACAATGGGCAGAAATCTGGCGCCGCGGCGCCCTGATTTTTTTTCCCTCCCTAGATGCAGAAAGTTGGGCTGCGACCCCCTAAAAAAAAAAAATTTGGACAGAAAGTTGGCTCTACGGCGGTGCCCTAGAAACAGAAAATTGGCGTCGCGGCGCCCAGAAAAATCAAATATTTTTGCCCCAAGCAGAAAGTTGGCACCGCAGCGCCTTATAAAAAAAAATATATAAATTTTTTTCTCGATTTTAAAGGGTTTTAAAACCCTAACACCCATCAAACCCCTTTCTTTTATTGGCAGCCACCTTCTTTCTTCTCCAAATCTCTCATCTTTCCCAACTCTCTCTCAACACATTCACCCATTATTATACACCAACCTATTCAACCAATCTCACACCTCTCATCTTTCTCTCAATTTCTTTAACAACAACTTCACATAACTCATCTTCAAGTAAGGAATTTCTCACCCAATCTTCAAGTTCTTCAAGTAAGTCTTTATTTTATTAAATATTGTTCAAGTTTGGTTGATTATTGATTGATTTTTGGTGTTGAAGTTTGTTCTTGCATCACATAGTATTGATTTGGGATTGGGTTGGTTGTTGAATGTTGTGGTTTCTTGAGAACTATTCACAAATTGGAGGGTTATTTTTGATTGAGTTATTTTTTTTGAGTATTGTGGAAAATTGTGGAGCAATATTCAAAATTTTGGAGTGGATTGTGTTGAGTTTCATTGAAGCTTGAAGAAATTGATAGTGATTATATCTTGGGTTTTTTTTTTTGTGGGGATTCGTCTAGAATTATAATTTGGTTGAGTGGAAATTTTTGGTGGGAAACTTTGGAAGAATTTAATTCTTGCTTTAGAAGTGTTAACTTGGTTGAAGATAATTGTTGAAACTTGGTTGATATTGATGAACTTAGAACTAGTGTCATAGGACCCAAGAAGAAACTCATATATCAAAGCTAGCACTAGTACTCCTACTTTTGATAGTAGCAAGTTCGTGTCCGAGGCGACAGTTTTACGGCATACCCAATTGCTCATCCAGAAAAATCCTATTCCGGAGCGGGGGTTTAATATTGATCCGCGTCATCTTGAGTTACAACAAGTAACTACTTCGCGACATTGGCAGAAATTTTGTGCTCCACCGTAATCCGTCGTGCTACCAGTGGTTAGAGAATTTTATGCTAATGCCTCCGAACCAAGCGGTGATACGATTTTTGTCCATGGATGTCAAGTACCGTTTGCTCCCCAGACAATTAATCAGTATTACCAAACACTGAATATTGTGGATGATGACTTTAGTCGGTATTTGAATGGGCACATTGACATGACTGCCGTTACAACACATTTATGCCCATAAGAAACTTCTTGGAAAATGTCAAAGGGGGAACTTGTGTCGTTCAAGGCCAACACACTAGATAAAGAGATTAAGGTGTGGATGCATTTTATAGTGGCCAATATGCTTCCATGTAAGCATGTTAGCGATGTCACCAAAGATAGAGCAATCTTGCTCTATGCTATTACTACAGACAAATCGATTGACATCGGCCAGCTTATCTACAGGGCCGTGATTCGTAGTGTTAGAACACCACGTGAAGGCCTTTGGTTCCCCTCCTTAATCACTCTACTGTGTAACCAGGCTGGTGTCCCATGGGGTGATGGTGAAGAGTTGCAACATCCTAAGGGTCCCATTGATGACACCATTATGTATTGTTTGACCCGAGAAATTGAACGTCCCCCACCTGGACCTGGTGCGAGTTCATCCTCAGCGCCACCACCGATTCCACCGCAAGAGTTAACCATGGCGGAGCGCATAGCCCGACTTGAACTTTAGGATGCCCGACTTGAACTTCAGAATGGTCAACACCTTGCATATCATGCCCATCAGATTGAATGCTTCAAAGCTATTGAGCAAATGATCTATTTTTTTGCTCATCATATGGGTGCCGACATGACCCAATTTCCTACTATGCCACCACCACCAACACCTTTGGATACCTAGGAAGCGGAAGAAGAAGAGGAAGATTAGAGCTCTTCCGGGTTTTCTTCAATGACAAGGGAGTTTTCTTCTTCCTACTCTTTTATTTTTCCAACATTGAGAATAATGTTTGTTTTAAGTTTGGGGGTGTGTCTTTAGATTTATTGTAGTTTGTGTGATTGTCTAATTTTATTATTAGGAGTCTATATATATATAAATATATTTGGTTTTGGTTGAGATATATTGCACTTATTATGATGGAATCCTTATCCAATGATGAAATTTTAGTTATTGATTTATCTTGATTCTTGGGAACAACATAAGCATAATTTAATTTTATGTTAAATTCTTTTGTTAGTCTCATTGTTAGGATGTGATTTTCAATAAATTGAGCACATTATTTCTTGGTTAGATTTGCATTGCTTATTTAAAGATTGATAATGTTGATGTGAATTGCGATTATGTCTAGAAGCCTAGAATTTGTTTGATTCTCTCTCGAGGCGAAATTCTAGACAACACTAAGTTGAAGAGATGATTTAAGCCATTTTTGGATCGTTTGAGCCTCACTAAGTTGAAGAGATGATTTAGGCCATTTTTGGATCGTTTGAGCCTTTCTAGCCTACCATTGTGCTTGGTTGATATATCTATTTTCTTTGATTGCCACATCTTTTAGCCTAGCCTAATAAGAAAAACCATGATTAACCCTCACTATATAGGAATGTGATGATATTACAGGAAATAATTATGAGCCATGTCAAATTTGGGTGAAACGGTGATGTGAAATTCTCTATAAAAAAAAATAGAAAAAAGGTTATAGTTCTTCGAAAACAAAGAACAAAAAAAAGGAGAATAAATTGGTGAAGCAAAAAGGAAGATGCATTCAAAGAATGTAAAATGTAATTTGAGGAAAAGACTATGGCTCTTTGAAAAATCCTGAAAAAAAATTGTAAAGTGTCTATGGGTGACTTAAACTGAAAATATATCTTTATTATACCTTGACCCTATCATTTCATTACAAGCTTAATAAAGACCTACTTGATCCTTGACGAAGTGTTAGTCTACATTAGTGGAGAGAGAGATGCAAAGCAAACATATGAGAATCTAATATTAATTCGTATTTTTCATTAGCCATCCAAGTTAAACCATGATGCAACGTATCACTGAAAATACACATGGACACCCATTAAAGGATCAGAAAATCCTTTTGCCTGATGATTATTTTTGTTCTTCTTGTGCTTAAGGTAAATTAATTGTTAGACCTTCTCCATCTAAATTATCTTTTGAGTCTCCCATTTTTTACAAAGAATACAAGGAGATATTTGTGTCCCAATTCATTCATCTTGTGGACCATTCCGGTATTTCATCGTTTTAATTGATGCTTACACACGATGGTCACACGTTTGTTTGCTTTCAACTCATAATACTGCTTTTGCTAAATTCCTTGCTCAAAGTTAAGATCAAGTTATCCTGACCATTTTATTTGGACAGTTCGTTTAGATAATGCAGGAAAGTTTACTTCAAAAACTTTTTTTGATTATTGCATGTCTATTGGAATTAGTGTTGAACATTCCCTTGCACATGTTCATACTCAAAATGGTTTAGCAGAATCTTTCATTAAACATTTACAATTGATTGCTAGACCTATGCTTATGAGATGAAAACTTCTTGTATCTGCTTAAGGACACTTTATAGTACATTGATGCACCCAAAAGAGTGTATCTTATTTAACCTTGCACTAAAAAGATCAATTGTAAGTATAGTAGTTAGCAAGGGTCGAGTCCTCAGGGATTGGGTTTTAGTTTATAAGTTAATAGTTTAAAACTTAAATTCAAGAACAATAAAAGAAAAAGGGTTTTTGAAGCCAGATTTAAACTAAAGTAAATAATAAGAATAAGATGCAAGGCGGTATAACCAGCCAATAAAAATATATATACTAAATTAGGCGGTATAACCAGCCAATAAAAATATATATACTAAATTAGGCGGTATAACCAGCCAATAAAAATAAAACAAAGTTAATATACAAATTAGGCGGTATAACCAGCCAATAAAAATAAATATACTAAGAAGAATCAAATATGAAAAATATGGTTAAGGTTTCATTCTCCACCACTAGACATCATTAAGAATCAATTTCAGATCTATCAATATCAACCAACTATCAAAGTTAACAACCGTAGATAACAACAAGCTCTGTTATCCCAATCTTTCCTTAGTTTGTCGTTAAATAGAACAAGCTCTCTATTTAATCTCTAACCATCAAACAACCTAGAATAAGCTCTCTAGATTCAATTTAATGGCAGCTTTATGATGAGAAAGATAGGTTGATCTAAGCAACAAACACATAAGCTCGGATTGTTCAACTTAGGTTATGTTCCACTTTGCAATTATTGAAAACTTGACCATAATCATTAATCACAAATTGCCACTTATGAATAGGAAATCAAGACAATTACACGGATCAAGACTCCTAAACTAGCAATAGATAATTATCAAGATCTATCTAGTTGTACACCTAAACAAATCAAGACAACATCATGAACAATTCTTGTAGAAGAACATAAGCAACTTTGATAGAAAATTAATGATAGATAGAATCTGAAAATCAATTATAAAACATGTCTAGAGCTTTGAAATCACCCTTAACCAAATAGAAGTTTAGCCTAGCATAGGCATTGTAAACATAAACATAAAATTAAAGAAAATCTAAGAAGAAAATAAAAGAAAGAAAGAAGAAGAGGAAGAATATTAATTATCCAACCTCTTGCTCTCTCTAAAGAAAAAGAAAACTAGAGAAAAGAAAGAAAACTAGAGAAAAGAAAGAAGAAGAAAACTTAGAGAATTTTATTAAAATGGCTAATATCCTACCTATGTACAATATGATCCTCTACAATCATCCAAGGCCCTCTATTTATACACATTTTGGAGGGCTAAATGACAAGAGACAAGCTTTACAAATTTCAAAGGTAGGTATAATAGGTGGGTGCATTTTTCTAACAATTTTCGTCATATTGTATGACCATTTTGATCAGCCAACTTGATGGTCGATTTTGTCAATCTTGGAGGCCTGATCTGATCACATGGTCTTCTAGAAAAATGTTCCCCTATGAGTTACTGATTCATAGCCGTTGGAATCAGCTCATTTTCTGATGTGGAGAAGAAGATATGGGCAAAATACGAAAATAGGTCAGCACAGACGTCATTGCACATCAGCCAACTTGATGGTCGATTTCTTCAATATTGGAGGCTTTATCTGATCACATGGTCTTCTAGACAAATGTTCCCCTATCAGTTAGTGATCCATAGCCGTTGGAATCAGCTCATTTTCTGATGTGTATCGGACGATATGGTCAAAATGCGAAAACTGCTCAGGACAGACGTCATTGCACATCAGCCAACTTGATGGTTGATTTCGCTAGGGAAAATGACTCCGTTTCAAGAAGTGTAAAACATGAAAACGATATATATGCCTCTTAACTTTGCACGGTTAAAATTTTAGCCTTATTGCTTCAGTGAAACTCCAGATATAGCTGATATGGAAAAAGGTGTCGGAACTGGAACTGAACTGGATTTGCCCTTAATTCTAGTAATCTGAAATCACTCAAAGAAACTTGTGAAAAACACCAAGTTACATAAAAATATAAAAGATCATAAACACAATTAGACTAAACAATAATAACTCGTATTTGACACAAAACAATAATAAAACATAACTAAAAACTATATAATTATACGAGTTATCACACCCCCACACTTAGATTGTTGCTAGTCCCTAGCAACGACTCAATAAAAATAAAATAAGAAAATCTAATCTAATCCATTTTCGTAGGAAATCACGGTGGCACTTAGCATGTGACACAAGCCTTTAAACCCCTAGGTGTCCCTAGTGGACGAGTTTAGTCTCGTGAGGGTTTACTAGGACGATACCCACAAACATTGAAAACATAAGAAAAACTAAAAATAATAATTATAACTAATCCTTCCAATATAAATTTGAGATAATCATTGGACAAGTCTTAAAAACTAATCAATAGCTTAAAGAAATTCACAAAAAATCTTGCTTGAATGTAAATAGTTTGAGTTAAGCCAATATTAACATAACATATTTCAATCAAAATAGTGCATATTCAAACTTAATCTCAACTTCTCACATGGGATACTCTCTTGATTTTCACTCTTTAAAGTAGTGGTAAAGTGTTTACACTCAATCAATCTCATGAAAACACTTCTACCATATGCTTGCTTGTCCACCTATTCTCCACTAAAAGATCATGCAACTTCATAAATCAAGAGGTCTTTAATCAAGGTTGTAATGGGGCCAAGGGGTTTGTAATGTGGTTGAAGAACAAAAGGATAAAGATATCACAAAGGTTCCAAAGAGTTCATAAAGTTTAGAGACATAAAAAAATTATACAAAGAAACTTCTCAAAACTCTTTACAAGTACATAGTCACCTAGGCCGGATATTCATGTTGGGCATTTTCTTCATTCTAAACAACTTTGTAACATCTTTTTCTTTTTCCACAAATTCAAGAGATGATTCATATATTTTTTTTTTACATAGGAATGTATTTTCCAGTATTCCATTTCTTTTTCTCTTGACTTTTCTTTTCTTTTCCCCCCACACTTATTTCTTGTTTCTAAGCAAAAAATATCCCTTGTCTTTGCAACTTGTCTCAAATCATGCTAATTCATCTTTGGAACAAAGGTAAAGATATAAGTATATTTAGGTTAGGGACAAGTTATGGTTACCAAAGAGATAGCTTATTCAATGTAGGCTCAAATTGGTTCACTAAGGGTGTGTTCTCTTGGAACATCAATAAGGGATGGCTGTTTGGCTCTGGTTATAATCCTAATGCCTCTATCATATTCATGTTGTCACATGTATCAATATAGTCTCAAACGGTTTAAAGCAAGTTCTAGAGAATCATGTAATCATAAGAGCACTCAAGAAAGAAATTAGATTGATTTGTATAATGCATCAATCATTTTAGGCTCAAAAACTCACAATGATGATTATACAAGTCAGTTTTAAGTCTAAACATGCTTCTTTCTCAATCAACATATCATATTAACATTGGCTCATAAAAATTAGTATCAAGCTTAATTCTCATGAAAATCTTCTCACTAGTAACCAGTTTAGACCTATGCAATTCATATCTCATCATTGTATTAAAAAGGAACTAAAACACACTAAAAATAATAATAATAAAGACTCATAAAAAAAAATAGTAGACAAAAATAAAAGAAATCCTAAATCATTCCCCCCACACTTAATTCTTACATTGTCCTCAATGTAAGTCTATTAACCTAAATGAAAGAATCATGTGTAAGAGAAAAGAACTAATAACATAAGAATAGGAACAACTAGACTCAAAACAAAACAAAACAAACTCATGCAACCTAAATAATCCTAAAATACTAAAGAAAAGTTAACAAGTAAACATAAAAAGATTAAAATCAAACTGACAAGGTATGTCTCAAGTCTCCCTTACTCAGACCTTATTCAGAATGAATACTTCTAAATTGCTTAAAACACAACAAACTTTTTTTTTTTTTGAAAAGAAGAAATCAAACTGACAAGGTATGTCTCAAGTCTCCCTTACTCAGACCTTGTTCAGAATGAATACTTCTAAATGGCTTAAAACGACACAAATTTTTTTTTTTTTAAATTAGCAAAATATGTCCCTTACCCCATACTAAAATATGACATTGTCCCCAATGTCAAATTTTAAAGGTAGGATTTAGGAGATATTACCTGCAGAGGTTGCTAACCACTTATTATAACTGAGACACAACAAACAAAATGTTAGATAATGTCACAAAGACAAAGTGCAATCCACTCCTTGCTCGTCCATATCTCTTTTTCTTTTTCCGAGCGTTTGCGAAACAACCGTAGCAGATAAATACTCATAAGCTTGGAACTTTTTGAGTAAATCTTCAATGGTTGTAGCAGAAATTATGGTTCTCCTTGCCTCTGAAAACATGAATCCATTATCCACAACATTATCTAAATATGAAAGCAAATTACTAAAATAACCATTAATATTAAGCAAACCAATGGGTTTCTTATTTGTGACCAAAGATGACCAAGAAGTCACGCAAGCTATTTCTTCCAATGTACCCAGACCTCCTGGTAAAGCAATGAATGCATCGGCAGAATGGTACATGATTGTTATCCGTTCAGGGATACTCCAGACTTGTATTTCCTTACCCACGGTAGGTCCACAAAAACTTGTGAATAGTTTTGGCACGATTCCTAGAACTGGACTTCCTCCGGCGTGTGCTGCTGTAGCGACTGCTCCCATTAAACCCGTACTACCGCCTCCATAAATCAAGTGGATCTTTTGTTGGGCAAGTATTACTCCAACTCTTATGGCTTCATCAGCGAATATGTTATTTTTCCCTGGATAAGCACCTCCAAAGACACAAATTTTTTTAATGCGTTGGGACGAAGTACTTTCCATTTTTTTTTTCTTCGAGTGCCTGAAAGAGAATGAGTACATGGTGTAATATATAAAGGACTGAGTAGTGAATCAGACAAGAGTAATAATGTCGCCGAAAGTGTATCTGACCTGTCAGAAGAAAATATTAACCTAACAAAAGATTTTTGCGTGATTTCAGGAAGAAAATCAAAAAGAGAAGAAAAAATCAACCGTAAAAGACAAATAAAAAAAAACGAGAATAATTACACAAATCGAACAACACGTAAATTAAACCAAAATAAAGTTATTGCAAATCAAACCAAAAACTGAGAAGTTATTTATTGTAGTTGTGATTGTGGCTCACATCTTCCTCTGGTTTTACGTCCAGAAACGGCTTAAACGCCTTCTATGAGTCGAGGATATGCTTCCCATCCAGTTTTCTTACAAGCTGGCAAACAGGGTCTTTTAACATCAGATTCCCAAGATGTTGCCATTCCCTTTGGAATTGCGGCCATAAATCAAGAATTTCTCTTTGTACGTCTCCACTAGGATGCGTCTCAAGAGAAAGTTGGATATTACCCAAATTCTCCTTACTCAGTCCATCCTTAATGAATTCAATTTTATCATCTCGATTAGAGGACGGAATCCCAATAGAACGACATTTACCTTTACACGTCCATCGTGCACATTTGTGGCAATTTGAACTCATGCGCTTTGCTCGTCGCTTCTTTGCAAAAGTGCTTCTACCTGTACCTGGTAAATGCAAAACAGGAAGATATTCATCTTCACGTACCTTGGCTTCAATTATCCAACGTATGTCTGCAGGAATCCCTTTGTGCATAAGCATTCTTAATCTTTCAAATCGAACTTGGTAAAGCTTCAGTAAAATATTTCGAGGAAAAGAAGGAAATCGTTTCTGCAATCTTGTGAGAATATCATCCATCCTGAAAAAAAAATGAAAAAAAATGAAAGAGAAATTGGAAGAGAAATTTATATACAATATCAGTTTTGTGGGTAGCTGATGGAACCGATTTAAATAATCACGGAGTACCGTTATCCGCCATTTAACCGGGGTAAAAAAATTAAAAATTATATTTACATCTAGTTATTTTCAAAACCAGGATCAGAAAGAAAAACAACATAAAAAGACTCAAAAACAAAACACTCTAAATAAAATCCTAAATTCTTCCCCCCACACATAACTCTTACATTGTCATTAATGTAATGCTATTATCCCCCAATGCAAGAATTATATGTAAGAGAAAAGAACTATTAAACAAAAGAAACTTATGCAGCCTAAATGAACTTAAAAGCAGTAAACACAATTAACAAATAAACATAAGAAATAAAATAAAAACAATAAAAATAATAAAAGAAAAAGGAAAAGAAAGAGAAAGCAAATCTGAATATGGAAGGTTGGCAATTTCATCTTTAATTGGGCTGCCTTCCCAATTAACACTTGAGTTAGTGTTTTGAATCTAACCAACACCCTTTCTTGGCTTTTTAGGCTTGTCAGGCTCATACATGAAATTTCCCAAATTTATGCGTTTGAGAGGAAGCTTTCTTTGCACAACAGTGGATGCATTCTCCATTACAAGTATTATTCCATCATCCTTGGTGGTGCATATCTCATCAAGGAATGGTGCATCTTTTGGTACTTGTTGAATGACATCCACAAACAAACTGTTTAAGGTTTCCAGCGTGTCTTGTTCATGTTCATCCTCCTTGAACTTTGCGAATCTACTAGGAAAAGGTGGAGAAGAAACATTAGTAAAAATTGGAATCTCAAACGTTACCTCAGGTGCCGAAATACTCTTATTTGTATTTGTGGCTTCATTATCCTCAAGAATAGAATCCATCTCTAATTCTGTCTCATCCTCATCTTGTTCCTCATTCCTCAAAGTCACAATAGTAGTATTCTCTTTTGGGTTAATCATTGTTTGGGCAGAGAGTTCTTCAGATCTTTGTGCTACCCATACCACCATACTACTAGCCAATAGGCTCATTTGCCTTTCCAAACTCCGGATGCTTGCCCTTGTTTCCTGTTGAAATTGCAAAGTATTAGTAACAAGAGAATCGACAAGATCTTCTAAAGAAGTACCTGAGTTTTGAGTCATATGTGGTGGTTGAAGAAGATCTGGTTCTTGAGACCATGATTGATTGAAGTTAGATGGATGAGTGTAATTGGCATAAGGATCTACTTCTTGGTAATTTTCTGAGTAGCCATAATTAGTATGATCCCACCATCCCTCATGGTAAGTGTTTGAGTAATGATCATACAGTTGGTCTTGGAACACTTGATGGCCTTGACATCCTCCCATGGCCAATTGTTGAACTGGGTAGGTGAGATTGGCTTGTTGATTTTCCATGTTCATGTATGCCACCAACTCTTCAAGTGTTAGATTGCTCAATTCCATCGTTTTTTTTTTTTTTTCAAAATTTGATAAGAAAAACTTGTATGTACAAGAAAAATAAAATTAATTACAACTGAAAATAAGAATAAACCAATGAACTAATAAACTAAAGAAAGCAATCCCCGGCAACGGCGCCAAAAATTTGATGCACCCAAAAGAGTGTATCTTATTTAACCTTGCACTAAAAAGATCAATTGTAAGTATAGTAGTTAGCAAGGGTCGAGTCCTCAGGGATTGGGTTTTAGTTTATAAGTTAATAGTTTAAAACTTATATTCAAGAACAATAAAAGAAAAAGGGTTTTTGAAGCCAGATTTAAACTAAAGTAAATAATAAGAATAAGATGCAAGGCGGTATAACCAGCCAATAAAAATATATATACTAAATTAGGCGGTATAACCAGCCAATAAAAATATATATACTAAATTAGGCGGTATAACCAGCCAATAAAAATAAAACAAAGTTAATATACAAATTAGGCGGTATAACCAGCCAATAAAAATAAATATACTAAGAAGAATCAAATATGAAAAATATGGTTAAGGTTTCATTCTCCACCACTAGACATCATTAAGAATCAATTTCAGATCTATCAATATCAACCAACTATCAAAGTTAACAACCGTAGATAACAACAAGCTCTGTTATCCCAATCTTTCCTTAGTTTGTCGTTAAATAGAACAAGCTCTCTATTTAATCTCTAACCATCAAACAACCTAGAATAAGCTCTCTAGATTCAATTTAATGGCAGCTTTATGATGAGAAAGATAGGTTGATCTAAGCAACAAACACATAAGCTCGGATTGTTCAACTTAGGTTATGTTCCACTTTGCAATTATTGAAAACTTGACCATAATCATTAATCACAAATTGCCACTTATGAATAGGAAATCAAGACAATTACACGGATCAAGACTCCTAAACTAGCAATAGATAATTATCAAGATCTATCTAGTTGTACACCTAAACAAATCAAGACAACATCATGAACAATTCTTGTAGAAGAACATAAGCAACTTTGATAGAAAATTAATGATAGATAGAATCTGAAAATCAATTATAAAACATGTCTAGAGCTTTGAAATCACCCTTAACCAAATAGAAGTTTAGCCTAGCATAGGCATTGTAAACATAAACATAAAATTAAAGAAAATCTAAGAAGAAAATAAAAGAAAGAAAGAAGAAGAGGAAGAATATTAATTATCCAACCTCTTGCTCTCTCTAAAGAAAAAGAAAACTAGAGAAAAGAAAGAAAACTAGAGAAAAGAAAGAAGAAGAAAACTTAGAGAATTTTATTAAAATGGCTAATATCCTACCTATGTACAATATAATCCTCTACAATCATCCAAGGCCCTCTATTTATACACATTTTGGAGGGCTAAATGACAAGAGACAAGCTTTACAAATTTCAAAGGTAGGTATAATAGGTGGGTGCATTTTTCTAACAATTTTCGTCATATTGTATGACCATTTTGATCAGCCAACTTGATGGTCGATTTTGTCAATCTTGGAGGCCTGATCTGATCACATGGTCTTCTAGAAAAATGTTCCCCTATGAGTTACTGATTCATAGCCGTTGGAATCAGCTCATTTTCTGATGTGGAGAAGACGATATGGGCAAAATACGAAAACAGGTCAGCACAGACGTCATTGCACATCAGCCAACTTGATGGTCGATTTCTTCAATATTGGAGGCTTTATCTGATCACATGGTCTTCTAGACAAATGTTCCCCTATCAGTTAGTGATCCATAGCCGTTGGAATCAGCTCATTTTCTGATGTGTATCGGACGATATGGTCAAAATGCGAAAACTGCTCAGGACAGACGTCATTGCACATCAGCCAACTTGATGGTTGATTTCGCTAGGGAAAACGACTCCGTTTCAAGAAGTGTAAAACATGAAAAAGATATATATGCCTCTTAACTTTGCACGGTTAAAATTTTAGCCTTATTGCTTCAGTGAAACTCTAGATATAGCTGATATGGCAAAAGGTGTCGGAACTGGAACTGAACTGGATTTGCCCTTAATTCTAGTAATCTGAAATCACTCAAAGAAACTTGTGAAAAACACCAAATTACATAAAAATATAAAAGATCATAAACACAATTAGACTAAACAATAATAACTCGTATTTGACACAAAACAATAATAAAACATAACTAAAAACTATATAATTATACGAGTTATCATACATGCTGCATCTTTAGTTCGTATCGGGCCATCTGCATATATGTCCCTATTGCACCCACTCAACGAACTAAGATGGGCCCCCAACGACGTCTTGGAAGTTGGATTTGATTTTCCACCTATCATAAGATATCTTGAACCTTTAACAGGTGATCTTTTTAGAGCAAAATTTTTAGATTGTCAATTTGATGAATAAGTTTTTCCATCATTAAAGGAAGAAAAAGGTAAAGAATCTAAAGCACAAGAAATTTGTTGGTATACACCAACATTGTCCAATCTTGAAACATACACAAATCAATGTGAACTTGAAGTTCAATGAATAATTCATTTGCAGAATGCTGTAAATCAATTACCAAATATTGTTATTGACATTGATAGAGACTCAATTAAGAGTTGTAAACCCAAGTGCAGGTTATGTTCAAGTAATAAATTCTCGGGTGTCCGAGGTCGAACCACAGGGAAGCGTATTAGTAAGTATAAGTTTATAAATATATAAGAAAAAGAAAGTAACAAAGATATTAGGGAATCAACAACAAAACAAGATAAACAAGATATTAGAGAACAAAATAAACAAAACAACATAAAAGAAATTAAACAAGATATAAACAAAACAATAAGAAAAGATGTTGAGGTTAGAGAATCCACTCTTGGTGTTATGCTAAGATTAATCTTGTTTTATTACACAATTGAAATTCACACATAAGGGAGATTCCAATCGGAAGGTTTAGCAATTCAGTCCAAATTGTCCAACGTCCATAGCATATGATATTATGTTCATTTGGTATCCTCAAAACTCATAAAAAGAGTCCAAGCATTCCTTATGTCAAGGTATATGTCTACAACAAATCAAGGTTATGAAACCAAGCATTTACTGTGCCATTTTCATTGTCAATAATGAATCAAGATCTCTACTTTGCAAGTATGATTTTAAACCAAAAGAAAATATTATCTATACTAGTGTTTATAAATGATGATTCATTTTAGCTCATGTTTAAGAGACTAACCTTAGCATTTACCAAGAGCTTCACCTCATCACCTCAACAATATGATTAGCAACACATACTAGATATGAAGAAAATGAAAAGAAAAATAAAGAAAAAGAAAACTAGAGAAAGGAAAGAAGAAGAAAACTTAGAGAATTTTACTACAAAGGCTAATATCCTACCAATGTATAATGTATCCCAATACTCATCCAAGGCCCTCTATTTATACACATTTTGGAGGGCTAAATGACAAGAGACAAGCTTTACAAATTTCAAAGGTAGGTATAATAGGTGGGTGCATTTTTCTAACAATTTTCGTCATATTGTATGACAATTCTGATCAGCCAGCTTTATGGTCGATTTTGTCAATGTTGGAGGCTCGATCTGATAAAATGGTCTTCTAGAAAAATATACCCCTATCAGTTACGGATCCATAGCCGTTGGAATCAGCTCATTTGCTGATGTGGATAAGAAGATATGGGCAAAATACGAAAACAGGTCAGCACAGACGTCATTGCACATCAGCCAACTTGATGGTCGATTTCACTAGGGAAAACGACTCCGTTTCAAGAAGTGTAAAACATGAAAAAGATAGATATGCCTCTTAGCTTTGCACGGCTACAAATTTCAGCCTTATTGCTTCAGTGAAACTCGAGATATAGCTGATATGGTAAACGGTGTCGGAACTGGAACTGAACTGGATTTGCCCTTAATTCTAGTAATCTGAAATCACTCAAAGAAACTTGTGAAAAACACCAAATTACATAAAAATATAAAAGATCATAAACACAATTAGACTAAACAATAATAACTTGTATTTGACACAAAACAATAATAAAACATAACTAAAAACTATATAATTATACGAGTTATCACACCCCCACACTTAGATTGTTGCTAGTCCCTAGCAACGACTCAATAAAAATAAAATAAGAAAATCTAATCTAATCCATTTTCGTAGGAAATCACGGTGGCACTTAGCATGTGACACAAGCCCTTAAACCCCTAGGTGTCCCTAGTGGACGAGTTTAGTCTCGTGAGGGTTTACTAGAACGATACCCACAAACATTGAAAAACTAAAATATAAGTAAACTACATACACTAAAAATATTTACTCCTAATCCTTTCAATATAAATTAGAGACAATCTTTGAACAAGTCTTATAAACTAATCAATAGCTCAAAGAATTTCACAAAAATTTATGCTTGAATGTAAATAAATGAGTTAAGCCAATATTAACATAACATATTTCAATCAAAATAATGCATATTCAACTTAATCTCAACTTCTCACTATACTCTCAGGATTTTCACTCTTTAAAGTAGTGGTAAAGTGTTTACACTCAATCAATCTCATGAAAACACTTCTACCATATGCTTGCTTGTCCACCTATTCTCCACTATTTAGATCATACAACTTCATAAATCAAGAGGTCTTTATTCAAGGTTGTAATGGGGCCAAAGGGTTATAATGTGGTTAAAGAACAAAAGGATAAAGATATCACAAAGGTTCCAAAGAGTTCATAGATTTTAGAGACATAATAAGATCATACAAAGAAACTTCTCAAAACTCTTTACAAGTACATAGTCACATAGGCTAAATATTCATGTTGAGCCTTTGCTTCATTCTAACCAACTTTGTAACATCTTTTTCTTTACTTTAACTAGAAGTTCAAGAGAAGATTTTTTTTTTTTTTTTGAATATGGGAATGTAGTTAACAATGATCCCTTTCTTTTTCTCTTGACTTTTTCTTTTCTTTTCTTCCCCCACACTTATCTTTTGTTTCTAACCCAAATTTTCAACTAAAAATATCCCTTGTTTTTTGCAATATGTCTCAAAATATATAATCCATCTTTAGAACAAGGGTAAGGATATAAGTATATTTAGGCTAGGTGTAAGTTGTGGTTACCAATAAAACAGCATATTTAATGTAGGCTCAAATTGGTTCACTAGTGGGGATGTTCTCTTAGAACATTAATAAGGGATGGCTGTTTGGCTCTGGTTATAATCCTAATGCCTCTATCATATTCATGTTGTCACATGTATCAATATAGTCTCAAACGGTTTAAAGCAAGTTCTAGAGAATCATGTAATCATAAGAGCACTCACGAAAGAAATTAGATTGATTTGTATAATGCATCAATCATTATAGGCTCAAAAACTCACAAGGATGATTATACAAGTCAGATTAAGTCTAAACATGCTTCTTTCTCAATCAACATATCATATTAACATTGGCTCATAAAAAGGTTGACATCAAGCTCAATTCTCATGAAAATCTTCTCACTAATAAATCTGTTTTAGACTTATGCAATTCATATCTCATTATAGTATTGAAAGTAACTAAAAAAACACACTAAGTCTAAACATGCTTTTTTTTTTTTTTTTTTTTTTTTTTTTTTTTTTGTTTTTTTTGTTTTTTTTGTTTTTTTGAAGAAGAAGATTAAATCAAAGTGACAAGGTATGTCTCAAGTCTCCCTTACTCAGACCTTGTTCAGAATGAATACTTCTAAATTGCTTAAAACACAACAATTTTTTTTTTTAAATTAGCAAAATATGTCCCTTACCCCCTACTAAAATATGACATTGTCCCCAATGTCAAATTTTAAAGGTAGAATTTAGGAGATATTACCTGCAGAGGTTGCTAACCACTTATTATAACTGAGACACAACAAACAAAATGTTAGATAATGTCGCCGAAAGTGTATTTGACCTGTCAGAAGAAAATGTTAACCTAACAAAAGATTTTTGCGTGATTTCAGGAAGAAAATCAAAAAGAGAAGAAAAATCAACCGTAAAAGACCAATGCAAAAAATACGAGAATAATTACACAAATCGAACAACACGTAAATTAAACCGAAATGAAATTATTGCAAATCAAACCAAAAGCTGAGAAGTCATTTATTGTAGTTGTGATTGTGGCTCACATCTTCCTCTGGTTTTACGTCCAGAAACGGCTTAAACGCCTTCTATGAGTCGAGGATATGCTTCCCATCCAGTTTTCTTACAAGCTGGCAAACAGGGTCTTTTAACATCAGATTCCCAAGATGTTGCCATTCCTTTTGGAATTGCGACCATAAATCAAGAATTTCTCTTTGTACGTCTCCACTAGGATGCGTCTCAAGAGAAAGTTGGATATTACCCAAATTCTCCTTACTCAGTCCATCCTTAATGAATTCAATTTTATCATCTCGATTAGAGGACGAAATCCCAATAGAACGACATTTACCGTTACACGTCCATCGTGCACATTTGTGGCAATTTGAACTCATGCGCTTTGCTCGTCGCTTCTTTGCATAAGTGCTTCTACCTGTACCTGGTAAATGCAAAACAGGAAGATATTCATCTTCACGTACCTTGGCTTCAATTATCCAACGTATATCTTCAGGAATCCCTTTGTGCATAAGCATTCTTAATCTTTCAAATCGAACTTGGTAAAGCTTCAGTAAAATATTTCGAGGAAAAGGAGGAAATCGTTTCTGCAATCTTGTGAGAATATCATCCATCCTAAAAAAAATGAAATAAAATAAAATGAAAGAGAAATTTATATACAATATCAGTTTTGTGGGTAGCTGATGGAACCGACTTAAATAATCACGGAGTACCGTTATCCGCCTTTTAACCGGGGTTAAAAAAAACTGTATTTTTTTTTTTGGAAATTAGTAAAAATTATATTTACATCTAGTTATTTTCAAAACAAGGATCAGAAAGAAAAAAAAACCTCTTCTTGAGTAACATGATTTTCCAAAAAGAGTTTGAGTCTTTGTCCATTTACCTTGAATACGTTACCATTTTGAGGATTCTCAATGTCAACTGCTCCATAATGATACACATGCTTAACCACAAATGGGCCAGTCCATCTTGATCTCAACTTACCAGGAAATATGTGAAGTCTAGAATTATAAAGTAGAACTTTTTGCCCAACATCAAATGTTTTTCTTGAAATTAACTTGTCATGAAAGGCTTTAGTTCTTTCTTTATGAATTTTAGAATTCTCATATGCATCATTTCTGAGTTCCTCAAGTTCATTTATGACTGGAAAAGTTTCATTCTCACCCAAAAAGGAATATTTTAGCTCGGATGGCAATGGTTTTAAATCCAGCTTGGGTGGTTCAATAGTTGATGGTACAGTGACATTTGTGAGTGATGGAAGTTCCTCAAACTTTTGTTTCCAACAATGCTTAACCTGAAAAGATTTTAACAAAGAATCAGTGTGTGAAATTTCTGAAGCATTATCAAACTCATATTCAATTAAATAAGCTTCTAAAGGATCATGGAATGTGGTAGTGGTGAGATGTTCATGAACAAGTTCTTCAATGAAATCCACTTCATGTACTTCTGAATCATCACCAGGTTGCTTGCAAGTGTTGAACACATTTAATTCTAAAGTCATATTTCCAAAAGAAATGTTCAACATACCATTCCTGCAATTTATCAGAGCATTAGAAGTTGCAAGAAATGGACGGCCTAATATAACAGGAATTTGAACATTTGGATTTGAAACAGGATGTGTGTCCAAAACAATAAAATCAACAGGGAAGTAAAAATTATCAATTTGAACCAAAACATCTTCAACTATCCCTCGAGGAATTTTTACAGAACGATCAGCTAGTTGAAGTGTAACAGGTGTTTCCTTGAGTTCACCTAAACCTAACTGTTGATAAACAGAAAAAGGCAAAAGATTAACACTAGCACCAAGATCAAGCAATGCACGTTCTATTCTAGTGTTTCCAATGATGCATGAGATTGTTGGATATCCAGGATCTTTGAATTTTGGTGGAGTAAGGTGCTGAATGATTGAGCTCACACTTTCCGTCAAAAATGCTTTCTTTTGTACATTATGTTTCCTTTTAACTGTGCACATGTCCTTCAAAAATTTAGCATAAGATGGAACTTGTTTGATTGCATCCAATAAAGGAATGTTAATCTTAACTTGTTTGAAAAGTTCATAAATTTCTGCATTTTGATTCAAATTCTTTATTGTTTGCAACCTTTGAGGAAAAGGAGCAGGATGCATACCTTTTTCTTTGTCCAAATTTTCAAGAAGTTCAGACTTACCATCATCCTTACCAATACTTTTCGGAGGGGAAGGATGATCTTGGTCTTTTGATGGAATGTTTTTGTCAATTGCCTTTCCACTTCGAAGAGTTGTGATAGAACTGACATTTTCCTGTTGAGTTTCATTGGAGCAAGAAACAAGACATTGAGTAGAAGGGTTAGGCTGAGGTTGAGCAGGAAACTTACCTTTTTCTTGAGTGCGTAATGAAGCTGTCAATGTGGACAAGGTGTTTTTGATCTCATTGATGTCCTGCGAAGTCCGGTTATTCACATTTGCTTGTGTTTGCATGAATGCTTGCAATGTCTCTTCCAAGGTTTGTACACGTGAAGGTTGATAGGAAAAAGTGTTGCCCGGCTTTTGAGATTGTGGTACCTGAACATGATTATTATTCCGCCAACTGAAGTTGGGATGATTTCTCCATTCAGGGTTACATGTTTCAGAGTAAGGAGAAGGAAAAGGCTTTTTAAATGTGTTTATGGAATTTACTTGATCATGCAACGCTTCTTTAAGAATGGGAATGTTTGGACATTTAGAAGTGGGGTGTCCCATGATTTCACAAATTCCACAACTTTCTTCATTTTTAACCGTTTTAACTTCTTTTACTTCTCTAAGTTCCATGGCTTCAATCTTTCTAGCCAAATTAGCTACTTTAGCTTTTATCTCATCTTCTTGACTAAAATGATATTTTCCTCTGTTAGAAACAAGATTAGATCTATTGAAACTTTCAGAGGAATTATCTGTGTGCCAGGCTTGAGAGTTATTTGCCAAATGGTCTAGGTAGTCAAAGGCTTCTTCAGGTTCTTTTTCTAGAAACTCACCGTTACACATTGTTTCAACAAATTGTTTAGTTTCGGGAGTTAAACTTTCATAAAAGAAACTAATAAGACGCCATTTTTCAAAACCATGATGTGGACAAGAACTTAACAAATCTTTAAAACGCTCCCAGCACTGAAAAAATGCTTCATTTTGATTTTGATTGAAATTTTGAATCTGTCTTTTCAAAGCAGTAGTTTTATGTGCTGGGAAAAATTTCTTTAGAAACTCAGTTTGTAATTCTTGCCATGTGCCAATTGACCTTGGTTTTAAATTATGAAGCCAAATTTTTGCTTTATCTTTTAAAGAAAAAGGAAATAATTTTAGCTTGACAATTTCATTTGTACATTGTTGGTCATTAAAGGTGACACATACATCTTCGAAGTCTTTTAGAAACGAGTAAGCACTTTCCGATTCTAACCCATGGAAATTTGGAAGCAAAGCTATCATACCTGGTTTAAAACGAAAGTTGTTTGCATTGAGAGGAAAAATAAAACAAGAGGGTGATGAGCTTCGAGTTGGTTGCAAGTAGTCACGCATGGTGCGTACTTGTCTGTTCTCATCTTCAGCATGAACACTTTCATTGTCAGCCATGGTAGGAGTTGTATTAGAAAGATTACCTGAAAAAGTTTCACAATAAAATCTAACTAAACGACGAGATCTAAAATCACGTCGCCAAACAAGCATAAAACAAAGTTAATATACAGATTAGTCGGTATAACCAGCCAATAAAAATAAAACAAAGTTAATATACAATATAAATATAAATATATAGAAAATTAGGCGGTATAACCAGCCAATAAAAATAAAACAAAGTTAATATACAATATAAATATAAATATATAGAAAATTAGGCGGTATAACCAGCCAATAAAAATAAATATAGGCGGTATAACCAGCCAATAAAAATAAATATACTTATAAACTTATATACTTAGTATTGCCTCCCCGGCAACGGCGCCAAAAACTTGATGGAAACTCAATTAAGAGTTGTAAACCCAAGTGCAGGTTATGTTCAAGTAATAAATTCTCGGGTGTCCGAGGTCGAACCACAGGGAAGCGTATTAGTAAGTATAAGTTTATAAATATATAAGAAAAAGAAAGTAACAAAGATATTAGGGAATCAACAACAAAACAAGATAAACAAGATATTAGAGAACAAAATAAACAAAACAACATAAAAGAAATTAAACAAGATATAAACAAAACAATAAGAAAAGATGTTGAGGTTAGAGAATCCACTCTTGGTGTTATGCTAAGATTAATCTTGTTTTATTACACAATTGAAATTCACACATAAGGGAGATTCCAATCGGAAGGTTTAGCAATTCAGTCCAAATTGTCCAACGTCCATAGCATATGATATTATGTTCATTTGGTATCCTCAAAACTCATAAAAAGAGTCCAAGCATTCCTTATGCCAAGGTATATGTCTACAACAAATCAAGGTTATGAAACCAAGCATTTACTGTGCCATTTTCATTGTCAATAATGAATCAAGATCTCTACTTTGCAAGTATGATTTTAAACCAAAAGAAAATATTATCTATACTAGTGTTTATAAATGATGATTCATTTTAGCTCATGTTTAAGAGACTAACCTTAGCATTTACCAAGAGCTTCACCTCATCACCTCAACAATATGATTAGCAACACATACTAGATATGAAGAAAATGAAAAGAAAAATAAAGAAAAAGAAAACTAGAGAAAGGAAAGAAGAAGAAAACTTAGAGAATTTTACTACAAAGGCTAATATCCTACCAATGTATAATGTATCCCAATACTCATCCAAGGCCCTCTATTTATACACATTTTGGAGGGCTAAATGACAAGAGACAAGCTTTACAAATTTCAAAGGTAGGTATAATAGGTGGGTGCATTTTTCTAACAATTTTCGTCATATTGTATGACAATTCTGATCAGCCAGCTTGATGGTCGATTTTGTCAATGTTGGAGGCTCGATCTGATAAAATGGTCTTCTAGAAAAATATACCCCTATCAGTTACGGATCCATAGCCGTTGGAATCAGCTCATTTGCTGATGTGGATAAGAAGATATGGGCAAAATACGAAAACAGGTCAGCACAGACGTCATTGCACATCAGCCAACTTGATGGTCGATTTCACTAGGGAAAACGACTCCGTTTCAAGAAGTGTAAAACATGAAAAAGATAGATATGCCTCTTAGCTTTGCACGGCTACAAATTTCAGCCTTATTGCTTCAGTGAAACTCGAGATATAGCTGATATGGTAAACGGTGTCGGAACTGGAACTGAATTGGATTTGCCCTTAATTCTAGTAATCTGAAATCACTCAAAGAAACTTGTGAAAAACACCAAATTACATAAAAATATAAAAGATCATAAACACAATTAGACTAAACAATAATAACTTGTATTTGACACAAAACAATAATAAAACATAACTAAAAACTATATAATTATACGAGTTATCAGACATCCAATAGGTCATTAAATCACATGTATGTTGGGAATACTTTGGGCTCACGCTTAAACATAAATTATCAATAATAGTGCAGCGGAACTAAACAAAGAAGCACCCGAAGTACAACAGGATCTATGGTTTGCATTTTACATAGGTTTATAGCAATTAAAACAATTCAATCAGCCATATGATTTAGAAGTTACCTACTTAAGATATCGTAACCTTAAGTTGCAGATCCAAACAACAAGTGTCTTTCGACTCCAAGATCTATAAGGTTTCCAATCCAGCAAGATCACTAGAAGCACAGTTGTCCTTCCTCTAAAGCTAGTCCACACGAACAGCTGATGGATCCTTCTCCAAGGTATGGAGATTCACTTGTGCTAGCAAGTTGATCCTAAGATCACAATCAAAAAATCTACCTCTGGTGTTTATCTCTCAATGCCGATCTCACTTAACAAGTATGAAAAGTGGCAAAAACACACACCAAAAATAGAGGTTGCGACAACAAGGGAATCTCGCAGGGAGATGGTGGTTTGGTGTTTTTGCTAGGGAAAAGTTTTCTTCTTGAAACAACCTTTCTCTCAAAGCAAAATTAGAATATACCAAGTCTAATGGTTCTCCTCATATGCGGCTACAACAAGAATATATCATATATATTCAAGTGCAAACCCTGACTACTCTCCCTAGGGGTTGGTCGGCCAAGTGTAGCTTCTTGCACAAGGCTTTCATTAATCCACTTCGACTTAAACAGTTTAATTCTAAGTTGGATCAATAGGCCCAATATACTACCAAGTAGTAATAATGGTTCAATAACCTTAATGCCTTAAGTTGGGCCAACCATCCTTAGCAGACAGTCTTAAATTAGAATAGTCTTATTGGACCCATTCTAATTTTACATGCATACTATTGGATAGATCAATAACTAAACAAAAGTAATTTAATTCTCAATTAAATTTCTTTCTCCTCATGAACAATTCATGACATTGATCTATTAATATCATCACATGACATTAACCCAATATAGCATAGCCATTTGAACACCACTTTGCATATCTCAATATCAAAGTCGCCAATACTTGTCTTCATAAGACTAGTTGATTCTTCTTGTTTTATTAAGACATCATCTTTAGATTTCTCAAATCTCAATTATGTCTTAGTCAATCTTAATTGAACTCTTCAATTAAGTCCTCAACATAGATCTTTTATTCCATTAAGTTTTACCTTAATAGAATACCATGTTTAATCCATACATTACTGTCCTTATATGTGTGACCCTTTAGGTTCCCAATACGTTGACAATGAACATAAGTTAATCTCATTAACTTATTTTCATAGATCAAGAGCGGGATCTAGCAATCCCTCATGACCACCCAAATATTGTGAAGTCAACGTGATTTTTAGAAACCTTTCAGCAACCAGCCTATCAGTGTAATACGGTCCTTTCACCAAATATCCCGGATAGCGCATGAGCATGGTGCAGTGTCTACTCATGATCAATCCATATTAGTTCTTCGCAACTTATGGTCAACCTTATGAATTTAGAGAAACTGTTTTCTCCTAAATCCATCATGTTTTGGCCAAAGACTTAATCAAGTTAACCGAAGTCAAGAACAAACGAGATATGTCTCTATTATCACTGGGAGTGGTGAATTCTCTCTGGATCATTCATTCATCTTCGTATGGTTCATGTCATGCCCAATACCACCCTACCATAAGCATCCCTTCTTGGGACCCATTTGTGATGGAATCAAAGCATGACAATCTCCATACAAGATGACCTGGTACACAAGTCTGAGGACTAATTTACACGACTGGTACTAGAGAACATTACCATAGACACTAGAGTGATATTACCAAATGTAGTTCTCATAGCGGGCCATCTTCAGTGAACTTGTTCAACTGACAAGCACTTATATGTTATCCTAAGCATCCCATACTTCAACCTATGAGATCGGTTGCTTACTTCATAAGTAAGAAGGCTTAACATATACTAGCCTTTGACCATTGCCAATGCCTCGTCTTGGCAATACGATGACCAAGAACAGTTTGAGTGTCACATCCCAACTCCGGGAATGTGACCGGCAGAGACAAGTATGTTACCTTGCCTCCGAAGCCTTAACTATTCATCTATCTAACAAAATTTTGGCATGACCTCGCTCGATAAGGGGGTTTACCGAACCTGCATAACATGCAACACAATAATAATAACACATGACATCCTGGTTAGGACACCTCCAACTAGGGAGTAACCGAGATGCCTCGCAGCAGACGCACAAAGTGAACCATAATGTACATATATATATATACACTGCCAAAAATCTACACAACAATCTTGGTCTCCGACCGGATAACTACAAGACACATAATACAACATACTTAGACAAAATAACATATGACATCTCTAGGTGACTGTGCACGGCTCCTTCATCAAGCTACGGATCATCTCGTCAAAACGGTATGCCATGCTCACCAGCTATCGGTCACGAGCAAGCTGGCGGGCGGATAAGGGACCGGGTCGTTCAGTATCTGAAAAAGAAAAATAACTAAAGGGTGAGTCATAAGAACCCAGTGAGCAAATGCAGAAATATTAAAGTCTATGGAAAAGACTCGCAAATTATACTAATAATATCACCTAGATGTTTCTATCCAACATCACAAACAACTATAACATCCGGTAGGGTCCGTAGACTCCTACAAACCGATAGGGCTCGAAAGCTCCTACAAAATCGGTAGGGCACGAAGGCTCCTACAAAATGGTAGGGCAAGAAGGCTCCTACAAAACCGGTAGGGCATGAAGGCTCCTACAAAACTGGTAGGGCACAATGGCAGCCTACAAATCCGGTAGGGCACAATGGCAGCTGTAGACACCTAATTTTGTCCGGATCACTAAAATAGGTATGTTTTCTTCCTAAATTGATGTTTCAGAATGTAAAAAGACTTTCTTCATCCTGCAGGTGGTACTCTAAGACTTAGTTTAAGAGGGCGAGCATAAAAAGTCAAACTTGAAAAAGTCAACCTCAAAAAATCAACTACTGAAAAAGTCAACCCACTTTCAAATAAAAATTTGAAGTTCAACTGAAAAATGGCGAAAGAATTTTGATAATCCGATGTCTACATCGAAAGATATGGAGTTCGGAAGTTGGGTTATGGAGATTCAGTAGAAAGAAAACCCTAATCCGAGAAATTTGGGGAAAAGTGCTTAAACGATCGAATTGGTCGAAATTGAAGATTCCAAATGAAAGATAAGCATTGACTACGGGTAATGGAGAAGCCACTTGAAAGAAAAACTGAAAGAAAAGTCAATCTGGGAGAAAACTGAGAATTAGGGGTTTTGGTGGATTTCGGTGAAATTGGGAAGAATTACAAGAAATGGCCCGATTCGATAGGACTAAAGCCTCTAATGGATGAGGAGTGATTAAAAAGGATAGCCCAAGGCTCAGTTTGAAGAAAATCTGAAAATCGGACTTGTTTTGAGCAAAATCGAGTTTCGAAGGTAAAAGGGCAAAATGGGAAAATTTGGGAAAAATAGCAAATGAACTCCAGAAATTCTGAAAAATTGCAAATCTCATTCTTGAATCATTTGGAAGAGATTGGCGAAAGATAATTTGAATTTGGAGTCCGTTTGCCATTTATTTGCATCCGGGAGGCAAAAAGGTCATTTTACCCAAGAAACTGAAAAGGGCTTCTCTTGCCTTTCAAAAAAATCAGACTTGGGTTGGAAGAAGGAAAGGTGGCTGGCCAGGGCCCATAGATGGGAAGGAGTTTCTAATTTTTCAATCAAGAGGCCAAAAATGAACAGTTAGTTAGTGATTCTTTGATCAAGCCTTTGCAAATAAGCCACATGGGCCCATGCATGAAGAGGGAGAGTGTCAACATAATTCTTGAACAGCTGTAATTATGGACAGCTGAAGGCCTAATCTAAGGGTGATAATTTCATGTTTTAAGCATCTTGGATTAATGGCCCTTGGACGAAAATTGGTTGGAGGAAAAATGACAACATTCTAGCCTATGAGAGAGGGGGGTTCGGCCACTATAGAGGAGGGGTCTTTCTCATTTTCAGCTCACTCTCATTTTTTCATATTCTCTCTTATTTTGGCTGAGTTTTCTGTCCATTGTTGCAAAGCAAAAAAGAAAAGTTTAGAAAAGAAAAGAAAGTTTGAAGAGAAAAAGCTTGAAAGATAGCTTCTAGAGGTTGCTTTTAGCACCAACTCTTGCACTTTCTTTGATTTTCCATTCTTGTTTTTGCTATTTTGATTATTATTTTGGTGAGTTTTCTTTTAATTTTTCTTTTTAAATAAGTGTTTTTAATGTTCTTTTTAAGTTCTTTCTTCATCTTTTCTTAAAAAAGTTATTGCAATTTTTTTCTTGATTCCTTGGTATGGCCGAATGGCCCATGATTTTTGTTGTTGCTGTTTTGCTTTGATTTGTCATGTTATTTTTGTTATTTTTTTAGTCTTGATGCTTTAAATCTTCTTCTACTACATATACTTGAAGCTTGTTCTAATTTGGTTATTTGTTTATTGCCATTTATGAGTTTATTATTATGTTCTTGCATTTTTAATTTTCTGTTTTCTAAATGTTTAAATTTGTTTATGTTTTATATTTTGTAATCCATGTGTTTGTGAAAATGTTTGTTAGTTTTAATACCTCTACTTTATATTTGTATGATTTGAATGTTATATTTTAGTTGAGTATGTTAGTATATCAAGTGTTTGTGAAAATGCCAAGCTCACTTGGAACTTGAGGCCATTCGGCCACTTCATATATTTTGCTTTGTGTGTGCATTTTTGCTATGTTAGTTGATAGGTTTGCACTTGCATGACATTTGATTGAGTATTTGGTTTAAGTATATCAAGTGTTTGTGAAAATGCCATGCTTACTTTGGACTTGAGGCCATTCGGCCACTTCATGTATTTTTGCTTTGTGTGTGCATTTTTGTTATGTTAGTTGATAGGTTGGCATTTGCATGATATTTGATTGAGTATTTGGTTTAAGCATGCCTTGTGTTTGTGTTATTTCCATGCATATTTTAGATGTTAGGTTTGTTTATTTTGCCATGCATGTCCATGCATTTTAGACCTAGGTTGCATTAAATGCCATGCAAGTTCATTTAGGTCTAGGTCATTTTATTGATACCATGCATTTTTCATGACATTTAGGTTTAAACTCATGCATTTCATGCATCATATTTGCTGTATTTTTCATGCATTTCGTGTCCATGCCACTTGACTAATGACTTAGGCCAATTAATGGTTCAAATTCATGCTCTCTTGAGCATACTTGTGAAAAATTAAAGAGTTGTCAAATTGATTATTCTACCTTTGTAATTTTTTTTTTACTTAGCCAATTTTTTTCTAACTTTTCAAAAGTCCTAGCTACTGTTTGTGAGTTATTTTGTGAGTCTTAAATATTTTTAATTTTATTTTTAAATGATTTTATCAAAGGCAAAAAAATGTGTTTTGGCAAAACAGTTTTTTTTCACCCAGTACTCATACTTTCCTGATTTTTCTGGGCGTTCATCTTTAATCAAAAAATTAAGGTGATTTTTTCCCGTGTAGTTTTACATGTCCCGAGTCTCCAATTTTTGTAGATGTTTTAGAATTTTTAAAAATAGGGTAAAAAATCATGGCTTAAAACTGGACAGTGGAGTCAGAATTGAATTTGAAGGAAAATCGTTTTTCTGTTTTGGTTAAGTTACTTAGAGGGGGCTGATTAGGAAGTTTAGCTACTGACTTAGGGTAGTTTCTAAGCCTTTTTAGACTCTAAAAATGATTTTTTAAGTCTCGGGTTAAGGGTGGTCAAGTCCGGGATTTTAAACTTAGAAAATTAGAGCCATTTAAAAAAGGGTTTAGCTAAGTTTTTATTTTTAATCTAAGCTTTTCAAAATTGTTTTCAAACAATCACAAAGTATTTTGGTTTTAGAATATTTAATTTGATATATTTTCCTAAGGTAGCCGGATATCTTTTTACATATACGGATTTTCTTAATTAAAGAAAAAAAAAATACATTTTCATGCATTGCATTTTCCATATTCATGCATTTTATATAATATGTGATTTTTGCTATGATAATTCCTATGGTATTGTTATTATTTTGATTTATATTTTTTGATGTTACATTGTTTATTATATGGTTTTGAATATTTCATGATATCCTATGCTTTTTTTTAGTTATTTTTGTCATATTATTTAGTATATACTATGTTCATGCATTTTTATTTTTATTTTTATTTTCATACATATTATATGATAGCATTATTTTATATTTCATGTCATTTAAATTATATGCCATATCATTCATTTTTGCCATGTCATTTAAATTATTTCATTTCATTTCATATAGAATATATTATGTTACCTAGGTCATTTTATGTAGAATATATTATGTTACCTAGGTCATTTCATTTCATTTAGGATATATATTATGTCATTTAGGATATTTTATTTCATGTAGAATATATCATATGACTTAGGATATTACATTTCATATAGAATATATTATGTTACCTAGGTTATTTCATTTCATTTAGAATATATCATATAACTTAGGATATTTCATTTCATTTAGAATATGCTAAAACATTTAAATTATATCATATAGGTTGCATTATATTATTTAGACTTTGCTATGTCATTTTATTTATGTCATACATATTCATATTTATTTTAAAATGTTTTCAAAAAGGTAATGATTTTCAGTAAAATAAAGATATTCCCGAGTTAAAATAATTCATGAGTTCTCTGCCGGGTTTGCTAGGGAGGATATCATCAATTATCGTTAATAACGGAATATCTTCTTTAAAATGAGAATGATTCGGAAAGTTTACCAAACTAATAAAAATTTATATATTTTTCCACGTTTGTTGGGGAATATAGGAAAATTTTGAATTTATAAATTCCGGATCATTTTCAATTAAAAATGGAATTATTTTTCTTTAAATTGGGAATTAACTTGAAATACTAAATTTAAAACCAACTTTTTACCGAGACTTGAGATAACACACGATTAATAAGGTACCGTTTTATACGGGCGTTGTGGGGGTGCTAATCCTTCCCCACACGTAACCGAGTCCCGAACCCGTTTCTTTGATTTCTCTGGTTTAAAACACAGACTTGAAATTGGTTTTAAAAATATTTTAATTAATTTTTAAAATATTTTATAAAACCGGTTTTAATAGGTGGCCGATCACACCTAGCTAAAAAAGATTAGTGGCGACTCCATGTCGTTTTCAAGGTCATTTTCAAAACCTTCATTTTTCTAGAGAAATTAAGTCGTCTTTTCCTCGGTTTTTTTAATGTCACGCTTAACGAACAATAAAGTCTTGCGATGAGACTTGTTTTTTTTTAGGTTGCGGTAGCTTGGCGACTCCACTGGGGACTATTAGAGAGTCAGGCCTAAAATTAGTCGTGTGCTATCAAAGTCTCAGTTTTGTTGGTTTAATTGGTATTTAATTTTAATTCCCACATTTTTAAAAAAAATAAGGATAATTTCAAAAATAATAAAATGTTTTTAATATGTCCATATTCATGTGCATACATGTTATAATTGTTCTCTGGTTATTTTGATGCATATATTCATTTATTGATTAATTGATGATTTATGTTGTTTAATCTTGTTGGGGCATTTAGAATAAGGGATATAGAATAGGTGGTGAAAGGTTTATTATTCCTTCTCACACACTACACTACACGTGCATTTGCATATCATGAGCCCTATACCCGGGTTCCGTCCTTTTAGGTGGGAGCAAAGTAACTAAGCCTTCGTGATTAACAATCCGCATGGGCTAGGGAAATAGACTCTAAAAAATTGAACCCACTTTTATCGGGGTACTTTACTAGCCTTCACCGGAGACAGTAAGGAACAATTCGGGGCTTTTAGAACTAATTCACCTTCATATAGTAAACCTAGGCAAAGCTATGCCGGATTTCCAATTAGATATCCCGAAGTTAAGAACACATGGAGGAATATTTCCAATCCTTTTACCTTCTATTCTACTTTCCGAATAAGTTTATTTTTGAAAATCGGACAATGATGAACGTACATCACAATGCCCGTAATAAGTGTTTATATTTCATCCCAGAGGTGTTATAATTTTGTTGGCATCCTCAGGGATAATTATTGTTTTGAATTATATGTTTTTTTGTATTATTCGTATTTATTCCCGTTACTAATTCATTTTCTTTTTGTTGTTTTTTTTGTTTTTTGCATTCTTGTCATCATTTTTGCACATTTGAAGGTTATTGGTCTCGGGATATTATTCAACCAAAAGTGCTTTCATGGAGGGTCAGAGTGTCTTAGTGGTCGAGAAGCATTTAGAGGTTAGGAAACAGTCCGAGAAAGGTCAGCAGGATAATGGGGATTGTTTGAAGATGGGATATGTGTCAGCATTGCCAGCCGAGGTTGATCTTACTATCAAGCAAAATGATCGCCAGGAATTGATGGATATATGGAATCAATGGAACATATCGGAAAAAGAAGCCTTTACTCAGACTTATGGGGACATAGCACTGCTAGTTCAGGTTAAGGTCAGTGGTGAGGTAATCCGGGCTGTGGTGCAATTCTGGAATCTCGCTTATCGGTGTTTTACCTTCAACCGAGAGGATATGACTCCAACCATAGAGGAATATTTGACCTTGCTGCATATTGAGAACGTTATTCCCGACCGTATTTATTTGAAGGATACAAAGACGCCGAGTTTCAAGAAAAAGGTGTCTAAAATTCTGGGAGTGGAAAGAAATTGGGTCGAAAGCCATGTTGTCCGAAAAGGGGTAAGCTATTGTATATCATGGGACATTTTATGGACCTTAATCCATAGCCATTCAAGTAAGGAGACAGTTAGGAATATTTTTGCTTTGGCTATCTGTGGTTTAGTTATCTTCCCAAAGACATTAGGGTATGTGGATGTGGCGATATTTGATGCTTTTGAGAGGCTTGAGCAAAGGATAAACCCAGCCCCGACAATTATAGCAGAAACAATTCGATCCCTGAATTTATGTAGACGATAAGGAAAAAGGCGTTTTCTAGGTTGTATACAGCTCCTTTACATATGTGTTCAGAGCCATTTTTGTAAACAAGAGAGTTTCCCTCTTCGCTCATACTGGAAATCTTTTGCACCAATTGGCGAATTTCTTAAGAGGGATCGGTTTGAAAATAAGACTGAGGAACAATGAATCAACATATTTCGGAATATCAAGGTTGAGATGATAATTTGGAGAGCTCTATGGATAGCTCCTATGCCGACATTGTACAAGTGCGGAGATAAAGCTTCTGTTCCATTATTGGGAGTATGGGGAGGAGTGAGCTATGCACCACTGCTAGTACTGAGGCAATCAGAATCCCGTCAGTTTACTCCTATGACCCATGACCTTAGTAATTTGGAATTTGCTTATGGAGAAGATGGATATTCGGGAAAGGTACGTGAGATTGTAGTAGGATGGAAGGAAACTCATCGAGTGGAGGTAGCTAGATATGCCGACATCGTCACACTTGATTACTTGACATGGAGGGAATCGAGGGTTAATGATAGGTTGTTGACATCAGATGGGGAAAAAGTTTAGCATTTGAGTTCGCCGCCCAAGGAAGCGCCATCAGAGTTAGAAATCGCAAGGGCAGAATTCGAAAAAGAAAAGGCCCAAATGAGCAAGGAAATTGCCCGTTTGCAAGAAGAGCTTGAGGATATGAAAAATAGGGAGTCAGCCCGAGAAAGAGAAAAGGAAAAGATCAAGAGAGAGTGGGATACTGCTAAAAGCGATCTTCAGGAATTACACTTGGAGAATAAGAGATACCGTTTCGAGCTCAAATTCGAGGGGACTCTCAAGACTTCCGGGGAATGGGAACAAGAAGTCAGAAACCTCAAGAAGGAGAAGAACTATTGGGCAGGAAAAGCAAAGCTTGAGGAAGCCCGAGCCAATCAACTGGAGAAACAAGCTAAGGAAAGCTTACACGGTGATGCTTCTGCTGACATGTCAAAGGGTCGTGAACAAGTAGGGATCAGATAGAAGAGCAAGGCAGTCAAAAGAGGATAGTGAAAAAGGCCCAAAATCCGAGGGAGTTGTTATAGGACCTGTATTTTGTAATAGCATTTTTTAGGAGAGAGGGATTATCATATTGTCTTAAGCAGGGATCTTTTCTTTGATGTATTTAGTTCGAGGAAATCAATGAAAGACCGTTTGGTTGGAATTATCCCAGGGCCAATACTTTTAAATGCATTCATCATTCATTTGTTCTTTTTTTCATATATTTTATTTGGTCATTCATTTATATTCATAAACATTCATTCATTTATTCTTTATAAATTGTTCATACACTTAGTCATTTATCTATTTGTCCATTCATTCATTCTTTATAATTAGTCATTTAAGTTCATACACTTAGTCATTTACTTATTTGTTCATTCATTCACTCATTCATTTTTTATAAAATAAAATAAGAAATGTGTCAATAATTTCTAATCCATGGTTTTTTAAACTAAAGGTACAATTGGTCGCACTCAGAAAGAATCAGACTTTCTACACCCTTACAATACCCAATCTCGAGCAAGAGCTATGGAGAACGATCAGCTTGCTTGAATTGAAAGAATGGAAAGAATTCAAAAAGAACTGCAGGAACAGTTAGCTAAGTCTCAAGAGGAGACACGGGAACAAATGACAAAACTCATGGAGATGATGAGTATCATGATGAGGCAGAAGTGGCCAGGAGAAAATTTAGTTACAGGAATGGGGGTAGTGAACAAGGAAGACCGACCAAAGGTGGTACAAAAGAATGGTCAGACATCCCAGCCTGTGGGAAATAAACTTCCGACTGGGGCAACATCCTATATTTACATCCAACCAGCGGCCGAAGCACAAAATTTTTGGTCCTAAAAGGGGTAATATTGGGGTTGATCCAGTTGATGTGGAAGTTCCAGACTTTGAAGAAATGGCTGAAAAGGAAAGGGCAAAGATGACTGAATTGAAGAGGGTTGAAACTTTTAAATCCTAGAAAAAATATCAGCTGCTGGAGGAAAGGTTAAGGGCAGTTGAAGGGGCAGAGTTATTTGGCAGTCTGGAGGCCAAAGATATGAGCTTAGTACACGATCTAGTAATTCCCCCAAAGTTCAAAGTACCAGACTTTGAAAAGTATAACGGGACTACCAACCCATCAGCACATCTAACCATGTACTGCAGAAGGATGATGGGGCATGATGATAATGAGAAACTGCTTATTCATTGTTTCCAAGATAGCTTGACAGGGTCAGCAACGCGATTGTACAATCAACTGAATCATACCAAGATTCGTTCATGGACGGATTTAGCCAAGGCTTTCATGGAATATTATAAGCATGTGTCTGACATGGTACCTGATAGGCTGTCCTTACAAAATATGGAAAAGAGGTCCAATGAGAGCTTCAAAGAATACTCGCAAAGGTGGAAGAATCTGGCCACACAAGTACAACCCCCTTTAACTAGCAAAGAAACCACAATGCTTTTCATCAACACCTTGAAAGCACCTTATTATGACAAATTGATGGGAAGCGCCACCAAGGACTTTGCAGATATGGTGATATTTGGGGAAATGATAGAGTCCGCTATTAAAAATGGGAAGATGGAAGGGGGTGAGTCTGCTACCCCGAAGAGAGTTTTTCCTACAAAAAAGAAGGAGGAGACACATGCAGTAAGTTTCAATCAATACCCCTATACACCTCCTACACCATACACACCTCCCAGGCCTTATACTCCTACCACATCTTATGCACCTCCGACACCTTACACACCTTACCCGGGGTATAATCCTTACTACCCCAATATGAACCACCTTACCCAAAATCCATTCCCCTATACCAATATACCACAACAGCCGTTCCCAAATGGTATATCCCCACAAATAACCCTTCCTCGAAATACTATCCCAAACACTCAAGGTCCCACGCGCAATGACCAACGTTCACCAAGGAACAATCAAAAACCCCAATTTGATCCGATTCCTACTACCTATAGTGAGCTATATCCTAAACTATTACAGGGTCAATTTGTTGCACCCATGTACCTCAAACCTCTGACACCTCCATATCCAAGATGGTACAATGCAAACACTAACTGCGCATACCACGCAGGAATTCAAGGAGATTCAACTGAAGATTGTCTGGCTTTTAAAAAGAAAGTCCAAAGCCCAATCAATGCCGGAGTTGTAAAGTTTGGGGCAAAGAATGGGCCGAATGTAGTAGGAAACCCATTGCCCGATCATGCTGGGAATCGAGTAAATGCAGTATTGATAGGGGGAGTCAGAAGGTTAAAAAGGGATGTCAGGGAAGTCAAAACTCTGATGTTGACAGTATGGGTTGAGATGGTCAAGGCAAGAATGGTGGGAGATGCGGATAGTCTAAAGATGGTTGCAAAGAGGGTGCAGAATTGGTGCCCGTTCCATAAGTGTCGAGGTCATGCCATACAGGACTGCGGAGACTTTCTGGTTAAAGTCCAAAGAATGATGGATAACGGGGAGGCCCAGTTCTATGAAGAGACAGAGGAGGAAATAGAAGTTATTGAGAATACAGCTGGCTATGGGATAGGAAGACCCTTGATCATCTATTATGATGAACTAGAGGAGAAAGTTATGCCAGTCGTTGAGGAAAGTGCACCTAAGTTAATCATTGATTTGCCTGTTTCCTTTTCATACAAGGAAAACAAAGCTACACCATGGAAATACGACTACAGCATGGTTATGGCTGGGTCTTCGAGCAGGCAAGATATCACAGGTGTGGACCATTTAACCCGAAGCGAAAAGTGTTATGCTCCTGAGGCTACTGAACAGGGGTTAACAGAGAAAGACAGAGGAGCAGACAAAGGGAAAAAATTAGTTGAACCAATCCATATTGAGATGGATTTGTCAAAAGAAACATAGAGATGATCAGCTCTGGTAAACAGGATAGAGGAGCCGGTAAACGAGAAAGAAGCCTGCGAGTTCTTAAAATTCATAAAGCACAATGAGTATAGCATGGTTGAACAACTGCAACGTCAACCAGCTAGAATTTCAATCTTATCTTTGCTTTTGAATTCAGAGCCACACAGAAATGGCCTGTTAAGAGTATTGAATCAAGCATACGTGGCTAATAACAAATCAGTAGAAAAGATGGACAGGCTGGTGGGAAACATCGCAGCGGACGACCATATATTTTTCAGCTGTGAGGAGATACCCCCAAATAGTATTAGGTCAACAAAAGATCTCCATATAACTACCACTTGTAAGGGGCACATATTACCAAGGATCCTTTTGGACAATGGTTCTTCATTAAATGTGATGCCTTTGGCAACCCTGTCTAAGTTGCTAGTGGATATGTCTTATATGTTACCAAGTTGCACAGTGGTCAGGGCTTTCGATGGTACAAGGAGAGAGGTAATGGGAACTATTGAGGTTCCTCTGGAGATAGGCCCATGAACTTATACGGTGAACTTCCAGGTCATGGATATTAATCCGTCTTATAATTGCTTGTTGGGAAGGCGATGGATACATTCAGCTGGGGCTATACCATCGTCTCTCCACCAAAAGCTAAAATTTGTGATGGAAGGCCGTTTGATCACTGTATCAGAAGAAGAAGACATAATAGCCTCCACATCTACTGAATCTCATTATGTTGAGCCCAATGAAAATGCAGTAGAATGTTCTTTTCGGTCTTTGGAATTCGTAAATGCAATTTTCGTCACTGAAGGACGAAAAATTCCAAAACCAAGATTGTCCAAGAACACAAGGTCGGGAGTAAGAACCATAGTGGGAAAAGGCTGTAGGGCAGGAAAAGGTTTGGGGAAATATCTTCAAGGGATGGCTCGAGCAATGGAAGCAATGGGAAAGAAAAATCGATTTGGCTTAGGGTATCTTCCGAAAGCCCATGAGAAGAGGAAACAGGTTGAAAGGAATAGACAAAGAAGGATGTCCCATCTCACGGGTATGGATATTGAATGGGAACCCATGACTTTCCCACCAATCCTTCACAACTTCCGCTCTGCTGGTTTTCTATTTGAGGAAAAGAATTCAGAGGATGTACTTGTAATGATCGAGCAAGCTTTTGAAAAATTCCATGTGAATAAAGGGGGGCAGATTCAGGATATGGTGATTTGCATGATTGGGAAAGAAGGGATGGAAAGTGACAGTGTGAACTGGATGGTACGACTTGTCCACCAAGATATAGACTAACCAATTGGAGTGCGACTGAGTTTCCCATAGTTTTTAAGTCTATTCCAACGTAATACTGTTAAAAAAAGCAATCTTAATTATCTTTACCTAGAGATATTAAGAGTTTTTTTTTTTCTGTAATGGGCTTTTTGTTTAAACATTTTCATTCAATAAATAACAAGAACAATGCATTTTATCCATATTGATGTGTCCATATTCTTTCATTTTTGTTATTTATTTTGTTTTCATTATATATTTTCCTATATTGTTTCTTCTCCACCTATTTACAGGTGTGCGGATGCGGAATATGAGGACCTTCCTGTGAAATTGATTTTGAAAGACCTATTTGCACGGGTGATTTTGAGGCTAATGAAGATACTGAGGATTATGGTCTACCTCCGGATTTATTAAGGAAAATAGAACAAGAGGAGAAACAAGTACTTCCTCATAAGGAATTATTGGAAATGATAAATTTGGGAGATGGTGAAGAGATAAAAGAAGTCAAAATCGAAACTTCATTGTCATCATCAATAAAGGGTGAATTGATAGCCTTGCTCCAGGAGTATGTGGATGTATTTGCATGGTCTTACCAAGACATGCCAGGGTTAGATCCGGATATTGTGGTTCGTAAGCTCCCTTTAAGGCCAGAATGCAAGCCAATTCAGCAAAAATTGTGAAGAATGAGGCCAGACATATTGTTAAAGATAAAAGAGGAGGTGAAGAAGCAATTTGATGCTGAATTCTTAGAGGTGGCAAAATATCCAGAATAGGTGGCAAATATTGTTCTAGTACCAAAGAAGGATGGCAAGGTGCGGATGTGCGTTGATTACCGAGATTTGAACAAGGCCAGCCCTAAAGATAATTTCCCTTTGCCCCATATTGATACTCTGGTGGATAATACGGCGAAAAGTTCTTTATTTTCTTTCATGGACGGATTCTCAGGATACAATCAGATCAAGATGGCACCGAAAGATATGGAGAAAACCACTTTGTTACAATGTGGGGAACCTTCTGCTACAAGGTAATGCCATTTGGGTTGAAGAATGCTGGGGCAACATACCAAAGAGCCATGGTGACCTTGTTTCATGATATGATGCATAAGGGAATTGAGGTCTACGTTGATGATATGATCACAAAGTCACAAAGAGAAGATGAGCATATTGCGAATCTTAAGAAGCTCTTTGAACGATTAAGGAAGTTTAGACTCAAGCTAAATCTGGCAAAATGCACTTTTGGACCTCGAGGAAATTGTTGGGTTTTGTCGTCAGCAAAAGAGGAATTGAGATTGACCCGGATAAAGTGAAGGCTATTCATAATTTTCCACCACCTCGCACTCAAAAGGAAGTAAGAGGCTTTCTAGGGAGGTTGAATTACATTGCTCGGTTTATTGCTCAATTAATCGACAAGTGTGATCCAATATTTAAGTTACTTCGAAAACGTGATCCAGGAAAATGGGATGAAGGTTGTCAGATTGCATTTGAAAAGGTTAAACATTATCTATCCAACCCACCAGTATTAATGCCACCTATTCCGGATAAACCAATGATACTGTATTTATCAGTATTTGAGAGATCCATGAGTTGTGTTTTGGGGCAGCTTGATGAAACTGAAAAGAAAGAACAGGCAGTTTACTACCTCAGCAAGAAGTTCACAGATTATGAGTTGAAATATTCTTCGGTAGAAAAGTTGTATTGTGCCTTAGCTTGGACCGCTCGAAGACTCAGACAGTACATGTTGTACCACACAACGTGGCTGATTGCCAAACTGGATCCAGTCAAGTGCATGTTGGAAGCACCTTCTTTGTCAGGGAGGACGACAAGATGGCAGGTTTTATTGTCAGAGTACGACATTGTATATGTAAGTCAAAAAGCTATCAAGGGCAGTGCAGTAGCTGAATTCTTAGCAAGTCGGGCAGTGAAAGATTATGAGCCGTTGACCTTTGACTTCCCGGATGAAGATTTGATGTATGTGTCACAAGCAGATGAGATTCCCTTGAAAAAGAAAGTATGGAAAATGTATTTTGATGGCGCATCTAATGCCATGGGGCATGGAATCGGTGCAGTGCTTATATCCCCAGAAGAAGATTATTATCCTTTCACTGCCAGATTGGATTTTGATTGTACAAACAATACTCCCGAGTATGAAGCATGTACTATGGGCCTTTGTGCTGTAGTGGGCAGAAAGATCAAAGTATTGGAAGTTTTCGGAGACTCAGCCTTAGTGATTTACCAGCTACGAGGAGAGTGGGAAACCCGAGATACAAAGCTAGTCCGATACCGAGAACTCATACTGAGTTTATTGGAGGAATTTGAAAAAGTGAATTTCAATTACTTTCCTCGAGAAGAAAATCGAATGGCAGATGCTCTGGCTACTTTGTCATCAATGTTTAAAGTAATGAAGGGGCTGAAGTTGTGCCAATAAAGATGAGTATATATGAGTCTCCTACCCACTGTCTGAGTATTGAAAAAAAAGCATATGGCCTTCCTTGGTATAACGACATTTTGCAGTACATCAAGAGTCCATAGTATCCAGAACAAGTAATAGAAAATGACAAGAGGACTCTGAGAAGGCTAGCAATGGGTTTTGTTCTAGACAATGAGATTGTCTACAAGAAAGGAAAAGACCAAGTTTTATTGAGATGTGTCGGATCTGCTGAAGCTCGGAGAATTATAGAAGAAGTCCATGAAGGGATATGTGGCACTCATGCTAATGGTCACATGCTTGCTAAACAGATTATGAGGGCAAGGTACTATTGGTTGACAATGGAAGGAGATTGTATCAGTTATTCCCGAAAGTGCCATAAATGCTAGATATATGCAGATAAGATTCATGTGACGCCATCGCCATTACATGTCATGACTGCACCATGGCCCTTTTCATTATGGGGAATGGATAGGATCAGGCCTATTACCCCGAAAGCTTCAAATGGACATCGTTTCATCTTGGTGGCCATAGATTATTTCATAAAATGGGTAGAAGCTGCTTCCTATGCGAATGTAACAAAGTTAGTGGTATGCAGATTCGTTAAGAAAGAAATCATATGTCGTTACGGGTTGCCAGCAAGAATTATTTTGGATAATGCTCTTAATTTGAACAAAAAGATGATGAGAGAAGTGTGTACTCAATTCAAGATCAGACATCATAATTCGGCACCTTACCGTCCGAAGATGAATGGTGCAGTAGAAGCAGCTAACAAGAAGATCAAGAAAATTGTTGAGAAGATGACCAATGTATACAAAGATTGGCATGAGATCTTGCCTTTTGCTCTTCATGCATATCGTACTTCGGTTCGTACATCTACAGGGGCAATGCCGTTTTCTTTGGTATACAGGATGGAAGCAGTGCTACCTATTGAAGTTGAGATCCCTTCACTTCGGGTTTTGATCGAAGTTGGCCTAGAGGAAGTAGAATGGGTTAGAGCTTATTATGAACAATTGAATCTCATCGAGGAGAAAAGATTAAAAGCAATTTGTCACAGGCAGTTGTATCAGAAAAAGATAATTCGAGCCCACAACAAGAAGGTTCGTCCCAGACAGTTTCGAGAGGGAGAGTTGGTACTGAGAAAAATTCTCCCTATAGTGAAGGACCCAAGAGGGAAATGGGCTCCGAATTGGGAAGGACCCTATGTGGTAAAAAAAAGCTTTTTCTGGAGGAGCATTTTAACTAGAATGGATGGGGAGGATTTCAGAAATCCCGTGGATACTGATGAACTGAAGAAGTATTATGCTTAAAAAAAATGTGTGTGTTGCTGTGCACATGGAAATTCGAATGATTCCAAGTGTAAAAATAGAAATTCTATATATCTATTTTCCCCTGTGAATGGTTTTTCAAAGAAAATATTCATGCTTGATATGATGAATGGCCATATTTCATATTCCTTTCACTAAGAAGAAATTATCCTTAGTCACCCCTTTGAGCCTTAGGAATTATTTCTTTCTTTAAACCTTGATCAAGGATCACCCTCTACAACTAGAGGGCAAGTGCGAGCAAAAATAATCAAAAAAATCATGGCAAAAAGAAAGCCATCGAAAAATGCAGCAAATGAAAGCCAACAAAGCAAAAAAAGAAAGAAAAGAAAGTCCAAAAAGGGACAATGTTTCAAGAATGAGTTCTCCTCAGGAAATGATCCTTGATCCAATCACCCTTAAACACACTTTGGGCCTATTTTGTCCTTTCTTTCTATACCTAAACCTTGGCCTACATTACGTGCTTTAAAAGCCCATTTTGATCAAGCATGGATATTTAATTTGAAGGGTTATTCTCAGAATTCATCCCACCTTTTGAATTGATATTTTTACCTTGGAAGCATTTAGAATTCTCAAATGCATGGTAGAAAAAAAAATGGAAAAAAAAAGAATGCAAAAGGAGAGGTTTAAGCCGAAAACCCGCAAAGGGCGACTTAATACCGAATAGAGGACACTTGAGTTGAAAACCCGCAAAGGGCGGCTCAAGTACTAATCAAAGTTCGAATCAATGCTCCGTGTAAAGGGGGAGAAAATATTTGACAATCAGAGGAAAGGGGAACAACTCAGTCATATGTAACTATGGAAGCTAAGAGGTTACCCAAGTAAATTGCTTGTTCAAGAGAAATTTCAGATGGTTTGAAAAGGGAGGGGTCCAAGATATTCCGCATCCGGGGCATCTACAACCTATAACCTTACATTTGTTTCTTATATCCTTGATATTTATTTTTACTATTTTAAAACATTTTTGCAATGAATTCTTGTTATCCTTTTCATTAAAATTTTTGCTTGATTCTTATTTTCTTTCATACATTCTTGAGATGCATGATGATTGTTACTAAATTGAATGATGATTAGTAATAAAAAAAATCTTTAAATAAAAGGATTTCAAAGTATTACTAAGGAATAGATTTAAATCTTGGGAAAGGTTTGGAAAGTTCACCAAGAAAAGGAAACAGTGAATGTGGTGGAAACTCCGTCATGAAGTCAGAAATTTGTGAATTTCAGTGAAGTCAGAAATTGGGACTGTTTGACAAATTATCTTGAGTAAAGGGTTCTTTAAGTGGGGCATCAGTGAACAATTGAAGACTACATCATGAAGTCGGATAATCTGTGAACCTCAAAGAAATCATGGATTAGAAATCATGACACAATCATTTGGTTGCATTCATCTTTAGGAAACATACAAGAATTTGCAAAGCATGTCATTCTCATCATTGCATTTAGCTAACAATGCAGAAATCAGGAAAACTTGGACTTCCCCAAATCGAACTCGTTTTGCTGAGTCCAGCCTTGAGACCACCGTCAAGGTATTTCCTTTTGTTTTAAATTGAATTCTTTCTATTTTATCAAATGAGTCAAGCCTTGAGACCGTCATCAAGGTATTTTAATCACGGGTAAGGCCTCCGGGCACTATTTTAAAGACCTTCGGGCACCATTTTTAAAGACCTTCTGATAACTCGTATAATTATATAGTTTTTAGTTATGTTTTATTATTGTTTTGTGTCAAATACGAGTTATTATTGCTTAGTCTACTTGTGTTTATGATCTTTTATATTTTTATGTAATTTGGTGTTTTTCATGAGTTTCTTTGAGTGGTTTCAGATTACTAGGTTAAATCAAGAATTAAGGGCAAATCCAATTCAGTTCCAGTTCCGACACCTTTTGCCATATCAGCTATATCTGGAGTTTCACTGAAGCATTAAGGCTGAAACTTTTACAGTGCATAGTTAAGAGGCATATCTATCTTTTTCATGTTTTACACTTCTTGAAACGCAGTCGTTTTCCCTAGCGAAATCGACCATCAAGTTGGCTGATGTGCAATGACGTCTGTTCTGTACCGTTTTGGTATTTTGACCATATCTTCCGATCCACATGAGAAAATGATCTGATTCCAACGGCTATGGATCCGTAACTGATAGGGGTATATTTTTCTAGAAGACCATTTGATCAGATCGAGCCTCCAACATTGAAAAAATCGACCATCAAGCTGGCTGATCATAATTGTCATACAATATGACGAAAATTGTTAGAAAAATGCACCCACCTATTATACCTACCTTTGAAATTTATAAAGCTTGTCTCTTGTCATTTAGCTCTCCAAAATGTGTATAAATAGAGGGCCTTGGATGATTGTAAGAGTATTATTGTAGATTGGTAGGATATTAGCCATTGTAATAAAATTCTCTAAGTTTTCTTCTTCTTTCCTTTCTCTAGTTTTCTTTTTCTTTATTTACTTATGCTTCTTACATTTCTTTTCATTTTATTCATATCTAGTATGTGTTGCTAATCATATTGTTGAGGTGATGAGGTGAAGCTTTTGGTAAATGCTAAGGTTAGTCTCTTAAACATGAGCTAAAATGAATCATCATTTATAAACACTAGTATAGATAATATTTTCTTTTGGTTTAAAATCATACTTGCAAAGTAGGGATCTTGATTCATTATTGACAATGAAAATGGCACAGTAAATGCTTGGTTTCATAACCTTGATTTGTTGTAGACATATACCTTGGCATAAGGAATGCTTGGACTCTTTTTATGAGTTTTGAGGACACCAAATGAACATAATATCATATGCTATGGACGTTGGACAATTTGGACTGAATTGCTAAACCTTCCGATTGGAACCTCCCTTATGTGTGGATTTCAATTGTGTAATAAAACAAGATTAATCTTAGCATAACACCAAGAGTGGATTCTCTAACCTCAACATCTTTTCTTATTGTTTTGTTTATATCTTGTTTAATTTCTTTTATGTTATTTTGTTTATTTTGTTCTCTAATATCTTGTTTATCTTATTTTGTTGTTGATTCCCTAATATCTTGTTTACTTTCTTTTTCTTATATATTTATAAACTTATACTTACTAATACGCTTCCCTCTGGTTCGACCTCGGACACCCGAGAATTTATTACTTGAACATAACCTGCACTTGGGTTTACAACTCTTAATTGAGTCTCCATCAAGTTTTTGGCGCCGTTGCCGGGGAGGCAATACTAAGTATATAAGTATATAAGTATATTTATTTTTATTTTTATTGGCTGGTTATACCGCCTAATCTGTATATTAACTTTGTTTTATGCTTGTTTGGCGACGTGATTTTAGATCTCGTCGTTTAGTTAGATTTTATTGTGAAACTTTTTCAGGTAATCTTTCTAATACAACTCCGACCATGGCTGACAATGAAAGTGTTCATGCTGAAGATGAGAACAGACAAGTACGCACCATGCGTGACTACTTGCAACCAATTCGAAGCTCATCACCCTCTTGTTTTATTTTTCCTCTCAATGCAAACAACTTTCGTTTTAAACCAGGTATGATAGCTTTGCTTCCAAATTTCCATGGGTTAGAATCGGAAAGTGCTTACTCGTTTCTAAAAGACTTCGAAGATGTATGTGTCACTTTTAATGACCAACAATGTACAAATGAAATTGTCAAGATAAAATTATTTCCTTTTTCTTTAAAAGATAAAGCAAAAATTTGGCTTCATAATTTAAAACCAAGGTCAATTGGCACATGGCAAGAATTACAAAATGAGTTTCTAAAAAATTTTTCCCAGCACATAAAACTACTGCTTTGAAAAGACAGATTCAAAATTTCAATCAAAATCAAAATGAAGCATTTTTTCAGTGCTGGGAGCGTTTTAAAGATTTGTTAAGTTCTTGTCCATATCATGGTTTTGAAAAATGGCGTCTTAGTAGTTTCTTTTATGAAAGTTTAACTCCCGAAACTAAACAATTTGTTGAAACAATGTGTAACGGTGAGTTTCTAGAAAAAGAACCTGAAGAAGCCTTTGACTACCTAGACCATTTGGCAGATAACTCTCAAGCCTGGCACACAGATAATTCCTCTGAAAGTTCCAATAGATCTAATCTTTTTTCTAACAGAGGTAAATATCATTTTAGTCAAGAAGATGAGATAAAAGCTAAAGTAGCTAATTTGGCTAGAAAGATTGAAGCCATGGAACTTAGAGAAGTAAAAGAAGTCAAAACGGTTAAAAATGAAGAAAGTTGTGGAATTTGTGAAATCATGGGACACCCCACTTCTGAATGTCCAAACATTCACATTCTTAAAGAAGCGTTGCATGATCAAGTAAATTCCATAAACACATTTAAAAAGCCTTTTCCTTCTCCTTACTCTGAAACGTATAACCCTGAATGGAGAAATCATCCCAACTTCAGTTGGCGGAATAATAATCATGTTCAGGTACCACAATCTCAAAAGCCGGGCAACACTTTTTCCTATCAACCTTCACGTGTACAAACCTTGGAAGAGACATTGCAAGCATTCATGCAAACACAAGAAAATGTGAATAACCAAACTTCACAGGACATTAATGAGATCAAAAACACCTTGTCCACATTGAAAGCTTCATTACGCACTCAAGAAAAAGGTAAGTTTCCTGCTCAACCTCAGCCTAACCCTTCTACTCAATGTCTTGTTTCTTGCTCCAATGAAACTCAACAGGAAAATGCCAGTTCTATCACAACTCTTCGAAGTGGAAAGGCAATTGACAAAAACATTCCATCAAAAGACCAAGATCCTCCTTCCCCTCCGAAAAGTAATGGTAAGGATGATGGTAAGTCTGAACTTCTTGAAAATTTGGACAAAGAAAAAGGTATGCATCCTGCTCCTTTTCCTCAAAGGTTGCAAAAAATAAAGAATTTGAATCAAAATGCAGAAATTTATGAACTTTTCAAACAAGTTAAGATTAACATTCCTTTATTGGATGCAATCAAACAAGTTCCATCTTATGCTAAATTTTTGAAGGACATGTGCACAGTTAAAAGGAAACATAATGTACAAAAGAAAGCATTTCTGACGGAAAGTGTGAGCTCAATCATTCAGCACCTTACTCCACCAAAATTCAAAGATCCTGGATGTCCAACAATCTCATGCATCATTGGAAACACTAGAATAGAACGTGCATTGCTTGATCTTGGTGCTAGTGTTAATCTTTTGCCTTTTTCTGTTTATCAACAGTTAGGTTTAGGTGAACTCAAGGAAACACCTGTTACACTTCAACTAGTTGATCGTTCTGTAAAAATTCCTCGAGGGATAGTTGAAGATGTTTTGGTTCAAATTGATAATTTTTACTTCCCTGTTGATTTTATTGTTTTGGACAAACATCCTGTTTCAAATCCAAATGTTCAAATTCCTGTTATATTAGGTCGTCCATTTCTTGCAACTTCTAATGCTCTGATAAATTGCAGGAATGGTATTTTGAACATTTCTTTTGGAAATATGACTTTAGAATTAAATGTTTTCAACATTTGCAAGCAACCTGGTGATGATTCAGAAGTACATGAAGTGGATTTCATTGAAGAACTTGTTCATGAACATCTCACCACTACCACATTCCATGATCCTTTAGAAGCTTATTTAATTGAATGTGAGTTTGATAATGCTTCAGAAATTTCACACACTGATTATTTGTTAAATTCTTTTCAGGATAAGCATTGTTGGAAACAAAAGTTTGAGGAACTTCCATCACTCACAAATGTCACTGTACCATCAACTATTGAACCGCCCAAGCTGGATTTAAAACCATTGCCATCCGAGCTAAAATATTCCTTTTTGGGAAAAATTCCTTCTCAATGGAGCCCCCAAGATAAAAGGAAGTTTCTGAATGAGGTAAAGAAGTTCTACTGGGATGACCCTTACTTGTTCAAATATTGTCCTGATCAGATTTTTCGAAGATGCATTCCCGACAATGAGGTAAGTAGTGTAATTAAGTTTTGTCATTCCGAGGCATGTGGTGGTCATTTTTCATCAAAGAAAACTGCTGCAAAAATTTTACAGTGTGGATTTTACTGGCCAACTTTATTCAAAGATGCATATAATTTTTGCAAGTCATGTGAAAGTTGTCAAAAATTAGGTTCCATTTCGAAAAGAAACATGATGCCTTTGAACCCAATTCTTGTAATTGAAATTTTTGACTGTTGGGGTATTGATTTCATGGGACCATTTCCACCATCTTTTGGTTTCTTATACATTTTAGTTGCAATAGATTATGTTTCAAAGTGGATAGAGGCAATTCCATGTCGAAATAATGATCACAAAACAGTGATTAAATTTTTAAAAGAAAATATTTTGAGTCGATTTGGAATTCCTCGATCTATCATAAGTGATGGGGGAACACATTTTTGCAACAAGGTTTTTGAAACATTAATGAAGAAATATGCCATTACACACAAAGTTGCAACCCCTTATCACCCGCAGACAAATGGACAGGTAGAATTAGCAAATAGGGAGATTAAACAAATTTTGGAAAAGACGGTTAATCCAAATCGCAAAGATTGGTCTCTTAGACTTAACGATGCATTATGGGCCTATCGAACAGCTTTTAAAACAGCATTGGGCATGTCTCCTTATAGGCTAGTTTATGGAAAACCTTGTCATTTACCTGTGGAACTTGAGCATAAAGCATATTGGGCCATTAAAATGTTCAACTCAAACCTTGATGACGCTTCTAATTTACGGAAATTACAAATAAATGAACTTGAGGAACTCAGAAATGATGCATATGAGAATTCTAAAATTCATAAAGAAAGAACTAAACCATTTCATGACAAGTTAATTTCAAGAAAAACATTTGATGTTGGGCAAAAAGTTCTACTTTATAATTCTAGACTTCACATATTTCCTGGTAAGTTGAGATCAAGATGGACTGGCCCATTTGTGGTTAAGCATGTGTATCATTATGGAGCAGTTGACATTGAGAATCCTCAAAATGGTAACGTATTCAAGGTAAATGGACAAAGACTCAAACTCTTTTTGGAAAATCATGTTACTCAAGAAGAGGTTGTTTTTCTTTTTGATCCTTGTTTTGAAAATAACTAGATGTAAATATAATTTTTACTAATCTTCAAAAAAAAAAATACATTTTTTTTAACCCCGGTTAAATGGCGGATAACGGCACTCCGTGATTATTTAAGTCGGTTCCATCAGCTACCCACAAAACTGATATTGTATATAAATTTCTCTTTCAATTTCTTTTTCATTTTTTTTCAAGATGGATGATATTCTCACAAGATTGCAGAAACGATTTCCTCCTTTTCCTCGGAATATTTTACTGAAGCTTTACCAAGTTCGATTTGAAAGATTAAGAATGCTTATGCACAAAGGGATTCCTGAAGACATACGTTGGATAATTGAAGCCAAGGTACGTGAAGATGAATATCTTCCTGTTTTGCATTTACCAGGTACAGGTAGAAGCACTTTTGCAAAGAAGCGACGAGCAAAGCGCATGAGTTCAAATTGCCACAAATGTGCACGATGGACGTGTAACGGTAAATGTCGTTCTATTGGGATTCCGTCCTCTAATCGAGATGATAAAATTGAATTCATTAAGGATGGACTGAGTAAGGAGAATTTGGGTAATATCCAACTTTCTCTTGAGACGCATCCTAGTGGAGACGTACAAAGAGAAATTCTTGATTTATGGCCGCAATTCCAAAGGGAATGGCAACATCTTGGGAATCTGATGTTAAAAGACCCTGTTTGCCAGCTTGTAAGAAAACTGGATGGGAAGCATATCCTCGACTCATAGAAGGCGTTTAAGCCGTTTCTGGACGTAAAACCAGAGGAAGATGTGAGCCACAATCACAACTACAATAAATGACTTCTCAGCTTTTGGTTTGATTTGCAATAACTTCATTTCGGTTTAATTTACGTGTTGTTTGATTTGTGTAATTATTTTCGTTTTTTTTGCATTGGTCTTTTACGGTTGATTTTTCTTCTCTTTTTGATTTTCTTCCTGAAATCACGCAAAAATCTTTTGTTAGGTTAACATTTTCTTCTGACAGGTCAAATACACTTTCGGCGACATTATTACTCTTGTCTGATTCACAACTCAGTCCTCTATATATTACACCATGTACTCATTCTCTTTCAGGCACTTGAAAAAAAAAATGGAAAGTACTTCGTCCCAGCGCATTAAAAAAATTTGTGTCTTTGGAGGTGCTTATCCAGGGAAAAATAACATATTCGCTGATGAAGCCATAAGAGTTGGAGTAATACTTGCCCAACAAAAGATCCAGTTGATTTATGGAGGCGGTAGTACGGGTTTAATGGGAGCAGTCGCTACATCAGCACACGCCGGAGGAAGTCCAGTTTTAGGAATCGTGCCACAACTATTCACAGGTTTTTGTGGACCTACCGTGGGTAAGGAAATACAAGTCTGGAGTATCCCTGAACGGATGACAATCATGTACCATTCTGCCGATGCATTCATTGCTTTACCAGGAGGTCTGGGTACATTGGAAGAAATAGCTTGCGTGGCTTCTTGGTCATCTTTGGTCACAAATAAGAAACCCATTGGTTTGCTTAATATTAATGGTTATTTTAGTAATTTGCTTTCATATTTAGATAATGCTGTGGATAATGGATTCATGTTTTCAGAGGCAAGGAGAACCATAATTTCTGCTACAACCATTGAAGATTTACTCAAAAAGCTCCAAGCTTATGAGTATTTATCTGCTACGGTTGTTTCGCAAACTCTCGGAAAAAGAAAAAGAGATATGGACGAGCAAGGAGTGGATTGCACTCTGTCTTTGTGACATTATCTAACATTTTGTTTGTTGTGTCTCAGTTATAATAAGTGGTTAGCAACCTCTGCAGGTAATATCTCCTAAATTCTACCTTTAGTAGGGGGTAAGGGACATATTTTGCTAATTTAAAAAAAAAAAGTTTGTTGTGTTTTAAGCAATTTAGAAGTATTCATTCTGAACAAGGTCTGAGTAAGGGAGACTTGAGACATACCTTGTCAGTTTGATTTTAATCTTTTTATGTTTACTTGTTAATTTTTGTTTAGTATTTTAGGATTATTTAGGTTGCATGAGTTTGTTTTGTTTTGAGTCTTAGTTATTCCTATTCTTATGTTATTAGTTCTTTTCTCTTACACATGATTCTTTCATTTGGGTTAATAGACTTACATTGAGGACAATGTAAGAATTAAGTGTGGGGGGAACGATTTAGGATTTCTTTTATTTTTGTCTACTATTTTTTTTATGAGTCTTTATTATTATTATTATTTTTTTAATGTGTTCTAGTTCCTTTTTAATACAATGATGAGATATGAATTGCATAAGTCTAAAACAGATTTATTAGTGAGAAGATTTTCATGAGAATTGAGCTTGATGTCAACCTTTTTATGAGCCAATGTTAATATGATATGTTGATTGAGAAAGAAGCATGTTTAGACTTAATCTGACTTGTATAATCATCCTTGTGAGTTTTTGAGCCTATAATGATTGATGCATTATACAAATCAATCTAATTTCTTTCTTGAGTGCTCTTATGATTACATGATTCTCTAGAACTTGCTTTAAACCGTTTGAGACTATATTGATACATGTGACAACATGAATATGATAGATGCATTAGGATTATAACCAGAGCCAAACAGCCATCCATTATTAATGTTCTAAGAGAACATCCCTATAGTGAGCCAATTTGAGCCTACATTAAATATGCTATTTTATTGGTAACCAGAACTTACACCTAGCCTAAATATACTTATATCCTTACCCTTGTTCTAAAGATGGATTATATATTTTGAGACATATTGCAAAAACAAGGGATACTTTTTGAAAATTTGGGTTAGAACGAAAGATAAGTGTGGGGGAGGAGAGAGGCAAAAGTCAAGAGAAAAAGAAAGGGATCATTGTCAAATACATTCCCATATTAAAAAAAAAAAAATCTTCTCTTGAACTTCTAGTTAAAGTAAAGAAAAAGATGTTACAAAGTTGGTTAGAATGAAGCAAAGGCTCAACATGAATATTTAGCCTATGTTATTATGTGCTTTATAAGAGTTTTGAGAAGTTTTATTTGTATGATCTTATTATGTCTCTAAACTCTATGAACTCTTTGGAACCTTTGTGATATCTTTATCCTTTTGTTCTTTAACTACATTATAACCCTTTGGCCCCATTACAACCTTGAAAAAAGACCTCTTGATTTATGAAGTTGTATGATCTAAATAGTGGAGAATAGGTGGACAAGCAAGCATATGGTAGAACTGTTTTCATGAGATTGATTGAGTGTAAACACTTTACCACTACTTTAAAGAGTGAAAATCATGAGAGTATAGTGAGAAGTTGAGATTAAGTTGAATATGCAATATTTTGATTGAAATATGTTATGTTAATATTGGCTTAACTCATTTATTTACATTCAAGCATGAATTTTTGTGAAATTCTTTGAGCTATTGATTAGTTTATAAGACTTGTTCAAAGATTGTCTCTAATTTATATTGAAAGGATTAGGAGTAAATATTTTTAGTGTATGTAGTTTACTTATATTTTAGTTTTTCAAAGTTTGTGGGTATCGTTCTAGCAAACCCTCACGAGACTAAACTCGTCCACTAGGGACACCTAGGGGTTTAAAGGCTTGTGTCACATGCTAAGTGCCACCGTGATTTCAAACGAAAATGGATTAGATTAGATTTTCTTATTTTATTTTTATTGAGTCGTTGCTAGGGACTAGCAACAATCTAAGTGTGGGGGTGTGATAACTCGTATAATTGTATAGTTTTTAGTTATGTTTTATTATTGTTTTGTGTCAAATACGAGTTATTATTGCTTAGTCTACTTGTGTTTATGATCTTTTATATTTTTATGTAATTTGGTGTTTTTCATGAGTTTCTTTGAGTGATTTCAGATTACTAGGTTAAATCAAGAATTAAGGGCAAATCCAATTCAGTTCCAGTTCCGACACCTTTTTCCATATCAGCTATATCTGGAGTTTCACTGAAGCATTAAGGCTGAAACTTTTACAGTGCATAGTTAAGAGGCATATCTATCTTTTTCATGTTTTACACTTCTTGAAGTCTGTTCTGCACCGGTTTGGTATTTTGACCATATATTCCGATCCACATGAGAAAATGATCTGATTCCAACGGCTATGAATCCGTAACGGATAGGGGTATATTTTTCTAGAAGACCATTTGATCAGATCGAGCCTCCAACATTGACAAAATCGACCATGAAGCTGGCTGATCATAATTGTCATACAATATGACGAAAATTGTTAGAAAAATGCACCCACCTATTATACCTACCTTTGAAATTTATAAAGCTTGTCTCTTGTCATTTAGCTCTCCAAAATGTGTATAAATAGAGGGCCTTGGATGATTGTAAGAGTATTATTGTAGATTGGTAGGATATTAGCCATTGTAATAAAATTCTCTAAGTTTTCTTCTTCTTTCCTTTCTCTAGTTTTTTTTTTCTTTATTTACTTATGCTTCTTACATTTCTTTTCATTTTATTCATATCTAGTATGTGTTGCTAATCATATTGTTGAGGTGATGAGGTGAAGCTTTTGGTAAATGCTAAGGTTAGTCTCTTAAACATGAGCTAAAATGAATCATCATTTATAAACACTAGTATAGATAATATTTTCTTTTGGTTTAAAATCATACTTGCAAAGTAGGGATCTTGATTCATTATTGACAATGAAAATGGCACAGTAAATGCTTGGTTTCATAACCTTGATTTGTTGTAGACATATACCTTGGCATAAGGAATGCTTGGACTCTTTTTATGAGTTTTGAGGACACCAAATGAACATAATATCATATGCTATGGACGTTGGACAATTTGGACTGAATTGCTAAACCTTCCGATTGGAACCTCCCTTATGTTTGGATTTCAATTGTGTAATAAAACAAGATTAATCTTAGCATAAGACCAAGAGTGGATTCTCTAACCTCAACATCTTTTCTTATTGTTTTGTTTATATCTTGTTTAATTTCTTTTATGTTATTTTGTTTATTTTGTTCTCTAATATCTTGTTTATCTTATTTTGTTGTTGATTCCCTAATATCTTGTTTACTTTCTTTTTCTTATATATTTATAAACTTATACTTACTAATACGCTTCCCTGTGGTTCGACCTCGGACACCCGAGAATTTATTACTTGAACATAACCTGCAATTGGGTTTACAACTCTTAATTGAGTCTCCATCACCTTCGGGCACCACTTCTAAAGATCTTCGGGCACCATTTTTAAAGACCTTCGGGCACACTTTTTTTAAAGACCTTCGGGCACCACTTTTAAATACCTTCGGGCACCAATTTTTAAAGACCTTTGGGCACTATTTTTAAAGACCTTCGGGCACCATTTTAAAGACCTTCGGGCACCATTTTAAAGACCTTCGGGCACTATTTTAAAGACCTTCGAGCACCATTTTAAAGACCTCCGGGCACCTTTTTAAAGACCTTTGGGCACTATTTTAAAGACCTTCGGGCACCTTTTTTAAAGACCTTAGGGCACCTTTTTTTAAAGACCTTCGGACACCATTTTAAAGACCTTCGGGCACCCTTTTAAAGACCTTCAGGCACCATTTTAAAGACCTTCGGGCACCCTTTTAAAGACTTTCGGGCACTATTTTAAAGATCTTCGGGCACAATTTTTAAAGACCTTCGGGCACCATTTTTAAAGACCTTCGGGTACCAGTTTCAAAGACCTTCGGGCACCCGTTTTAAAGACCTTCGGGCACCATTTTTAAAGACCTTCGGGCACTAGTTTTAAGACCTCCGGGCACCATTTTAAAGACCTCCGGGCACCATTTTTAAGACCTTCGTGCACTATTCTTAAGACCTTCAGGCACAATTTTTTCTTTTGAAAATCGAACCTATTTCCTTAAGACGGGTCGTGCCTTGATTAGTCAGGGAATTCAATTTAAGGACAAAATCTTCAATTTACAGCTTTTTCAAAAAAAAAAAATTGAAAAAATGAAAAAATGAAAAAATGAAAAAAATGAAAAAAATGAAAAAATGATGAAAAATGAAAAATGAAAAATGAAAAATGAAAAAAGAAAAAAGAAAAAAGAAAAAAGAAAAAAGAAAAAAGAAAAAAGAAAATCCCTTTCCTTCACATGTGATTTCACTAACCGTACAAAATTAGTGTTTGTTTATCTTTGCCTGATTCCTAATTCTCAGCAATAGCCAAAGAGGGGCAGGTGTAGACACCTAATTTTGTCCAGACCATTAAAACAGGTATGTTTTCTTCCTAAATTGATGTTTCAGAATGTAAAAAGACTTTTTTCATCCTGCAGGTGGTACTCCGAGACTTAGTTTAAGAGGGCGAGCATAAAAAGTCAAACTTGAAAAAAGTCAACCCCAAAAAGTCAACTACTAAAAAAGTCAACCCATTTTCAAAATCAAAATTTGAAGTTCAATTGAAAAATGGAGAAAGAATTTTGATAATCCGAGGTCTACATCGAAAGATATGGAGTTCGAAAGTTGGGTTATGAAGATTCAGTAGAAAAAAAACCTTAATCCAAGAAATTTGGAGAAAAGTGCTTAAACGATCAAATTGGTCGAAATTGAAGGTTCCAAATGAAAGATAAGCACTGACTACGGGTAACGGAGAAGCCACTTGAAAGAAAAACTGAAAGAAAAGTCAATCCGGGAGAAAACCAAGAATTAGGGTTTTTGGTGGATTTAGGTGAAATTGGGAAGAATTACAAGAAATAGCCCGATTTGGTAGGACTAAAGCCCATAATGGATGAGGAGTGATTAAAAGGATAGCCCAAGACTCAGTTTGAAAAAAATTTGAAAATCGAACTTGTTTTGAGCAAAACCGGGTTTCAGAGGCAAAAAGGCAAAATGGGAAAATTTTGGAAAAATAGCAAATGAACTCCAAAAATTCTAAAAAATTGTAAATCTCATTCTTAAATCATTTGGAAGAGATTGGCGAAATATTTTTGAATTTGGAGTCCGTTTGCCATTTATTTGCATCCGGGAGGCAAAAAGGCCATTTTACCCAAGAAACCGAAAAAGGATTCTCTTGCCTTTCAAAAAAATCAGACTTGGGCTGGAAGAAGGAAGGCTGGCTGGCCAAGGCCTATAGATGGGAAGGATTTTCTGATTTTTCAATCAAGAGGCCAAAAATGAAGAGTTAGTTAGTGATTTTTTGATCAAGCCTTTGCAAGTAAGCCACATGGGCCAATGCATGAAGAGGGAGAGTGTCAACATAATTCTTGAACAGCCGTAATTATGGACAGCTGATGGCCTAATCTAACAGTGATAATTTCATGTTTTAAACATCTTGAATTAATGGCCCTTGGATGAAAATTGGTTGGAGGAAAAATGACAATATTCTAGCCTATGAGAGAGGGGGGTTCGGCCACTATAGAAGAGAGGTCTTTCTCATTCTCAGCTCACTCTCATTTTTTCATATTCTCTCTTGTTTTGGCTGAGTTTTCTCTCCATTGTTTCAAAGCAAAAAGAAAAGTTTAGAAAAGAAAAGAAAGTTTGAAGAGAAAAAGCTTGAAAGATAGCTTCTAGAGGTTGCTTTTAGTACCAACTCTTGCACTTTCTTTGATTTTCCATTCTTGTTTTTGCTGTTTTGATTATTATTTTGGTGAGTTTTCTTTTGATTTTTTCTTTTTAAATAAGTGTTTTTTAATGTTCTTTTTAAGTTCTTTCTTCATCTTTTCTTAAAAAAGTTCTTGCAATTTTTTTCTTGATTCCTTGGAATGGCAGAATGGCCCATGATTTTTGTTGTTGCTGCTTTGCTTTGATTTGTCATGTTATTTTTGTTATTTTTTTAGTCTTGATGCTTTAAATCTTCTTCTAATACATATACTTGAAGCTTGTTTTAATTTGGTTGTTTGTTTATTGCCATTATGAGTTTATTATCATGTTCTTGCATTTTTAATTTTCTGTTTTCAAAATGTTTAAATTTGTTTATGTTTTATATTCTGTAATCCATGTGTTTGTGAAAATGTTTGTTAGTTTTAATACCTCTACTTTATATTTGCATGATTTGAATGTTATATTTTAGTTGAGTATGTTAGTATATCAAGTGTTTGTGAAAATGCCAAGCTCACTTGGAACTTGAGGCCATTCGGCCACTTCATATATTTTGCTTTGTGTGTGGATTTTTGCTATGTTAGTTGATATATTTGCACTTGCATGACATTTGATTGAGTATTTGGTTTAAGTATGTCAAGTGTTTGTGAAAATGCCATGCTTACTTTGGACTTGAGGCTATTCGGCCATCTCACATTATTTTGCTTTGTGTGTGCATTTTTGTTATGTTAGATGATAGGTTTGCATTCTCATGACATTTGGTTGAGTATTTGGTTTAAGCATGCCTTGTGTTTGTATTATTTCCATGCATATTTTAGATGTTAGGTTTAGTTTATTTTGCCATGCATGTCCATGCATTTTAGACCTAGGTTGCATTAAATGCCATGCAAGTTCATTTAGGTCTAGGTCATTTTATTGACACCATGCATTTTTCATGACATTTAGGTTTAAACTCATGCATTTCATGCATCATATTTGCTTTTCATGCATTTCATGTCCATGCCACTTGACTAATGACTTAGGCCAATTAATGGTTCAAAGTCGTGCTCTCTTGAGCATACTTGTGGAAAATTTAAGAGTTGTCAAATTGATTATTCTACCTTTGTGATTTTTTTTTTACTTAGCCAATTTTTGTCTAACTTTTCAAAAGTCCTAGCTACTGTTTGTGAGCCATTTTGTGAGTCTTAAATATTTTTACTTTGATTTTTAAATGATTTTATCGAAGGCAAAAAAATGTGTTTTGGCAAAACAGTTTTTTTTCACCCAGTACTCATACTTTCCTGATTTTTCTGGGCATTCATCTTTAATCAGAAAATTAAGCCTATTTTTTCCCGTGTATTTTTACATGTCCTGAGTCTCCAATAAGTTTTTTAGATTTTTTAGAATTTTTAAAAATAGGGTAAAAAATCATGGCTTAAAACTGGACAGTGGAGTCAGAATTGAATTTGAAGGAAAATCATTTTTCTGTTTTGGTTAAGTTACTTAGAGGGGCTGATTAGAAAGTTTAGATACTGACTTAGGGTAGTTTCTAAGCCTTTTTAAACTCTAAAAATGATTTTTTAAGTCTCTGGTTAAGGGTGGTCAAGTCCGGGATTTTAAACTTAGGAAATTAGAGCCATTTAAAAAAGGGTTTAGCTAAGTTTTTATTTTTAATCTAAGCTTTTCAAAATTGTTTTCAAACAATCACAAAGTATTTTCGTTTTAGAATATTTAATTTGATATATTTTCCTACGGTAGCCGGATATCTTTTTAGATATACGGATTTCCTTAATTATAGGAAAAAAAAATACATTTTCATGCATTGCATTTTCCATATTCATGCATTTTATATAATATGTGATTTTTGCTATGATAATTCCTATGGTATTGTTATTATTTTGATTTATATTTTTTGATGTTACATTGTTTATTATATGGTTTTGAATATTTCATGATATCCTATGCTTTTTTTTTAGTTATTTTTGTCATATTATTTAGTATATACTATGTTCATGCATTATTATTTTCATGCATATTATATGATAGCATTATTTTATATTTCATGTCATTTAAATTATATGCCATATCATTCATATTTGCCATGTCATTTAAATTATTTAATTTCATATAGAATATATTATGTTACCTAGGTCATTTCATGTACAATATATTATGTTACCTAGGTCATTTTATTTCATTTAGGATATATGTTATGTCATTTAGGATATTTTATTTCATTTAGAATATATCATATGACTTAGGATAATACATTTGATATAGAATATATTATGTTACCTAGGTCATTTCATTTCATTTAGAATATATCATATAACTTAGGATATTTCATTTCATTTAGAATATGCTAAAACATTTAAATTATATCATATAGGTTGCATTATATTATTTAGACTTTGCTATGTCATTTTATTTATGTCATACATATTCATACTCATATTTTTTTAAAATATTTTCAAAAAGGTAATGATTTTCAATAAAATAAAGATATTCCCGAGTTAAAATAATTCATGAGTTCTCTGCCGGGTTTGCTGGGGAGGATATCATCAATTATCATTAATAACGAAATATCTTCTTTAAAACGAGAATGATTCGGAAAGTTTCCAAACTAATAAAATTTCTATATTTTGCCACGTTTGTTGGGGAATATAGGAAAATTTTGAATTTATAAATTCCGGATCATTTTCAATTAAAAATGGAATTATTTTTCTTTAAATTGGGAATTAACTTGAAATACTAAATTTAAAACCAAGTTTTTACCGAGACTTGAGATAACACACGATTAATAAGGTACCGTTTTATACAGGCGTTGTGGGGGTGCTAATCCTTCCCTACACGTAACCTAGTCCCGAACCCGTTTCTTTGATTTCAGACTTGAAATTGGTTTTAAGAATGTTTTAATTAATTTTTAAAATATTTTATAAAACCGGTTTTAATAGGTGGCCAATCACACCTAACTAAAAAAGATTGGTGGCGATTCCATATCTTTTTCAAGGTCATTTTCAAAACCTTCATTTTTCTAGAGGAATTAAGTCGACTTTTCCTCTTTTTTTTTAATGTCACGCTTAATGAATAATAAAGTCTTGCGATGAGACATGTTATTTTATAGGTTGCGACAGCAGCCTACAAATTCGGTATAGCTTAACATTACAATAAACATGCATCACATAGCATTTAAATAAGCATACTAGCAAGGAACAATGTGGCGCCATACGGTCGACCACTCATATGACAATCCTAGATTATTACATAATCATCACTTGGAACAATGTGACTCCATACGGTCGATCACTCATACGACAATCTCGGATTATTACATAATCATCAGTTGTCCATTCCTTGGACCTTTTTCTCACGTCTTTACGAGAACTCGATAACACAAGGTAATTCTACGTCATACATTCATACAATCACAGTCGATATGTCATAACATAATCTGACGATTCTACATCTATCGCTACACGCTTACTCACTGTGCGCTAAGCGAAAGAAATTGGATCCTCGTGCTCCGGAGCTCTTCCAACCACGGACTCAGCTTATCCTCGCTCCTAGTACATAAAGAATAATTTCATAAATATTTTATGAATTTGAAAACATTCACAATATCCAAATTGTAGCTAATTCACTACTATCCAAAAATCTATAGCTTAGCTGTTTAAACTTTATAATTTTTACACATAGCTCGGGTGGAATCCGGAGCAACGATCAACAGGAAAGTTGCTCCCCCGAGCCTAACAAAGATAACGGTGGCCTCAGATGGTGGTAGAAGTGGCGGCACAAGGTGGTTGGCCAACATGGTGAATTCGGCCAAGCTTAGATTTCCAACTCCAAGCCATTTTTTCACTCAACCAACCCCAAATAATAGATGTAGAGGTTGATTTAGGACTACCCATGGTGGTGGTTTAAGGTGGTGACTATGCTCGAAACCACCTAAGGCAAAATGGCCATAAAGAGAAACACAGTTTCTCATGATTTCTTGAAAAAATAACACCAAATAAGTAATCGATACCTTCTAGATAGTAGAAATGTGTGTTTTGTTGGCTTGGTGATGAGTAGAAATCAAGAGATGAAGCTTACAAGCTTTGGTTATGGAGTTTTCTTCACTTTGGTTAGGTTTTCTCATGGTTGAAGAAGAAACAACCCTTAAGGCATGAAAAAATGAAAGTCACGGCTGGTCATGGGGTTTCTTGGCTGATTTTTATGGCCATTTACCAAGCCAAATGACAAAAATACCCCTTTAACCCACTTTTTTGTCTTTTAGTGCCAAAATGGGGCCCACATGAAATTTTTACGTTCGGAACCTCGTTTTTCACTTGTCTCAGCACTGCTATGTTTAAAATATCATTTTACACTAGTACACAAGTTTTCAAAAATTTTTGATATCTCGAACATCAAATCTGGGCCCCGGACCTTTACAGGTCAACATTAAGACTTTTTCGGTTTTAGCTCCGATTCTCATTCTGATTTCACCAACAGCTTTCGAACATCATTTTATTTCCATATGAATCCATTTATTTACTTAAAACCTTTTTTGGACCTTCCCGCGGCCAGTTTCGGATTTTCACTCCTTTAAATTAACTAAAGGCGTATCCGTTTTCCACTTAACTTTTTGAGTAAAAAAAATGTCAAATTTTCAATATAAGAATCATATTGTGATCCTCTATGATCCCAGAGTCTATTGGTATCGTATACGAACCAAAAATAAAATTTTGGGTAAATGACCAAAATACCCCTGGTTCATGTTTTACCGGTTTTGTGCCGATTAGATATTTCCAATAATCCTGATTAGTAATATATCATGTTTTAACACTATATGAAGTTAAAATACCAAATTTTATGGGCCCGATTGCGATTCCTAACTCGTGGTCACTTTAAGGCTAAATCTCTCAAATAGCCGGTTAAACCCCTTACTCTAAAAATTATTAATATAATAATGACACCAGATGGTAGTGTGCTTCGTCTACAAGCATACATAAATGTGATCCACCGTCTATGAATCATTTAAAGAGACTCGAGTCGATCTCTGTCTTACGAGGGTCTTACAATTCTCCCCCCTTAAAAAAAATTCCTCCTCGAATTTTCCTAATTGTGAACTTATTGAATAATTCATTTAAAGAGTTACATACCTACTCTTGGAATAACTGGGGCTACTGTCTCCTCATGTCTCTTTCAAGTTCCCAAGTAGCTTCCTCCTCCCCATGATGATTCCATACAACCTTCACCGAAGGAATCTCCTTTGATCGAAGCTTTCGTACCTGCCGTTCTACTATGGCTATGGGTTCCTTTACATATGCCATGTGTGGATCTACTGCTACCGCCTGTGGTTGCAACATATGGGACTCATCGGGGAGGTATTTTTGAAGCATCGACACATGAAATACCGAGTGTATAGCGGCTAACTCAGGAGGAAGGCCAACTCATATGCTACTGCCCCATGTAGTCGAAGTATCTCAAACGGTCCAATGTACCTTGGACTCAGCTTTCCTCTCTTGCCGAATCTCATGACACCCTTAAACGGAGACACTTTCAAGAACACATGATCCCCCACATCAAACTCTAGTTCCCGATGTCTATTATCGGCATTAGATTTTTGCCGACTCTGTGCTGCTCGCATTTTGTCACGGATCAACTCCACATTTCTTAATGCATCCCGAACCATATCTGGACCTAATAATGGACGATCACCCACCTCGAACCATCCCACTGTAGATCTATATTTTCGGCCATACAATGCTTCATATGGTGCCATCTGTATGGTACTCTGATCGCTGTTATTATATGCGAACTCAATCAAAGACAAGTGCTGATCCCAGCTACCCTTAAAATCTAAAACACATGCCCGTAGCATATCCTCTAAAGTCTGGATGGTCTTCTCAGACTGACCATCGGTTTGGGGATGGAACGCCGTACTGAATCTCAACTGAGTACCCAGTGCTCTTTGAAATGACTAGCAGAACCTCGATGTGAACTGTGTGCCTCTATCTGACACAATAGAAATAGGCACTTCATGCAAAGGCACTATCTGGTCCAAATATAGTCTAGCTTACTAGGTTGCCGTATATGTAGTGCACATTGGCAAGAAACGTGCGAACTTGGTCAATCTATCGACAATCACCTATATCGAGTCGAATCCTTTGGTTGACCTAGGCAACCCCGTGACTAAATCCATCGTAATCTTGTCCCATTTCCATTCAGGGACATCCAGGCTCTGAAGTTTACTTGGCGGTTTCTGATGTTCGGCCTTAACCTGTTGGCATACCAAGCATCTAGCCACAAAGTTCGCTACATCCTTCTTCATGCCTTCCCACCAATAATGTGCTCGTAGATCATGATACATCTTGGTGGAACCAGGGTGCATAGTGTAGGATGAGCTATGAGCTGCCCCGAGGAGTCTATGCCGTATATCTCGTGCCAATGGTACCACGAGGCGGTTATGTAACCATAAAGTTCCATCATCATCTATACGAAACTTCTCGCACAATCCTTGTCCAACCTGGGCTTTTTTTCCTATGCAGAAATCATCATCATGTTGCAACCGTTTTACCTCCTCCACTAATGATGACCGTACTTGCACATAGGCTAACATCTCCCCCGTGTCGGTAACACTAAGTACCACACCATCATTGAGGCAATTCCTCACTTCCCGGACCATATGTCTCCTCTGTACTACTATATGGGCTAAGCTACCCATGGACTTCTTACTCAAGGCATCCGCGACAACGTTGGCTTTTCCGGGATGATAAAGGATGGTACAATCATAATCCTTGAGTAATTCCAACCATCTCTTCTGTCTCAAGTTCAACTCACGCTGATCGAAAATATACTTGAGACTCTTGTGGTCTGTATAAATCTCACATGATCAGCCATACAAATAGTGTCGCCATATCTTCAATGCGAAGACAATGGCTACCAATTCCAAGTCGTGCGTAGGATAATTCTGCTCATGTCTTTTCAACTGTCTCGACGCATAAGCAATAACCCTATTCTTCTGCATTAATACGCAGCCCAAACCTATGCGAGAAGCATCACAATACACCACAAAGCCATCTGTCTCATTTGGCAATGCTAACACTGGTGCTGGAGTCAAGAGCTCCTTAAGTTTATTGAAGCTCTTTTCGCACTCATCTGACCAAACAAACTTGATATTATTCTGTGTTAACCTGGTTAGTGGTGTGGCTATCCTCAAGAAGTTCTCCACGAACCTCCTATAATATCCAGCTAAACCTAAGAAACTCCTAATTTTTGTTACTGTAGTCGGCCTCTCCCTGTCTCGTATTGCCTCAATCTTCTTGGGATCTACAGAAATACCTTCCTTCAAAACTATATGACCAAGAAAACTCACACTCGATAACCAAAACTCACACTTGGAGAACTTTGCAAACAGTTTGTGTGCTCGAAGAGTCTCGAAGACAATGCGAAGGTGTTCCCTATGTTCATCCTCGCCTCGCGAATACACCAAGATATCATCGATGAACACAATCACAAACTGGTCAAGGGAGAGTTTGAACACCCTTTTCATTAAATCCATGAACGCTGTCGGTGCATTCGTTAGTCCAAACGACATGACCAAAAACTCATAGTGTCTATATCGAGTGTGAAAAGCCGTTTTGGGAATATCTTCCCTCCTGATGCGAAGCTGATGGTACCTTGATCTAAGATCTATCTTAGAAAAGCACTGAGCCCCCTGCAACTGATCGAATAAATCATCGATCCTAGGCAACGGATACTTATTCTTCGTCGTCACTTTATTCAGCTGCTTGTAGTCAATACACAACCGTAACGATCCATCCTTCTTCTTAACAAATAAAACCAGAGCACCCTAAGGAGAAGTACTCGGGCTTATAAAGCCCTTATCAAGAAGATCGTGCAACTAAACCCTTACTTCCCTTAGATCCAACGGAGCCATACGATAAGGAGGAATGGATATCGGCTGTGTTCCCGGGGGTACATGTATGCAAAACTCAATCTCCCTATCCGGTGGAAGTCCTGGCAGCTCCTCAGGAAAAACATCAGGGAAATCCTCTACCACTGGAATCCCTCTCAAATCCTGAGACTTTATCTCCGCATCATATACATATTCCAAAAATCCTTGGCAACCCTTCGCTAACAATTTCCCGGCACTAATTTTCGAAATCAAGTATGGCGAAGTCGTTCTACAATCTTCTTGATACCTCAACACATGTTTACCTGGTATTCTCAACATTACCACCTTCTCATGGAAATCCAATACCATATGATGGGTAGACAACCAGTCCATGCCCAAAATCACATCAAACTCAAGTATATCTAGTTCAATTAGATCTTCCAAAAATATCTCACCCTTGATCCGTATTTCACATCCTTTTAATATTCTGTTCACGGGTTAAACCTCCCCTACCGGAGTAAGCACTATCAACGGATCATTTAACATATCATAACTCATGTTCAAACACGAAGCAAAGGAATGGGATATAAAGGAGTGCGTAGCACCCGAATCAAATAATACTACAGCCTGCTTGGAACAAATTTCTAACGTACCTGTAACGACTGCATTCGTCGCCTGCTCGTCTTGAGGATTCAGCATAAATGCCCTGTCCTATCCTCGACCCTCTGTAGTCTATCCTTTACCACCTATAGTCTGTCTCCTACCTCCAGAATGTGTACCTCTACCTGTTGTGCCTCTACCCACTGACTGGGCCACTGATCCAGTAGTAACAGTTGGCATAATAACTAGGGGCGGTGCAACTGTAGTGTATGTGGGTCAAGAAAGATTCAGCAGATAGTCTTTCTTCATATGCCCTGGCTGACCGCATCTGAAACAAGTACCAGGTCTTCGACATCGTCTAAAATGCGAATAACCATAACTCTGACAATGGGGAGCTCCTGATCTCCCAGTGTTACCTGATGGCTCGGTAACTGATCTAGTCTGACTGCTCTATCCCCGGACCACTGTACCAGCATCACTAGGTGCTCCTGATCCGCCTACACCAGACTGCCTAAAACCCTGTCTCCCAGTCCTGGCCTTCTTCCAAGGCTCACGGTCAACCAGACTCTTTTTGGCCCGTGCCTCAAATCGTAAGGCTGCATCAAAAACATCATAGTACGTAGAGGTCATTGTCAAAGGTATTGCCCTAAATAAGTACTCCCTAAGGCCATTAGCAAACCGCTTGGCCTTCATAGTATCAGTCATCACCATATGTGGCGCATACTTCGCTAACTGATTAAACTTAGTATCATAATCCAACACTGACATGCCCTCAGTCTGTTTCAGTAACTCAAACTCTCGAGCCTTAGCATCTCGTAGACTCTCAGGCATGAATCGCTCAATAAAACCATTATAAAACTTAGACCATTCTAATGGAGGGCTACCAGTTGGCCAGCTCCTCAATAGGGTCTTATACAACTCATAGGCCACCCCTGTGAACTGATAACTAGTCAACTCCACAGCCCTAACTAGTGAGCATCCGAGAGCCACACATAACTGATCACATACATCCACAAAGTCCTGTGGGTTGGATCAAGCTCAATGCCAGAAAATACCAGTGGCTTATTCCGTCGAAACTCATATAATGTCACTGAGAGATATGACCCTTGTTTGGCGGGTTTCTGTCCCTCAAAGGGATTCTGTGGCCGTGGAGGACCTGGAGGGGCCTGGTCCTTCCTCTGATCTGCTAGTAGATCTATCAGGGTCCTAACCTCCTGACGTATCTCACCAATCTCAGCAGCTAACTGTTCTACCCTATTACCTGCTGCTGACCCCCTAGCAGATCCAGCAGTGTCTAACCTCATTCTCCAAGAACAGGATTCAGACATCCCGTCGAGGCCTGATCGGGAACCCTAGGTGGTCGTCCCCTTCGCCTACCCCGTGTTCTCTGCATCAGGGGCATAATAACCTGAGACAAAAATTTAATCGTTAGGTACCTTCATCATCTATCGAACCCCGCACTATCCAATATAACCGACAAGTGATCCTTTACATGATGGACACATGTACAGTCACCGACCTCTAGACAATGCTCTGATACCAACTTTGTCACATCCCAACTCCAGGAGTGTGACCGGCCAGAGACAAGTATGTACCCTTGCCTCCGAAGCCTTAACCATTCATCTATCTAATGAAATTTTGGCATGACCTCGCCCGATAAGGGGGTTTATCGAATTTGCATAACATGCAACACAATAATAATAACACATGACATCCCGGTTAGGACACCTCCAACTAGGGAGTAACCGAGATGCCCCGCAGCAGACGCACAAAGTGAACCATAATGTACATATATATATACACTGCCAAAAATCTACACAACAATCTCGGTCTCCAACCGGATAACTGCATGACACATAATACAACATACTTAGACAAAATAACATATGACATCCCTAGGTGACTGTGCATGGCTCCAACCATCAAGCTACGGATAATCTCGTCAAAACGGTATGCCATGCTCACCGGCTATCGGTCACGAGTAAGTTGGCATGGCGGATGAGGGATCAGGTCGTTCAGTATCTGAAAAAGAAAAATAACTAAAGGGTGAGTCATAAGGACCCAGTGAGCAAACGCAGAAACAGTAAAGTCTATGGAAAAGACTTACAAATTATATTAACTAATACCACCTGGATGTTTCTATCCAACATCACAAACAACTATAACATCCGGTAGGGTTCGTAGACTCTTACAAACCGGTAGGGCTCGAAAGCTCCTACAAAACTGGTAGGGCACAAAGGCTCCTACAAAATCGTAGGACACGAAGGCTCGTACAAAATCGGTAGGGCACTATGGAAGCCTACGAATCCAGTAGTGCACAATGACAGCCTACAAATCCAGTAGGGCACAATGGCAGCCTACAAATCTGGTAGGGCACAATGGCAGCCTACAAATCCGATATAGCTTAACATTACAATAAACATGCATCACATAGCATTTAAATAAACATACTAGCAAGGAACAATGTGGCGCCATACGGTCGACCACTCATACAACAATCTCGGATTATTACATAATCATCACTTGTCCATTCTTTAGACCTTTTTCTCACGTCTTTATGAGAACTCGATATCATAAGATAATTCTACATCATACATTCATACAATCACAGTCGGTATGTCATAACATAATCTGACGATCCTACGTCATCGCTACACCCTTACTCACTGTGCGCTAAGCGAAAGAAATTGGATCCTCGTGCTCTGGAGCTCTTCCAACCACGGACTCAGCTAATCCGCGCTCCTAGTAGATAAAGAATAGTTTCATAAATATTTTATAAATTTGAAAACATTCACAATATCCAAATTGTAGCTAAGTCGCTACTATCCGAAAATTTATAGCTTAACTATTTAAACTTTATAATTTTTACACATAGCTTGGGTAGAAATCCAGAGCAACGATCAACAGGAAAGTTGCTCCCCCGAGCCTAACAAAGCTAACGGTGGCCTCGGATGGTGGTGGAAGTGGCGGCACAAGGTGGTTGGCCAACATGGTGAATTCGGCCAAGCTTAGATTTCCAACTCCAAGCCATTTTTCACTCAACCAACCCCAAATAATAGATGTAGAGGTTGATTTAGGGCTACCCATGGTGGTGGTTTAAGGTGGTGACAATGTTGGAAATCACCTAAGGCAAAATGGCCATAAAGAGAAACACATAGTTTCTCATGATTTCTTGAAAAACTAACACCAAATAAGTAATCCTTTCCTTCTAGATAGTAGGAATATGTATTTTGTTGGCTTGATGATGAGTAGAAATCAATAGATCAAGCTTACAAGCTTTTGGTTATGGAGTTTTCTTCACTTTGGTTAGGTTTTCTCAAGGTTGAAGAAGAAACAAACCTTAAGGCATGAAAAAATGAAAGTCACGACTGGTCATCGGGTTTCTTGGCTGAGTTTTATGGCCATTTTCCAAGCCAAATGACAAAAATACCCCTTTAGCCCACTTTTTTATCTTTTAGTGCCTAAATGGGGCCCACATGAAATTTTTACGTTCGGAAGCTCATTTTTCACTTGTCTCAGCATGGATATGTTTAAAATATTATTTTACACTAGTACATAAGTTTTCAAAATTTTTTGATATACCGAACATCAAATCCGAGCCTCGAACCATTTACGGGTCAACATTAAGACTTTTTTAGTTTTAGCTCCGATTCTCATTATGATTTCACCAACAACTTTCTAACATCATTTTGTTTCCATATGAATCCATTTATTTACTTAAAACCTTTTTCAGACCTTCCTGCGACCATTTCTGGATTTTCACTCCTTTAAGTTAACTAAAGGCGTATCCGTTTTCCACTTAACTTTTTGAGTAAAAAAATGTCAAAATTTCAATCTAAGCATCATATTGTGATCCTCTATGATCCTAGAGTCTATTGGTACCGTATACGAACCAAAAATAATTTTTTGGGTAAAATGACCAAAATACCCCTGGTTCATAATTTATCGATTTTGTGCCGATTAGATTTTTCCAATAATCTTGATCAATAATATATCACATTTTAACACTATGTGAAGTTAAAATACCAAATTTTACAGGCTTTACATTGTCCCAGTTGCGATTCCCGACTCGTAATCACTTTAGGGCTAAATCTCTCAAATAGTCGATTAAACCCCTTACTCTAAAAATTATTAATATAACAATAAGACCAGATGGTAGTGTGCTTTGTCTACAAGCATACATAAACTTGATCCACCGTCTATGAATCATTTAAAGAGACCCGAGTCGATCTCTGTCTTACGAGGGTCTTGCATTGAGGAACAAGGCTTTGATGTATCAGGATCTCATAATTATTAGTCTTTATAATTCCTTTACAAGGCCGTTATGTTCCATGGGCTTCATCCGATTAGTACTTAATAACTCCTTATTGTCATACTAACATGAAGGAAAACCTAGTATCATTATCTTCATAGTGAAGGGTTTGCTTTATTAACTGTATATCCCATGTCCAATCCGATTGGCTCTAGGGCATAAACCATCAATGTATCGACTGCAAATATTCCTACACATTTAATTGTCCTTGTAGGACATCCTGTGGGTATGATAGCCAATGAATCTAAGTACGCCAGAAGCATGGTAGACCTTTTAGTGTAAAGAATTTTGTTACTCGAAAGAAAATGGGAATGAAAACACTTCAAAATGACACTCTAAAAGAAGTAAAAAAAAAATAGATCAACAACCTCATATTTCTAGACAAACAACCCCATAAGTGGTTCCGGTACCGAAAAATAATGAGATCTCATTAAAATCTGGAAATAGATGGGGAAAAAAATGAAGTTGTTGTTGATAATGTGTTTGTATATTCAATTGCTTCTAATATTTTCAATGATAATGAGCCTGAACCTCAAATTATAGAAGAATGTTGACATAGAAGTGATTGGACAAAATGGAAAGAAGCAATAAAGGTTGAGATAGACTCATTTACCAAACGTAAAGTATTTGGACCAGTAGTCTAGACACATGATGATGTCAAACCCGTTGGGTATAAATGGGTTTTTGTGCGTAAAAGAAATGAGTTAAATGAAATTGTGAGATACAAGGCACGACTTGTAGAATAAGGTTTTTCACAAAAACCTGGTATAGATTATGAAGAGACATATTCTCCTGTTATGGATGCAATTACTTTTAGATTTTTGATTACTTTGGTAGTCTCTAAAGGACTTGACATACCTTTAATGGACGTTGTGACAACTTACTTATATGGGTCATTAGATAATGACATATACATGAAAATCCCTGAAGGATTTAAGATGCCTAAAGCATATAATTCAAAACCTCGACAAATGTACTCTGTTAAACTACAAAGATCCTTGTATGGGTTAAAGCGGTCTGGACTCAAGTGGTACAATCGTCTAAGTGAATATTTATTGAAAAATGCATATGAAAATAATGCCATTTTTCATTGTGTTTTCATCAAGAAAATAAAATTTGAATTTGCTATAATCACAATGTATGTTGATGACTTAAACATAGTAGGGAGAGATCTCAAAAACTGCTGACTACCTAAAGAAGGAATTTGAAATGAAGGATCTTGGGAAGACAAAATTTTATCTTGGATTTCAAGTTGAACATTTGAGAAATGAGATTCTTATTCATCCATCTTATATAGAAAAGGTTTTGAAACAATTTTATATGGATAATGTAGACACCTAATTTTGTTCAGGCCCCCAACAAGGCAAATTCTCCTTTCAACTTCCCGGAATGCAGAGAGACTTCCACCATTCCACAGATGGGTCTCAAAGACTTTGATTAGAAGGTCAACAATAAAAGTCAACTTCAAAAAATTCAACCCGAAAAAGTCAACCATTAAAAAGTCAACTCTTAGCCAAAATCAAGATTCAAAGTTGAATTGAATAATGGTGAAGAAATTTTGATAATCTGAGGTCTACATCAAAGATAGAGAGTTTGAAAGATAGGTTGCAGAAATTCAGTGTAGAGGAAATACCTAATTTTGTAAATTTGGGGAAAAGTGCATAAACGATCAAATTGGGCAAAATTAGAGGTTCCAAATGGATTAAGATAAAAAAATATAAATATTGGAAGGTCCAATTTTGAAACGGAGATGAAGGAAGATCTGGTTTGAAGAGAAAAAGGAAAATAAGGATTTAATGAATAGATAAGAAAACCACAAATTTGAGGGAAACTGCAGAGATGACCCAATTCAGTGAAGTTGAAGCCCCCAATTGATAAAGGATAAATAAATAAAAATATGCCAAGTTTCAATTAGTGGATCCCAAGGAAAAGCAGGTTGGAGGAAAAAACAAAAAAAAAAAAGAGAAAATTCCCAATATTAAAAAAGGGGAAAACTAAATTGGAGAGGAATTCGGATGTAAAAATTGAGCATTTCGGACCAACTCCGTTTTAATATATAACAAAGGCAGTGGAAAAAGAAAACCCGAAAATTGGGCCCGTTTTGAGTAAAATCGAGGTTTCAAGGTTTAAAGGGCAATTTTGGAAAATTCAGGAAAAAATAGAATCCGAGCTCGAAAAATTATGAAAACTTCTAGATCTGAGTTTAATATTAGATGGAAGGGATTGGAGAAGAAAAATTTGGAATTGAAGCTCAAATGAAAAAAGACAAAGTTCGGGTGTACTAATCAAAAATTCCAAGAGAAAATTCCGGGAAAAATAGAAAACGAGCTCATAAATTATGAAAACTTCTAGATCTGAGTTTTATATTATATGGAAGGGATTGGAGAAGAAAAATCCAGAATCAGAGCTCAAATGAAAAAAGACAAAGTTCGGGTGCACTTATCCGAAATTCCAAGAGAAAATTCTGGGAAAAATAGAAAAAGGGCTCCGAAAATTATGAAAACTTCCAGATTTGAGTTTTATATTTTATGGAAGGGATTGGAGAAGAAAAATATAAAATCGGAGCTCAAATGAAAAAAAGACAAAGTTCGGGTGCACTAATCCGAAATTCCAAGAGAAAATTTTGGGAAAAATAGGAAAAGAGTTCAGAAAATTATGAAAACTTCTAGATCTGAATTTTATATTTTATGGAAGGGATTGGAAAAGAAAAATCCAGAATCGGAGCTCAAATTGAAAAAGACAAAGTTTGGGAGGCACTAAACTGAAACTTTAGAGAAAAATCTGAAAAAAATAGAATCCGAGCTTGGAAAAATATGAAAATTATCCAGAACTGAGTTTTATATTGAATGGGATAAATTGGAAAAGAAAAATCCGAAATTGGGGTCCATTTGCAAATAAATTAAGTTTGGGGGCCAAGCTAAATGGGGGATTCATTTTTTTTCAAGGCATTTTCACTACTCTTGGAGGAGAAAAGAAGAAAAGGAAAAAAGAGAGAAAGAGGAGAAGGAAGGAAAATTTTGAGAGCTTGATTTGGAAAGCAATTGTTAGGTAGCTATTCCCTCTCTTCCTCTTCAATTATTTTCTTTGATATCATATTCTTTTTCTTCTCTTTTCCATGTGATTTGTTATTCTTTTTGTTGAATAAAAGGTTTTCAAAAATAAATTTAAAGGTTTTCTCTCCTTTATTATTTATTCTTTACAAAACAACCAAGTTGACAAATTTTTTTACATCCTCCTTGCTTTAGCCGAAACCTAGGGGGAGTTTTTGTGCTTGTTCTTGCTTGATTATTCTTGCTTGTTTGTTGGTTCTTATTTTTAGCTCATGGTTGATTCATTGTCATATGTTTGTTGGCTATAAAATCATGCATTTCATGCCATTTTCAACTAGGTTTTTGGATAAGATCAACCAATGATCTCTAGCCAAAAATCCCTTGTCTATACTAGTTGAAAGAGTGGTAGTTTAAGTTGGATATTCTGACTTTGGAATTTTTTTTCACTACTAATTTTTGATCACATGTAGTAGACCTTTGGAGGATGCCCTGGTATTTTTTCCAAGATTTTTAGATTTTTTTATCAAGGTTGGAAAAAATGGTTTTGAATAAAACAGTTTTTAGCTCACTGTTCTGACTTTGATGAAAATTCGGTCAAAGCATCCTTTGTCCAAAAATTAAGCTGATTTTTTCCCATGAAGACCATTATATTATATGTCTACACTAATGTTTCCAGATTTTTTTGATTTTTTGATGAAGGGTAAAAAAATAGTTTTTCACAACTGGTTTTGGGAGTCAGAATAATTTTTTAAAACTAATAATTTTCTGAATCTACTTGTATACAAAGAGGGGGCTGATTTGGGTCATTAACTACTGTCTTAGGTTGATTTCCATGTCATTTCAAGGATAAAAATTGATTTTCCAAAAATCGGGTCAAGGGTGGTCAACCCGGGTTTCAAAAATAGGTGAAACTAGACTTTTTTAGAGGGGGTTCGGCCAAGGCATTCTTTTGCTCCAAAAATTCTATTTTTTTTTAATCTGAGCCCAAAGTCATTCAGTTTTGAAAATCCAATTTAAGTTTCTTTCAAAGGTAGTCGGATACCTTTTTAGATATGCGGATTTCCTTACTTCAAGGAAGAAATACATCTTCATGCATTGCATGTTTAAAAATGTTTTTACTTAATTTGGCATAAAAATGCGCTTTTCGGTTTCTTGAACATTTGGTGAGAATTAGTTCTTAATCTTTGCCGGGTTTGCTCGGGAGGTTATGAAATTATTTAATGCACGTGGTTATGAAATTGTAAGGCACGAATTTTGTTTTATTTGGAATCATATAAATATCATAAGAAAGAATTATTTTCCAAGCTTTGTCAGGTTTGTCTTGTCAGGTTTGCCGGGAAGCACAATAATATTTTCCAACATATGCCGTTTATATGATTCCTCACACGAATAATCCATTTCAAAATAATGATGTGTGTGTTTGATCATGATGTGATTGTGAATATTCTATGATCATGTCATTTTTATGATTGATTATTTAATTGACATGCTATGCCATTTCATGTGCCATATCACTTAAATTATGCCATGTCATTCATTCATGTGCCATATCATTTGAATTATGCCATGTCGTTCATTCATATGCCATGTCATTCATTCATGTTCCATATCATTTAAATTATGCCATATCATTTGAATTATGCCATGTCATTCATGTGCCATATCATTTAAATTATGCCATATCATTCATTAATGTGCCATGACTTTCATCTCATATGCCATATCATTTAAATTGTACCATGTCATTCATTCATTCCTATGCCATGTCATTCATTCATGTGCCATTTAATTCATGTGCTATATCATTTAAATTATGCCATGTCATTCATTCATATGCCATGTCATTCGTTTAAGTGCCATATCATTTAAATTATGCCATGTCATTCATTCATGTGCATATAATTTAAATTATGCCATGTCATTCATTCATGTGTCATATCATTTAAATTATGCCATGTCATTCATGTGCCATGCGAGTTAGATTATGCCATGTCATTAATTTACATGTCATGTCATTCATTCATAGGCCTTGTCATTCAATTTTTTAGCCATGTCATTAATTTACATGTCATGTCATTCATTCATAGGCCATGTCATTCATTTTTTTAGCCATTTCATTAGGATTTTGCCATGTCAAACATGTCATATCATCCATTCATATGCCATGACATTCATTCATGTGCCATGTCATTCTTTCTTTATGCCATGTCGTTTAAATTTCTACCATGTCATTATTTCTTATGCCATGCCATGTTAAATACGCATGTTGTTTAATTTTAATCTTAGTAATATTCTTGCATATTCATGATCATTTATTTGTGATTTTGAAACGCAATAAATATTATTAAAAATATTTTTTCAAATCAAGATCATTCCCGAGAAAATAAATCATGAGTTCTCTGCTAGGTCTGCCGGGGAGGATATCATCAATTATCATTAATGACGGAATATCTTTTCCAAAAACGAGGGTGATTCAGAGAATTTCAAAATCAAGGAAAATTCTATGTTTTGCCGAGTTTGTCGAAAAATATGGAAAATTTTATGTTAATAAATTCCGAATCATTTTCAAAATAAAATATGAATTTTTTAGGGAATTATTCTTAAACACCAAATTTAAAACTGAATTTTTACCGAGACTCGAGATAACACACGATTAATAAGGTATCATTTTATACGGGCGTTGTGGGGGTGTTAATACTTCCCCGCACGTAACTGACTCCCGAACCCGTACTTGTTTTCTCTGGTTCAAAACGTAGACTTCAAAATTGGTTTTAAAAAATGTTTTAATTAATCTTAAAATATATTTTTTTTTATAAAAACCGGTTTTAATAGGTGGCTGACCACACCTAGCCAAAAAAGATTGGTGGCGACTCCATTTTTTTTGAGATCATTTTCATACCCTCAACCTTTAATTTAGAGGAATTAAGTCGTCTTTTCCTTTAATTTTCTCCCAATGTCACACTCTTAAACGAATGGTCGATTGTCCCCGCGATGGGGCTAGCTTTTTTTCGGACAATTCTTTTTAAAAAATGGTTGAGACAGCTTGGCGACTCCGCTGGGGACAAGTAGAGAGTCAGGCCTAGAATTAGTCGCGCGCTATCAAAAGTCTCGGTTTTGTTGGTTTTGGTTGTGTTTACTTTCAATTTCCACTTTTTAATAAGGATAATTATTGAAAATAACCAAATGTTTTTAAATATGTTCATTCTCATGTGCATGCATATTTTTACTATTCTCTGGTTATTTAGATTTGTATGTCATTATTATTATTTGTTTAACTAATGTTTTACATTTTTTAATTTTGTCTTTATTAAATTGCTCGGGTGTTAGGATAAGGGGTATAGAATAGGTGGTGAAAGGTTTGCTTGTTGCTCCTCACACACTATACTTGCATTTGCATAATATGAGCCCTCTACCCAAGTTCCGTCCTTTAGGTGGAAGTAAAGTAACTACGCTCTCGTGGGGTGATAACCTTTGCATGGACTAGTGAAACACTTATGGAGGAGTAGACTACCTACGCTGTCATGAGGTGATAACCTCCGTATAGGCCTGGGAAATACACCCTAACAAATTGAACCCACTTTTATCGGGGTGCCTTACTAGCCTTCACCGACGACAGTGAGGAGAAATTTGGAGCCTTTTAGAACCTAATGCAACCTCATATAGTGGACCTAGGCGAAGCCATGCCGAATTTGCTTTAGAGATACCAAAGTTAGGAACACACGGAGGAACCTTTCTTACCTTTAGCTATTTATTTCAATATCACATTGATTTAATTATTATACCCTTGTACTGACTCGTTCCTTTGGTTTTGTTTGTTTTGTTTTGATTTGTTTCCATCGCATGCATCATGATCATTTAAGAGTGTTTGCCTTAAGCCGAATTCCAATCAAAGGAATTTTCATTATGGTCACAGAACACCAGGATCTTTCATCAGTGTCAGTTACTTTCAAGACATATCGAGAGGTCAGAATAGAGTCAAAGAAGAATCAGGTCGATAAAGGAGACTCCTTGGCTAGAGACTTCGTGCCTGTTCTTCCTGAGTCGGTTCATTTAGATCTGGGTCAGAATGATTTGACAGAATTAGAAGAAATTTGGGAACTATGGGGAGTGGCAAAGAAGAATGAGTTCACTAAGAAGTATGGTGACATAGCATTACTTCTCCTGATCCAGATAGATGAGCAGCTGATTAGGGCAGTGGTATAATTTTGGGATCCCTCCTACTGGTGCTTCACATTCAATTAGAAGGATATGACACCCACCATCAAGGAATACTCGACCTTACTCTGTATTGAGTCATCCAGCCCAGATAAGATCTATTGCAAGTAGCAAAAGACAGTTAGTTTTTGGAAAAAGCTATCCGAGATATTGGGTATGGAGATTCTGATCGACTCCCTGAATATTAAGAAGAAGGGTCCGAGTGTTTATACTCGTTGGTATTCTTGCGAGACTATATCATGAGCAACCCGAAGAGTAATCGCGTGGTGGATGTATTTGGTTTGGTGATATTTCCAAAGATTTTGGGGCACATTGAGATGGCCGTAGTGGATTTCTTTGAGTGTCTGGGCAAGAAAATTGATCATTCTCCTGCTATCCTTGCCTAGACGATTAGGTCACTCAATTTCTATAAAAAAAGGCGAAGGAGGTTTCGAGGGATGTGCACAACTTTTGCATTTGTGGATCCGAAGTCATTTTTGGGGAAATGATGAGGAAAAGCTTTGCCCCTACATAAAGACTTTCATCCCCCTTAACGAATTCTGCAAGAAAGAGTGGCCGAGAAAAGGAAATAAGGAACAATGGATCATGAATCTTCGTCACTTAGCTCGAGAGGACCTTACTTGGAGAGCTCCGTGGATGCCGATAGGATCCATTTTGTATAGTTGAGGTGTAAGAACCTCGTAAGACAGAGATCGAGTTTATATATTCTTGTAGACAAAGCACACTACCATGTAGACAAAGCACACTACCATGTGGTCTTATTGTTATATTAAAAATTTTTAGAGTAAAGGGTTTAATCGGTTATTTGAGAGATTTAGCCTTAAATTGACCATGAGTCAGGAATCGCTATCGGGACAATGTAAAGCCCATAAAATTTGGTATTTTAACTTCACATAGTGTCAAAATGTGATATAATACCGATCAGGATTATTGGAAAAGCAAATCGACACAAAAATCGGTAAAATATGAACCAGGGGTATTTTGGTCATTTTACCCAAAATTTTATTTTTGGTTGTATATGATACCAATAGACTCCGTGATCATAGAGGATCACAATATGATGTTTAGAATGAAAATTTGACTTTTAAAATTAAAAACTAGGTGGAATTTGGATACGTCCTTAATTAGCTTAAAAGAGTGAAAATCGGGAACTGGCCGCGGGAAGGTCCGGAAAAGATTTTAAATGAATAAATGGATTCACATAGACATAAAATGATGTTAGAAAGCTACTGGTGAAATCAGAATGAAAATCGAAGCTAAAACCGAAAAAGTCAAAATGTTGACTCATGGGCGACCCAAGGCCCGGATTTAGAGTTCGGAATACTGAAAAATTACCCGAACCTCTAGATCCTCATATTTTGATATTTTGAACATGTTCATGAAGAAAAAAATCAAAAACAAAACAAAAGAATCGATAAGGCCCGATAATTGATCGTAACTGGCCCGGGGCCCAGACATGATGTTCGGGACATCAAAAAATTATGAAACCTTGCGTACTTGTGTAAAATAATATTTTAAACACATTCGTGTTGAGAAAAGTGAAAAATGAGCTTCCGAACATAAAAATTTCATGTGGGCCTCGCTTAGGTACTAAAAGACAAAAAGTGGGCTATGGGCTTATTGTTTGACACTTGGCATGGAAAATGGCCATAAAAATGCAGCCATGCACCACTTGATCAGCTGTGAGCCTCATTTCATATGCCTTAAAGGTTGCTTCTTCTTCAACCTTGAGAAAACCTAACCAAAGTGAAGAAAACTCCATAACCAAATGCTTGTAAGCTTGATCTCTTGATTCTACTCATCATCAAGCCAACAAAAATACATATTTTTACTATTTAGAAGGTGAGGATCACTTGTTTGGTGTTAGTTTTTCATGAAACCAAGAGAAACTATGTTTTTCTTTTTATGGCCATTTTTGCCTTAGGTGGTTTTCAACATAGTCACCACCTTAAACCACCACTATGCGTAGTCCTAAATCAACCTCTACATCCATTATTTGGGGTTGGTTGATTAAAAAGATGGCCTGGAGATGGAAATCCAAGCTTGGCCGAATACACCATGGTGGCCAACCACCTTATGCCGCCACTTCCACCACCATCCGAGGCCACTATTGGCTTTACTAGGCTCAGGGGAGCAACTTTCTAGTTGATCGTTGCTCTGGATTTTCACTCGAGCTAGGTGTAAAAATTATAAAGCATAAATAGCTAAGCTGTAAAATTTCGGATAATAGCTAATTAGCTATAATTTGGATAGTGTGAATGTTTCATAATTATAAAATATTTATGAAATGACTGTTTAAGTGCTAGGAGCATGGATTAGCTGAGTTCGTGGTTAGTAGAGCTCTAGAGCACGAGGATCTAATTTCTCTCGCTAAGAGCACTGTGAGTAAACGCGTAGCGATAGATGTAGGATCGTTAGATTATGTTATGACATACTGACTGTGATTGTATAAATATATCGGTGATGGATTATAATGCACTTGAGTTGGTAATAGTAGTGTGTATGACATAGAATTACCTTATGGTATCGAATTCTCGTAAAGACGTGAGAAAAAGGTCAAAGGAATGGACAAGTGATGATTATGTAATAACCCGGGATTGACGCATGAGTGGTCGACTCTATGGCACCACGTTGTTTCCTTACTTGTGTGCTTATTTAAATGTTATGTGCTACATGTTTACTGTAATGTTAAGCTATGCTTGAATTTGTAGGCTGCCATTGTGCCTTACCGAATTTGTTGGCAGCCATTGTGCCCTACCGTATTTGTAGGAAACCATTGTCCCCTACCAGATTGTAGGAGCTTTCGAGCCTTACCGGTTTTGTAGGAGCTTTCGAGCCCTACCGATTTTATAAGAGCTTTCAAGCCCTACCGATTTTGTAGGAGCTTTCGAGCCCTACCGATTTGTAGGAGCTTTCAAGCCCTACCGATTTGAAAGAGTCTACGGACCCTACCGGATGTTATAGTTGTTTGTGATATTGGATAGGAACATCAAGGCGATATTAGTTAATATGACTTGCAAGTCTTTTCCATAGACTTTACTAATTCTGCATTTGCTCATTGGATCCTTATGACTCACCCTTTAGTTATTTTTCTTTTTCCTATACTGATCAACCAAGTCCCTCATCAACCTTGCCAGCTTAGCTAGTGATCGGTAGTCAGTGAGCATGACATGCCGTTTTGACAAGGTGATCATTTGCTTGATGGAGGAGCCGTGTACAGTCACCTAGGGATGTCATGTATTATTTTGTCTATGTATAGTATTGCATTTTGATAACATCGTCTATGTATGTTGTACTACGTATGATGTAGTTATTCGGTCAAAGACCGAGATTGTTGTTTATATTTTTGGTATTGTATATAAATATATGCATTGTGGTTCACTTTGTGCGTCTGCTGCGGGGCATCTCGGTTACTCCCTAGTTGGGAGGTGTCCTAACCGGGATGTCATGTCTTAGTATTATTATTTTGCATGTTTTGCAGGTTCGATAAACCCCCTTATCGGGCGGGGTCATGCCAAAATTTTGTTAGGTAGATGAGTGGTTAAGGCTTCGGAGGCAAGGGCAAAAACTTGTCTTTGGCCGGTCACACTCCCGAATTTGGGATGTGACATGTGTAGACAAACCATGCATTCCGTTAATGGGAATTTTGGGAGCTATTAGCTATGCACCACTCCTGGTACGAAGACAGTACGGGTTTGAGCAGTTCATCCCGTTGACTCATGAGCTCTCTTTGGTAGATTTTACATATAATAGGCCCGGATACATAAAGGAAACACGTGAGCTTATCAAAGCGTGGAGGATGTTGCACCAATCAGAATTGGGTAGATATACCGACAATGCTACTCCTGGATATTTGGTTTGGAGAGCCAAGAGGATTCGCGACATGGTGATCCCTACCAAAGATGCCTCTGTTTATCTGGTAATCCTTCAGCCAAAGCCAGCAGTACCATCAGAGGTTGAGCTTGTCAGGCAAGAATTAGAAAAGGACAAAGGAAAATTGAAACGAGAATATGATAAGCTTCAAGAGGAAGTCAAGGAATTGAAGACCAAACTTGAGATCCAAGAGGTCAAGACACGGAAAGTGGCCAAAGAGCGAGACATGACACAATCCGATATAAAGGACTTGCATCTAGAGAACAAGAAGCTAAGGGCTAAGGGAAAATTTACTGGAACTAGCAGGTCTCTGGGTGCACCTGAGAAACAGATGGAAAAGCTTCAGAAGGAATTGGATTTCTAGAAAGGTAAGGCTAAGGAAAGTAAAGAAAATGAGTCCAGATTTTCTCATGAGTCGTAGAAGTGGGGAGATGCACATTCATTGATCTCGGCCAAGTTGGAAAGGTGCCTACAAGAGAATGAGCTGTTGAAGCCAGATTTGGTAATGAGAAGAAAAAGACATCCATGCTACGCAAGGAAAATGAGACACTCCATGCGACCATTCAGACCCTAGAGCATTAGTTGCAAGTCCAGAGGGCTGACATCACTGCTATCATTCATGAATACAGAGAGAGGAAGATCGAGTGGAGCCAAGCAAATGACTTAGTCATAGATGCCAGTATGAGGTGGAAGATAGAAACCTTGGGGAGGCAACAATATATAGACCACCTGACTAGGCAGATTTGCAAGGTTGTGGTTAAGGCCAGGGAGATGTTGGAGAAAGTGAAGACTCTGAGGTGTGATCAACCCGAGAGGAGAGCATGGACAGCGCCTGCTGAACTTCCTAGAGGAGGCTCAAGACCAGTACGAGCAAATCAGATATTTCTATGTAACTCGAGAGTGAGAGATGATTTGTAAAAAGTTTTTATGAATTAATGAAAAACGTTTGTGTTGGAATTTGATCTTAAGGCAAATACCATTATTTGTATCATTTCATAGAAATATTCATTCATTCATTTATTCAGTGATTCATTAAATCATTTATTCATTCATACATTCAACTAAAAAAAAAGGAATAATGTGCCATGAAATTCTAATCCGTGGTATTTACACCAAGGTTTAAAAATTGGGCATCCACCGAAACACCCAGAGAGAAGCACTCCATATTAGCATATAACTTGATTGCAAGTCCGGATCATGGAAAATGAATAGGCTGCAAACGGATAGACAGAATGTAAAGAGCACATGATGAGTTAAGAGAACAGTTGGCCAAATCTCAGGCCGAATTGAGAGACCAGATGAATAAGTTGATGGAACTGGTGTCTGCCGTAGTTAAGGGAAAGGGACACACAAAAAATTCAAGCCTAGGAATAGAATCAGGAAACCAAGGGGGCAAAGAGGGTCAGCAAGAAGCCGTACTAACAAACGACCAATCCTTACAGGATACAGAAACTTTACCACCAACAGTTGCATTGCCTTTTGTGTATGTTCAACCGAACACAGGGGCACAAAAACAAACGCCGATAGGGGTAAATCTTGGGGCAATCCCAACAAAGCCTATCGAGGTCCTAGATCTAGATGATCCCGTCGAGCAAGAAAAGATGAAAATGGCAGAGCTGAAAAAGGTTGAAACAGCTTAATGGCAAAAAAAGTATCAGCTGTTAGAAGAAAGGCTACGGGCCGTAGAAGGGGGCTGAATTGTTTGGCAGCCTTGATGCTAAAGAAATGAGTTTAGTTTTTGGTCTAGTGATCCCACCCAAGTTCAAAACGCCAGATTTTGAGAAATACACGGGACCACCAATCCTTTCGCGCACTTGACAATGTATTGCCGGAAGATGACTGGACATGATAGTGATGAGAAATTGCTTATCCACTGCTTCCAAGACAGCCTTACTGGGTCTACAACTCGATGGTACAATCAGCTCACCCGAAGCAAGATCCGCTCCTGGACGGACTTGGCTAGGGCCTTTCTAGAACATTATAAGCACGTGTCTAACATGGTACCTGACAGACTATCCCTGCAAAATATGGAGAAGAAAGCCATCGAAAGCTTCAAACAGTATGCACAGAAATGGAGAGACATGGCTATCCAGGTGTAGCCACCTTTGACCGATAAAGAAACTACGGTTCTCTTTATCAATACTCTAAAAGTGCCATACTATGAAAAGTTGGTGGGTAATGCCACTAAATTTTTTGCAGATATGGTCATATCTGGAGATGATTGAAACCGCTATCAAGAGCGGAAAGATGGAAAACGGGGAACAAGTCACCCACAAAAAATAATTCCTGCCAAGAAAAAAGAAGGGGAGGCTCATGCATTCAGTTTCAATAATCACCCTTTTGCATCTCCAGTACCCTATACACCTTAACCAACCTATAACCCATACTACCCAGCTAAAAATAGCCTCACTCAAAACCCTTTTCCCTATACAGCCTACCGCAACAACCATATCCGACTGACATATCTCATCAAATAGCCATTCCACCAAACACTACACTAAACACTCAAAACATCACCTGAAATGATCAAAGACCTGTAAAGAATAATCCAAAGCCTCAATATGACCCTATCCCTGCTACTTACAACGAGTTATACCCAAAGCTTCTATAGGGGCAACTCGTTGCACCTGGCTATCTCCAACCTTTAAAACCTCCTTATCCCAAGTGATACAATTCCAACACTCATTGCGAATACCATGTGGGGATTCAAGGACACTCAATCGAGAACTGCACTGCTTTCAAGCGCAAGGTCCAGAGCCTTATTAATGCAAGAACTTTGAAATTCGGACCTAAAAATGGGCCTAATGTTGTGGGTAACCCGTTGCCTAATCGCACGGAGGCTAAGGTTAACGCAATCATGTCAGGAGAGGTTAAAAAGGTAAAAGGGGATGTCAGGAAGGTAAAGACGCCAATGATCAGAGTCTGGGTAGAGATGGTCAAGGCAGGCTTGATTCTGCCGAAATCGAATGTGAGGAAAATAGCCAGCCAGTCGGAGAACTTTTGCCAATATCATCAGTGTAAGGGGTATGCCATTAAGGACTTTGAAGAGTTTTTGGCAAAGATTCAAAGGATGACGGATATGGGCGAGGCCTAATTTTCTGAAAAGATAGAAGATCCTGAAGTCAGTATGAATAAAATCGGTTATGGGGTGGATAGGCCCCTAATCATATATTATGATGAGCCAGAGGTAAAGGCTATTCCAGTAGTCGAGGGACTCGCTCCAAAATTGATCATAGAATTGCCGTCACCTTTTCCTTACAAAGGGGACAAGACGATTTCATGAAACTACGAATACAATATGGCGATATCGGGATCCTCGAACCATCAGACAGCTGCTGTAGATGTAATTGGAGTAGGTCACCTAACCCGAAGTGGTAGATCTACACCCTGGAACAGTAAACATAATCAAATGAAAAAGAAAGGAGGACCTGATAAGGAAAAAAAGACAGTGGGACCAGACCCTATAGAGCTGGAACAATCTAAGGAAATGGAGAAGGATTCATCCCTAGTTAATAAAGTAAAAATGCCGGTGAATGAGAAGGAAGCTTGCGAATTCTTAAAGTTCATCAAACACAGTGAATACAGTGTGGTAAAACAATTTCACCGCCAACTGATGAAGATTTCAATTCTTTCACTACTGTTAAACTCAGAGCCATATCGAAACGCTCTGCTGAGAATTTTGAACTAGGCTTATGTGGCTAACAACATATCAGTAGAGAAGTTAGACCGATTGGTGGGGAACATCACAGCAGATGATTACATCTCTTTCAGTTATGATGAGATACCGCCAAATGAAATAGGATCCACCAAGGCTCTTCATATCACCACTACCTGTAAGGGGCACAGTCTGCCGCGAGTACTCCTCAACAATGGATCCTCTCTGAATGTGATGCCATTGGCAACCTTGTCAAAACTACCAATTGATATGACCTACATGTTGCCAAGTCATACTGTTGTTAAAGCTTTTGATGGCACTCACCGGGACGTGATGGGAAGCATTGAATCCCTCTTCAAATAGGTCCCTGTACCTATAAGGTTGAATTCCAAGTGATGGACATCACCCCATCTTACAATTGTTTGCTGGGGAGGCCATGGATTCACTCTGCCGGGGCTGTGCCGTCATCTCTCCATCAAAAGTTAAAATTTGTGATGGAAAGACGCCTAATCAGTCTGTCAGGAGAAGAAGACATTATAGCTTCTACATCCATCGATTCCCCCTATGTAGAAGTGAATGAGGATGCCGTAGAGTGCTCATTCAGGTCATTGGAGTTCGTCAATTGCGTATTCATCATCGGAGGATATAAAATTCTAGAGCCGAGATTATCCAAGAATACCGGGTTAGGGGTGAAGATGACAGTTGGAAAAGGCTGTCGCACAGGAAAAGATTGGGAAAATACTTCCAAGGAATGGCAATAACGATAGAAGTGGCCGGAAAGAAAGACCAATTCGGTCTTGGGTACCTCCCTAAAGCCCATGAGAAAATAAGACAAGTTGAGAAGAACAGAAAAATGAGGATGGCCAGACTTTCAGGTGTGGATATGGAATGGGAGCCCATGACTTTCCCTCCAATCCATCACATTTTTTTGCTCTGCAGGTTTCGAGTTCGGTGATAAGAATTCTGATGATGTGATGGTTATGTTAGAACAAGCCTTCGAGAAATTCTACGGGGTTGAAGATAAACAGCTACATGAAATGATGATCGGCATGGCCGGAACAGATGAGCTGGGAAATGAAAGCACAAATTGGATGGTGCGCCCATGTCCCCTGGGTTACGAGTTGACAAATTGAAGTGTGACTGAACTTCCTTTAGTTTTTAGGTCTACTCCAGTGTAATGCTCTAAATCAATCTTAATTGCCTGTGCCCAAGGGCATTAAGAATCCTCTTGTATGGGCTTATGTTTAAGACTTTTCATTCAATAAATGACAATCACGATGCATTTTCTTCATATCGATGTATCCACATTCTTTCATTATTTTTTCCTATACGCCTTCCTATATTGTTTCTTACCTCACCTATTTACAGGTGCCCAGATACGGAATATGAGGATTGTCCTATCAATAATTCTAAAATTGATTTTGAAAGACCCATTTGTGCAGGTGATTTTCAACGCTGACGAAGATGTCGAGGATTTTGATTTGCCTTCGGATCTATTGAGAATAATAGAACAAGAGGAAAAACACGTATTGCCTCACAAAGAGTAGTTAGAAGTGATAAATTTTGGGGAACGGGGAAGAAACAAAGGAAGTCAAGATTGGGACTGCCATTTCACCATCAATAAGGCGAGAATTGATAATTCTACTACTCCGGGATTTCGCAAATGTGTTTGTATGGTCAACCAAGACATGCCTGGGTTGGACCCTGATATTGTGGTTCACAAACTCCCATTGAAACTAGATTGAAAGCTGATTTAGCAAAAATTGAGATGAATGAGGCCCGAAATGCTATTAAAAGTAAAAGAAGAAGTGGAAAAGTAATTCGATTCTAGATTTTTAGAAGTGGAAAAATACCTAGAGTGGGTAGCAAACATTGTCCCAATTTCGAAGAAAGACGACAAAGTACAGATGTATGTCGATTACCGGGATGTGAATAGGCAAGCCCTAAGGATAATTTCTCGTTGCCTCACATTGATACTCTGATAGATAATACCGCTAAAAATTTCGTATTTTCCTTCATGGACGGGTTCTCAGGGTACAATCAGATTAAGATGGTGATGGAGACTCAATTAAGAGTTGTAAACCCAAGTGCAGGTTATGTTCAAGTAATAAATTCTCGGGTGTCCGAGGTCGAACCACAGGGAAGCGTACTAGTAAGTATAAGTTTATAAATATATATGAAAAAGAAAATAAACAAGATATTAGGGAATCAATAACAAAGAAAGTAAACAAGATATTAGAGAACAAAATAAACAAAATAACATAAAAGCAATTAAACAAGATATAAAAAACAATAAGAAAGGATGTTGAGGTTAGAGAATCCACTCTTGGTGTTATGCTAAGATTAATCTTGTTTTATTACACAATTGAAATCCACACATAAGGGAGGTTCCAATCGGAAGGTTTAGCAATTCAGTCCAAATTGTCCAACGTCCATAGCATATAATATTATGTTCATTTGGTGTCCTCAAAACTCATAAAAAGAGTCCAAGCATTCCTTATGCCAAGGTATTTGTCTACAACAAATCAAGGTTATGAAACCAAGCATTTACTGTGCCATTTTCATTGTCAATAATGAATCAAGATCTCTACTTTGCAAGTATGATTTTAAACCAAAAGAAAATATTATCTATACTAGTGTTTATAAATGATGATTCATTTTAGCTCATGTTTAAGAGACTAACCTTAGCATTTACCAAGAGCTTCACCTCATCACCTCAACAATATGATTAGCAACACGTACTACAAATGAAAAGAAATGTAAGAAGCATAAGTAAATAAAGAAAAAGAAAACTAGAGAAAGGAAAAAAGAAGAAAACTTAGAGAATTTTTTTACAATGGCTAATATCCTACCAATGTATAATGATCCCAATACTCATCCAAGGCCCTCTATTTATACACATTTTGGAGGGCTAAATGACAAGAGACAAGCTTTACAAATTTCAAAGGTAGGTATAATAGGTGGGTGCATTTTTCTAACCATTTTCGTCATATTGTATGACAATTCTAATCAGCCATCTTGATGGTCGATTTTGTCAATGTTGGAGGCTCGATCTGATAAAATTGTCTTCTATAAAAATATACCCCTATCAGTTACGAATCCATAGCCGTTGGAATCAGATCATTTGCTCATGTGGATCCGAAGATATGGTCAAAATACCAAAACGGTGCAGAACAGACGTCATTGCACATCAGCCAACCTGATGGTTGATTTCGGTATGGAAAACGACTCCTTTTCAAGAAGTGTAAAACATGAAAAAGATAGATATGCCTCTTAGCTTTGCACGGCTACAAATTTCAGCCTTATTGCTTCAGTGAAACTCTAGATATAGCTGATATGGAAAACGGTGTCGGAACTGGAACTGAACTGGATTTGCCCTTAATTCTAGTAATCTGAAATCACTCAAAGAAACTCGTGAAAAACACCAAATTACATAAAAATATAAAAGATCATAAACACAATTAGACTAAACAATAATAACTCGTATTTGACACAAAATAATAATAAAACATAACTAAAAACTATATAATTATACGAGTTATCACACCCCCACACTTAGATTGTTGCTAGTCCCTAGCAACGACTCAATAAAAATGAAATAAGAAAATCTAATCTAAACCATTTTCGTAGGAAATCACGGTGGCACTTAGCATGTGACACAAGCCTTTAAACCCCTAGGTGTCCCTAGTGGACGAGTTTAGTCTCGTGAGGGTTTGCTAGAACGATACCCACAAACATTGAAGACATAAGAAAAACTAAAAATAATAATTATAACTAATCCTTCCAATATAAATTAGAGATAATCATTGGACAAGTCTTAAAAACTAATCAATAGCTTAAAGAAATTCACAAAAAATCTTGCTTGAATGTAAATAGTTTGAGTTAAGCCAATATTAACATAACATATTTCAATCAAAATAGTGTATATTCAAACTTAATCTCAACTTCTCACATGGGATACTCTCTTGATTTTCACTCTTTAAAGTAGTGGTAAAGTGTTTACACTCAATCAATCTCATGAAAACACTTCTACCATATGCTTGCTTGTCCACCTATTCTCCACTATTTAGATCATACAACTTCATAAATCAAGAGGTCTTTATTCAAGGTTGTAATGGGGCCAAAGGGTTATAATGTGGTTAAAGAACAAAAGGATAAAGATATCACAAAGGTTCCAAAGAGTTCATAGATTTTAGAGACATAATAAGATCATACAAATAAAACTTCTCAAAACTCTTATAAAGCACATAATAACATAGGCTAAATATTCATGTTGAGCCTTTGCATCATTCTAACTAACTTTGTAACATCTTTTTCTTTACTTTAACTAGAAGTTCAAGAGAAGATTTTTTTTTTTTTTGAATATGAGAATGTATTTAACAATGATCCCTTTCTTTTTCTCTTCACTTTTTCTTTTCTTTTCTTCCCCCACACTTATCTTTTGTTTCTAACCCAAATTTTCAACTAAAAATATCCCTTGTTTTTTTGCAATATGTCTCAAAATATATAATCCATCTTTAGAACAAGGGTAAGGATATAAGTATATTTAGGCTAGGTGTAAGTTGTGGTTACCAATAAAACAGCATATTTAATGTAGGCTCAAATTGGCTCACTAGTGGGGATGTTCTCTTAGAACATTAATAATGGATGGCTGTTTGGCTCTGGTTATAATCCTAATGCCTCTATCATATTCATGTTGTCACATGTATCAATATAGTCTCAAACGGTTTAAAGCAAGTTCTAGAGAATCATGTAATCATAAGAGCACTCAAGAAAGAAATTAGATTGATTTGTATAATGCATCAATCATTATAGGCTCAAAAACTCACAAGGATGATTATACAAGTCAGATTAAGTCTAAACATGCTTCTTTCTCAATCAACATATCATATTAACATTGGCTCATAAAAAGGTTGACATCAAGCTCAATTCTCATGAAAATCTTCTCACTAATAAATCTGTTTTAGACTTATGCAATTCATATCTCATCATTGTATTAAAAGGAACTAAAACACACTAAAAAAAAATAATAATAATAATAAAGACTCATAAAAAAAAATAGTAGACAAAAATAAAAGAAATCCTAAATCGTTCCCCCCACACTTGATTCTTACATTGTCCTCAATGTAAGTCTATTAACCCAAATGAAAGAATCATGTGTAAGAGAAAAGAACTAATAACATAAGAATAGGAATAACTAAGACTCAAAACAAAACAAACTCATGCAACCTAATTAATCCTAAAATACTAAACAAAAATTAACAAGTAAACATAAAAAGATTAAAATCAAACTGACAAGGTATGTCTCAAGTCTCCCTTACTCAGACCTTGTTCAGAATGAATACTTCTAAATTGCTTAAAACACAACAAACTTTTTTTTTTTTTTTTGAAGATTAGTAAAAATTATATTTACATCTAGTTATTTTCAAAACAAGGATCAGAAAGAAAAATAACCTCTTCTTGAGTAACATGATTTTCCAAAAAGAGTTTGAGTCTTTGTCCATTTACCTTGAATACGTTACCATTTTGAGGATTCTCAATGTCAACTGCTCCATAATGATACACATGTTTAACCACAAATGGGCCAGTCCATCTTGATCTCAACTTACCAGGAAATATGGGAAGTCTAGAATTATAAAGTAGAACTTTTTGCCCAACATCAAATGTTTTTCTTGAAATTAACTTGTCATGAAAGGCTTTAGTTCTTTCTTTATGAATTTTAGAATTCTCATATGCATCATTTCTGAGTTCCTCAAGTTCATTTATGACTGGAAAAGTTTCATTCTCACCCAAAAAGGAATATTTTAGCTCGGATGGCAATGGTTTTAAATCCAGCTTGGGTGGTTCAATAGTTGATGGTACAGTGACATTTGTGAGTGATGGAAGTTCCTCAAACTTTTGTTTCCAACAATGCTTAACCTGAAAAGAATTTAACAAAGAATCAGTGTGTGAAATTTCTGAAGCATTATCAAACTCACATTCAATTAAATAAGCTTCTAAAGGATCATGGAATGTGGTAGTGGTGAGATGTTCATGAACAAGTTCTTCAATGAAATCCACTTCATGTACTTCTGAATCATCACCAGGTTGCTTGCAAGTGTTGAACACATTTAATTCTAAAGTCATATTTCCAAAAGAAATGTTCAACATACCATTCCTGCAATTTATCAGAGCATTAGAAGTTGCAAGAAATGGACGGCCTAATATAACAGGAATTTGAACATTTGGATTTGAAACAGGATGTGTGTCCAAAACAATAAAATCAATAGGGAAGTAAAAATTATCAATTTGAACCAAAACATCTTCAACTATCCCTCGAGGAATTTTTACAGAACGATCAGCTAGTTGAAGTGTAACAGGTGTTTCCTTGAGTTCACCTAAACCTAACTGTTGATAAACAGAAAAAGGCAAAAGATTAACACTAGCACCAAGATCAAGCAATGCACGTTCTATTCTAGTGTTTCCAATGATGCATGAGATTGTTGGACATCCAGGATCTTTGAATTTTGGTGGAGTAAGATGCTGAATGATTGAGCTCACACTTTCCGTCAGAAACGCTTTCTTTTGTACATTATGTTTCCTTTTAACTGTGCACATGTCCTTCAAAAATTTAGCATAAGATGGAACTTGTTTGATTGCATCCAATAAAGGAATGTTAATCTTAACTTGTTTGAAAAGTTCATAAATTTCTGCATTTTGATTCAAATTCTTTATTGTTTGCAACCTTTGAGGAAAAGGAGCAGGATGCATACCTTTTTCTTTGTCCAAATTTTCAAGAAGTTCAGACTTACCATAATCCTTACCATTACTTTTCGGAGGGGAAGGAGGATCTTGGTCTTTTGATGGAATGTTTTTGTCAATTGCCTTTCCACTTCGAAGAGTTGTGATAGAACTGGCATTTTCCTGTTGAGTTTCATTGGAGCAAGAAACAAGACATTGAGTAGAAGGGTTAGGCTGAGGTTGAGCAGGAAACTTACCTTTTTCTTGAGTGCGTAATGAAGCTGTCAATGTGGACAAGGTGTTTTTGATCTCATTGATGTCCTGTGAAGTTTGGTTATTCACATTTGCTTGTGTTTGCATGAATGCTTGCAATGTCTCTTCCAAGGTTTGTACACGTGAAGGTTGATAGGAAAAAGTGTTGCCCGGCTTTTGAGATTGTGGTACCTGAACATGATTATTATTCCGCCAACTGAAGTTGGGATGACTTCTCCATTCAGGGTTATACGTTTCAGAGTAAGGAGAAGGAAAAGGCTTTTTAAATGTGTTTATGGAATTTACTTGATCATGCAACGCTTCTTTAAGAATGGGAATGTTTGGACATTCAGAAGTGGGGTGTCCCATGATTTCACAAATTCCACAACTTTCTTCATTTTTAACCGTTTTGACTTCTTTTACTTCTCTAAGTTCCATGGCTTCAATCTTTCTAGACAAATTAGCTACTTTAGCTTTTATCTCATCTTCTTGACTAAAATGATATTTACCTCTGTTAGAAACAAGATTAGATCTATTGGAACTTTCAGAGGAATTATCTGTGTGCCAGGCTTGAGAGTTATCTGCCAAATGGTCTAGGTAGTCAAAGGCTTCTTCAGGTTCTTTTTCTAGAAACTCACCGTTACACATTGTTTCAACAAATTGTTTAGTTTCGGGAGTTAAACTTTCATAAAAGAAACTAATAAGACGCCATTTTTCAAAACCATGATGTGGACAAGAACTTAACAAATCTTTAAAACGCTCCCAGCACTGAAAAAATGCTTCATTTTGATTTTGATTGAAATTTTGAATCTGTCTTTTCAAAGCAGTAGTTTTATGTGCTGGGAAAAATTTCTTTAGAAACTCAGTTTGTAATTCTTGCCATGTGCCAATTGACCTTGGTTTTAAATTATGAAGCCAAATTTTTGCTTTATCTTTTAAAGAAAAAGGAAATAATTTTAGCTTGACAATTTCATTTGTACATTGTTGGTCATTAAAGGTGACACATACATCTTCGAAGTCTTTTAGAAACGAGTAAGCACTTTTCGATTCCAACCCATAGAAATTTGGAAGCAAAGCTATCATACCTGGTTTAAAACGAAAGTTGTTTGCATTGAGAGGAAAAATAAAACAAGAGGGTGATGAGCTTCGAGTTGGTTGCAAGTAGTCACGCATGGTGCGTACTTGTCTGTTCTCACCTTCAGCATGAACACTTTCATTGTCAGCCATGGTAGGAATTGTATTAGAAAGATTACCTGAAAAAGTTTCACAATAAAATCTAACTAAACGACGAGATCTAAAATCACGTCGCCAAACAAGCATAAAACAAAGTTAATATACAAATTAGGCGGTATAACCAGCCAATAAAAATAAAACAAAGTTAATATACAATATAAATATAAATATATACAAATTAGGCGGTATAACCAGCCAATAAAAATAAATATAGGCGGTATAACCAGCCAATAAAAATAAATATACTTATAAACTTATATACTTAGTATTGCTTCCCCGGCAACGGCGCCAAAAACTTGATGGAGACTCAATTAAGAGTTGTAAACCCAAGTGCAGGTTATGTTCAAGTAATAAATTCTCGGGTGTCCGAGGTCGAACCACAGGGAAGCGTACTAGTAAGTATAAGTTTATAAATATATATGAAAAAGAAAATAAACAACATATTAGGGAATCAATAACAAAGAAAGTAAACAAGATATTAGAGAACAAAATAAACAAAATAACATAAAAGCAATTAAACAAGATATAAAAAACAATAAGAAAGGATGTTGAGGTTAGAGAATCCACTCTTGGTGTTATGCTAAGATTAATCTTGTTTTATTACACAATTGAAATCCACACATAAGGGAGGTTCCAATCGGAAGGTTTAGCAATTCAGTCCAAATTGTCCAACGTCCATAGCATATAATATTATGTTCATTTGGTGTCCTCAAAACTCATAAAAAGAGTCCAAGCATTCCTTATGCCAAGGTATATGTCTACAACAAATCAAGGTTATGAAACCAAGCATTTACTGTGCCATTTTCATTGTCAATAATGAATCAAGATCTCTACTTTGCAAGTATGATTTTAAACCAAAAGAAAATATTATCTATACTAGTGTTTATAAATGATGATTCATTTTAGCTCATGTTTAAGAGACTAACCTTAGCATTTACCAAGAGCTTCACCTCATCACCTCAACAATATGATTAGCAACACATACTAAAAATGAAAAGAAATGTAAGAAGCATAAGTAAATAAAGAAAAAGAAAACTAGAGAAAGGAAAAAAGAAGAAAACTTAGAGAATTTTTTTACAATGGCTAATATCCTACCAATGTATAATGATCCCAATACTCATCCAAGGCCCTCTATTTATACACATTTTGGAGGGCTAAATGACAAGAGACAAGCTTTACAAATTTCAAAGGTAGGTATAATAGGTGGGTGCATTTTTCTAACAATTTTCGTCATATTGTATGACAATTCTGATCAGCCAGCTTGATGGTCGATTTTGTCAATGTTGGAGGCTCGATCTGATAAAATTGTCTTCTAGAAAAATATACCCCTATCAGTTACGGATCCATAGCCGTTGGAATCAGCTCATTTGCTGATGTGGATAAGAAGATATGGGCAAAATACGAAAACAGGTCAGCACAGACATCATTGCATATCAGCCAACTTGATGGTCGATTTCGCTAGGGAAAACGACTCCGTTTCAAGAAGTGTAAAACATGAAAAAGATAGATATGCCTCTTAGATTTGCACGGCTACAAATTTCAGCCTTATTGCTTCAGTGAAACTCGAGATATAGCTGATATGGTAAACGGTGTCGGAACTGGAACTGAACTGGATTTGCCCTTAATTCTAGTAATCTGAAATCACTCAAAGAAACTCGTGAAAAACACCAAATTACATAAAAATATAAAAGATCATAAACACAATTAGACTAAACAATAATAACTCGTATTTGACACAAAATAATAATAAAACATAAGTAAAAACTATATAATTATACGAGTTATCAGATGGCACCGGAGAATATGGAGAAAACCATATTCGTGACGATGTGGGGAACCTTTTGCTATAAGGTGATGCCATTTGGGTTGAAGAACATTGAGGCAACATATCAAAGAGCCATGGTAACTTTGTTCCATGACATGATGCATAAAGGAGTTGAAGTTTATGTCGACGATATGATCGTAAAGTCGCAAGGAGAAGACAAACATATTGCGAATCTTAAAAAGCTTTTTGAAAGGTTGAGAAAATTCCAACTTAAACTCAACCCGATAAAGTGTACTTTCGGAGTCACTTCAGGAAAGCTACTGGGTTTCATCGTTAGCAAGAAAGGGATTGAAATTGATCCTGATAAAGTGAAAGTTATTCAGAGCTTGCCTCTACCTCGTACTCAGAAGAAAGTAAGAAGCTTTTTGGGTAGGCTGAATTATATTGCTCGATTCATTTCTCAGCTGACCGATAAGTGTGACCCAATATTCAAGCTACTCCAAAAGTGAGATCCAGGGGAGTGGGATGAAAGATGCCAAATAGCCTTTGATAAGGTCAAACATTATCTGTCAAACCCACCGATACTAATGCCACCAGTCTCGAGGAAACCGCTGATATTGTATTTATCAGTATTTAAAAGGTCCATGGGATGTGTGTTGGGACAACATGATGAAACCGAAAAGAAAGAACAAGCCATCTACTATTTTAGCAAGAAGTTCACTGAGTACGAGTTGAAGTATTCATTGGTAGAAAGGCTTTGTTGTGCCCTAGCTTGGATTGCCCAAAGGCTCATAAAGTACATGTTGTATCACACAACATGGCTTATTGCAAAGTTAGATCCCTTAAATACGTATTCGAGGCACCTTCATTGTCAGGAAGAACGGCGAGAGGGCAAGTGTTGCTTTTCGAATATGATATTGTATATGTGAGCCAAAAGGCTATAAAGGGTAGCGCAGTAGCTGAATTCCTAGCAAGTCGAGCAGTAGAAGATTATGAGCCTCTGGATTTTGATTTCCTTGACGAAGACCTAATGTGTGTTTTGCAAGTAGAAGAGATATTCTTTGAGAAGAAAACCTTGAAAATGTATTTTGATGGCGCATCTAATGCCATGGGGCAAGGAATCAGTGCAGTACTCATATCCCCTAAGGAAGATTATTTTCCTTTCACTGCAAGATTGGATTTTGATTGTACAAACAATACCGATGAGTATAAGGCGTGTACTATGGGTCTTCGCGCTACTATAGAAAGAAAGATCAAAACACTAGAGGTCTTCGGAGATTCGACCCTGGTGATATACCAACTACGCGGAGAATGGGAAACTCAGGATGCAAAGTTAATCCGATATCGAGAGCTTATGCTGAGCTTGGTTGAAGAGTTAAAGAAGTGGGTTTCAATTACTTGCCTCGAGAAGAAAATCGAATGGCAGATGCTTTAGCCACTTTATCATCAATGTTTAAAGTGAATGAAGGGGCCAAAGTTGTGCCAATCAAGATGAGCATACACGAGTCTCCTACCCACTGCTTGAGTATCGAAGAAGCAAATGGTCACCCTTGGTATTACGACATCTTGCAATACATCAAGAGTCAATAGTACTCTGAACAAGCAACTGAAAATGATAAGAGAACCCTGAGAAGAATGGCGATGGATTTTATCTTAGATGGTGAAATCCTTTACAAGAAAGGGAAAGACCAAGTTCTGTTGAGGTGTGTTATTTCCATTGAAGCTCAGAAAATCCTCGAAGAGGTCCACGAAGGGATATGCGGCATTCACGCCAATAGCCATATGCTGGCTAAACAGATTATGAGGGCAGCATACTATTGGCTAACAATGGAAGGGGATTGCATTAATTATTCTTGGAAGTGCCATAAATGCCAGATATATGCAGACAAGATTCATGTGCCTCCATCGCCACTGCATGTCATGACGGCTCCATGGCCGTTCTCGATGTGAGGAATGGATATGATCAGGCCTATTACCCCGAAAGCTTCGAATAGACACCGTTTTATCTTGGTGGCCATAGATTCCTTCACAAAATGGGTAGAAGTTGCTTCTTATGCCAATGTAACAAAGTCAGTGGTGTGCAGTTTCATCAAGAAGGAGATTGTGTGCTGATATGGCCTCCCAAAAATAATAATTTTGGACAATGCTTTCAACTTGAACAATAAGATGATAAGGGACCCAGTTCAAGATCAAGCATCATAATTCAGCACCTTATCGTCCGAAAATGAATGAGACAGTAGAAGCAGCTAATAAGAATATCAAGAAGATTGTTGAAAAGATGACTGATGTATAAAGATTGGCATGAAATCTTGTCTTTTGCTCTCCATACGTATCGTACCTCGGTTTACACATCTACATGTGCCATGCCATTTTCTCTGGTATACAGGATGGAGGCAGTGCTACCTATTGAGGTTGAAATCCCTTCACTTCGTGTCTTGATGGAAGTTGGTCTGGAAGAGGTAAAATGGGTTAGAACTCGTTAAGAACAGTTGAATCTCATCAAGGAGAAAAGACTGAAGGCAATTTGCCATGGGCAGATGTATCAGAAAAGGATGATTTGAGCTCATAACAAAAAGGTTCGCCCCATGTAGTTTCAAGAGGGAGAGTTGGTATTACAGAAAGTTCTCCTTATCGTAAAAGATCCTCGCGGAAAATAGGCTCTGAATTGGGAAGGACCCTATGTGGTGAAAATAGCTTTTCCTAGAGGAGCATTGATCTTAACTCGGATGGACGGAGATGACTTGAGAAATCCCGTGAACGCTGACGAATTGAAGAAATACTATGCTTGAAGAAGAAGCAAACACAAAAAAAAAAAGGAAAAGTGTGATATTGTGCAATTGAGAATTCGAATGATTCCAAATGGAAAAATAAAAATTCTATTTTTCTATTTCCCCTAAGGATCGCTTTTCAATGAGAATATTTGTGCTTGATATGATAAATGACCATTTTTCATATTCCTTTCACTAAGAAGAAATTATCCCTAGTCACCCCTTTGAGCCTTAGGAATTTTTTCTTTCTTTGAACCTTGATCAAGGATCACCCTCCACACTGGGGGGCAAATGCGAGGAAAAATCTCCTTCCAAAAAAGAAATCATGGCGAAAAGAGCCATCAGAAACAAAAAGAAAAGAAAAGAAAAAACACACTAAAAAATGTGTGAAAAAGAATGGCAAATGAAAGCCAAGAATAAAAAAGAAACAAAAAATGAGAGAAAAGTCCAAAAAAGGACGAATGTTTCAAAAAATGAAATCCTCCTCATGAAATGATCCTTGATCTAATCACCCTTAAACATATTTTTGGCCTATTTATCCTTTCTTTCTAAACCCAAACCCTGGCCCACATTACGTGCTTTTAAAGTCCATTTTGATCAAGCATGGGTATTTAACTTGAACGGTTTTTCTCAGATTTCATCCCATCTTTTGAATTGTCATTTTACCATGGAAGAAATTGGAACTCTCAGATTCATGGTGGAACACAAAAAAAGAAAAAAGAAAGTGAAAAAAAGAATGTAAAATGAGAGATTTAAGTCGAAAACCCGAAAAGGGCGACATAAAACTGAATAGGGGACACTTAGGTTGAAAACCAGCAAAGGGCGTCCCAAGTACTGATCAAAGATCAAATCAATGCTCCGTGTAAAGACGGAGAAAGTATCAGGAATTCAGAGAAAGAGGTAAAGCTCAGTCTGAAGCAATAGCAAAAGTCAAGAAGTCACCCAAAGCAAATGGTTCACTCAAAAGATATTTTAGAGGAACTAAGGTATGAAGGGTCTAGGATATTCCGCATCTGGGGAATCTATACCTTTTCCTTTACATTTTTTTTCTTTTAAATCCTTGATATTCATCTTTGTTATCTAAACCTTTTTGCAATGAACTCTTGTTCGCCCTTTCATGGCATTTGGCTGTTCCATACCATCTTTCATATATGTTGTGATGCATTTTGAATGTTATCAAATTGAATGTTGATTAGTAAATATAAAAATCTTTAAAAAAACGATTTTCTTTGCATTGCTATGGAGTAGATTTAAATTTTAAAAGAGGTTCGGAAACCACTAAAATTTGGAGAAACTCGCTACAATCCATGATACTGAAAAGCTCATCAAGTGGGGCAAACATTGCATGGACTAAACACGTCAATTCAAGATACTGAAGAGGTCATCAAGTAGAGCAACTCATGAATAGATTGGAGACATCGTCATGAAGTCAGAAAACTCGTGAATCATGGTGAAACCGTCAGTTAGAGCTCATCAAGTGGGGCATATCATGGATAGGTTGAAGACACTGTCATCGAGTCAGGAAATTTGTGAGTCTCAGTGAGCCCATAATACTGAAAAGCTCATCAAGTAGAGCAAACAGTGGAGTTCAGAAGATTCGTGAACCTCAATGAAATCATGGATTAAAACTTATAACACAATCATGTAATTGCATTCATCCCTAGGGAACATGCATCTTACAAACATTTGCAAAACCTGTCATCAGCATCACTACATTTGATTAACATTGCAGAAACCATGGAAAGTTTTCTTTCTTAAGCCCAATGTAGCTGGCACAAAAAGAAGTAAGTGCTTTATCCAAAATTTACTTGGACAAGACAACCAGATTTTTCGGACAAGACATCCAAATTTTTTCTGGACAAGACAACCAGATTTTTCGGACAAGACATCCAAATTTTTCCCGGACAAGAAAACCAGATTTTTCGGACAAGACATCCAAAATCTCCTAGACAAGACAACCAGATTTCTCGGACAAGACATCCAAATTTTCCTGGACAAGACAACCAGATTTTTCGTGGACAAGACATCCAAAATTTTTGCAAATCAAACTCGTTTCCTTAAGACGGGTTGAGCCTTGATTAGTCAGGGAACTCAATTTAAGGTCAAATCTTATGTTTCAAACAAAGCTTCACCAAGGTAAGGCCCAAGGATCATCGCCGAGGTATTTTCTTCTCTTTTTGTTTCCTTAAGAAGGGTCGAGCCTTTATTAGTCAGGGAACTCAATTTTAGGACAAATCTTATGTTTCAAACAAAGCTTCACCAAGGTAAGGTAAGGCCCCGAGATCGCCGTCGAGGTATTTTCTTCTCTTGCAAATCAAACTCTTTTCCTTAAGACGGGTCGAGCTTTGATTAGTCAGGGAACTCAGTTTAAGGCAAATCTCATGTTTTAGTCAAAGCTGCACCAAGATGAGGTAAGGCCCCGAGACTTTCGTCGAGGTATTTTCTTCTCTTGCAAATCGAACTCGTTTCCTTAAGACGGGTCAAGCCTTGATTAGTCAAGGAATTCAATTTAAGGACAAATATTTTATTTTTACAGTTTCCAAAACGAAAAATAAAATAAATAATAAGTAAAAAATCATTAATTCTCCCTCTTATCCTTCACATGTGATTTCATTAATCGGACAAAATTATTGTCTATATTATCTTTGCCTGATTCTTGATCCTCAGCAATAGTCAAAGAGGGGCAGCTGTAGACACCAAATTTTGTTCGGGCCCCTTAAACAAGGCAAATTCTCCTTTCAACTTCCCGGAACGCAAAGAGACTTCCACCATTCCATAGATGGGTCTCCAAGAATTTGATTCAGAGGTCAACACAAAAAGTCAACTGAAAAAAAGTCAATTCTGAAAATGTCATCTTCGAAAAAGTCAACCACTAAAAAAGTCAACCCTCAACCAAAATGAAGATTCAAAGTTGAATTGAACAATGGTGAAGAATTTTGATAATCCGAGGTTTACAACGAAAGATAGAGAGTTTGAAGGATAGGTTGCAGAAATTCAGTGTAGAGGAAATACCTAATTTTGAAAAATTGGGGAAAAGTGCATGATGATCAAATTGGGCAAATTGGATGTTCCAAATGGATTAAGATCAATAAATATGGATATTGGAAGGTCCAATTTTGAAACGGAGTTGAAGGAAGATGCGGTTTGAAGAGAAAAAGAAAAATAAGGATTTAATGAATAAATAAGAAAACCATAAATTTGGGGGAAATTGCAGAGATGGCCCGATTCGGTGAAGTTGAAGCCCCCAGTTGATAAAGGATAAATAAATAAAAATATCCCAAGTTCCAATTTGAAGTGGATCCCAAGGAAGAGCCGGTTGGAGGAAAACGAAAAAACGAGAAAATTTCAAATATTGAAAAAGGGCAAAACTAAATCGGAGAGGAATTCAGATGTAAAAATTGGGCATTTTCGAACCAACTCAAATTCAATATATAACAAAGGAAGTGGAAAAAGAAAACCCAAAAATTGGGACCGTTTTGAGTAAAACCGAGGTTTCGGGATTTAAAGGGCAATTTTGGAAAATCTGAGAAAAATAAAATCTGAGCTTAAAAAATTATGAAAACTTCCAGATCTGAGTTTTGTATTATATGGAATGGATTGGAGAAGAAAAATCCGGAATCTAAGCTCAAATGAAAAAAGACAAAGTTCGGGTGCACTAATCTGAAATTCTAAGAGAAACTTCTGGGAAAAATAGAAAACGAGCTCGAAAAATTATGAAAACTTCAAGATCTGAGTTTTATATTATATGGAAGGGATTGGAGAAGAAAAATCCAGAATCAGAGCTCAAATGAAAAAAGACAAAGTTCGGGTGCACTAATCCAAAATTCCAAGAGAAAATTTCGGGAAAAATAGAAAAAGAGCTCGAAAAATTATGAAAACTTCTAGATCTGAGTTTTATATTTTATGGAAGTGGTTGGAGAAGAAAAATCTAGAATCAGAGCTCAAATGAAAAAAAGACAAAGTACAGGTGCACTAATCCGAAATTCCAAGAGAAAATTCTGGAAAAAATAGGAAACGAGCTCGAAAAATTATGAAAACTTTCAGATCTGAATTTTATATTTTATGGAAGGGATAAGACAAGAAAAATCTGAAATCGGAGCTGAAATGGAAAAGGCAAAGTTTGGAGGCACTAAACCGAAACTTTAGAGAAAAATCCAGAAAAAAATAGAATCCGGGCTCGAAAAAATATGAAAATCTCCAGAACTGAGTTTTATATTGGATGAGATAAATTGAAAAAGAAAATTCCAAAATTAGGGTCCATTTGCAAATAAATTTAGTTTGCGGGCCCAACTAAAGGGGGGATTCATTTTTTTTTTCAAGGCATTTTCACTATAGTCTTGGAGGAGAAAAGAAGAAAAGGAAAAAAGAGAGAAAGAGGAGAAGGAAGGAAAATTTTGAGAGCTTGATTTGGAAAGCAATTGTTAGGTAGCTATTCCCTCTCTTCTTCTTCAACTATTTTCTTTGATATCATATTCTTTTTCTTCTCTTTTTCCATGTGATTTGTTAATCTTTTTGTTGAATAAAAGTTTTTCAAAAATAAATTTTAAAGGTTTTCTCTCCTTTATTCTTTATTCTTTACAAAAAAACCAAGTTGACAAATTTTTTTACATCCTCCTTGCTTTAGTCGAAACCTAGGGGGAGTTTTTGTGCTTGTTCTTGCTTGTTTGTTGGTTATTATTTTTAGTTCATGGTTGACTCATTGTCATATGTTTGTTGGTTGTAAAATCATGCATTTCATGCCATTTTCAACTAGGTTTTTGGCTAAGATCAACCAATGATCTCTAGCCAAAAATCCCTTGTCTATACTAGTTGAAAGAGTGATAGTTTAAGTTGGATATTCTGACTTTGGAATTTTTTTTCACTACTAATTTTTTTACCACATGTAGTAGACCTTTGGAGGATGCCCTAGTATTTTTTCCAAGATTTGTAGATTTTTTTTTTTATCAAGGTTGGAAAAATGGTTTTCAATAAAACAGTTTTTAGCTCACTGTTATGACTTTGGTGAAAAATCGGTCAAGGCATCCTTTGTCCAAAAATTAAGATGATTTTTTCCCATGGAGACCATTATATTATATGTCTACACTAATTTTTCTAGATTTTTTGATGAAGGGTAAAAAAATAGTTTTTCAAAACTGGTTTTGGGAGTCAAAATTCTCTTTTAAAACTAATAATTTGTATACAAAGAGGGGGCTAATTTGGGTCATTAACTACTGTCTTAGGTTGATTTCCATGTCATTTCAAGGATAAAAATTGATTTTCCAAAAATCGGGTCAAGGATGGTCAGCCCAGGTTTCAAAAATAGGTGAAACTAGACTTTTTTAGACGGGGTTCGGCCAAGGCATTCTTTTGCTCCAAAAATTCTATTTTTTTTTAATCCGAGCCCAAAGTCATTCGGTTTTGAAAATCCAATTTAAGTTTCTTTCAAAGGTAGTCGGATACCTTTTTAGATATGCGGATGTCCTTACTTCAAGGAAGAAATACATCTTCATGCATTGCATGTTTAAAAATGTTTTTACTTAATTTGGCATAAAAATGCGCTTTTCGGTTTCTTGAACATTTGGTGAGAATTAGTTCTTAATCTTTGCCGGGTTTTCTCGAGAGGTTATGAAATTATTCAATGCACGTGGTTATGAAATTGTAAGGCACGGATTTTGTTTTATTTGGAATCATATAAATATCATATGAAAGAATTATTTTCCAAGCTTTGTCAGGTTTGCCAAGAAGCACAGTTATATTTTCCAACATATACCGTTTATATGATTCTTCACCCGAGTAATCCATTTCAAAATAATGAGGTGTGCGTGTAATCATGATGTGATTGTCAATATTCTATGATGATGTCATTTCTATGATTGATTCTTTAATTGACATGCTATGCCATTTCATGTGCCATATCACTTAAATTATGCCATGTCATTCATTCATATGCCATATCATTTGAATTATGCCATGTCATTCATTCATGTTCCATATCATTTAAATTATGCCATATAATTTGAATTATGACATGTCATTCATTCATATGCCATGTCATTCATATGCCATATCATTTAAATTGTGCCATATCATTCATTCATGTGCCATGTCTTTCATCTCATATGCCATATCATTTAAATTGTACCATGTCATGCATTCATTCATTCATTCATATGCCATGTCATTCATTCATGTGCTATATCATTTAAATTATGCCATGTCATTCATTCATATGCCATGTCTGAATTTATGTGCCATATCATTTAAATTATGCCATGTCATTCATTCATGTGCCATATCATTTAAATTAAGCCATGTCATATGTCGTGTCACTCATTCATGTGTCATATCATTTAAATTATGCCATGTCATTCATTCATATGCCATGTCATTCATTCATGTGCCATGCCATTTAGATTATGCCATGTCATTAATTTACATGTCATGTCATTCTTTCATAGGCCATGTCATTCATTCTTCTAGCCATGTCATTAGGATTTTGCCATGTCAAACATGTCATATCATCCATTCATATGCCATGACATTCATTCATGTGCCATGTCATTCTTTCTTTATGCCATGTCGTTTAAATTTCTGCCATGTAATTATTTCTTTTGCCATGCCATGTTAAATACGCATGTTGTTTAATTTTTATCTTTGTAATATTCTTGCATATTCATGATCCTTTATTTGCGATTTTAAAATGCATGAAATATTATTAAAGATATTTTTTCAAATTAAGATCATTCCCTAGTTAAAATAATTCATGAGTTCTCTGCTGGGTCTGCCGGGGAGGATATCATCAATTATCATTAATGACGGAATATCTTTACCAAAAACGAGGTGATTCAGAGAATTTCAAAATCAAGGAAAATTCCATGTTTTGCCGAGTTTGTCAAAAAATATGAAAAATTTTATGTTAATAAATTCCGAATCATTTTCAAAATAAAATATGAATTTTTAGGGAATTATTTTTAAACACCAAATTTAAAACCGACTTTTTACCGAGACTCGAGATAACACACGATTAATATGGTACACTTTCATACGAGCGTTGTGGGGGTGGTAATCTTTCCCCGCACGTAACCGACTCCCGAACTCGAACTTGTTTTCCTGGTTCAAAGCGCAGACTTCAAAATTGGTTTTAAAAATGCTTTAATTAATCTTAAAATGTTTTTTTTATTTATAAAAATCGATTTTAATAAGTGGCCGATCACACCTAGCCAAATAAGATTGGTGGCGCCTCCATTTCTTTTTCGAGGTCGTTTTCATACCCTCAACCTTTAATTTAGAGGAATTAAGTCGTCTTTTCCTCTATTTTTCTCCCAATGTCACACTTTTAAACGAATGGCCGATTGTCCCCGCGATGGGCCCATATTTTTTTCGGACACTTCTTTTTAAAAAAGGTTGCGACAGATAAATCTTGTCCATTAAGCTCTCCAATGGTTGTTCGTATACTTGATGTAAAAAAAATGATCTTTTTTGTCCATGAGAAGATGATGAAGAAATTCTTGATCCTGAAATACCATATCTTAGTGCAATAGGAGCACTTTTGTACTTGGCAAATTGTACTAGACTAGACATAACTTTTGCAGTCAATTTACTAGCAAGGTTTAGTTCTACACCAAAACGAAGACATTGGAATTGAGTGAAATATGTTTTTCGTTATATCCGTGACTCGACTGATATGGGTTTTTTTTTTACCCAAATGGAGTAAAGTCAGAATTAATGGATATGTCGATGTTGGATAGCTTTCTGATCCTCACAAAGCTCAGTCACAAATAGGCTATGTCTTCACATGTGGTGATACTACTATCTCATGGCGATCTATTAAACAAACAATCACTACTACCTCATCAAATCATTCAGAAATATTGGCTATTCATAAAGTAAGTCATGAATACATGTGGTTAAGAACTATGATTCAACATATTAGAAGAGCATGTGGATTGTCCATGGAAAATGACAAGTCAACAATATTGCATGAGTATAATGCAACATGCATTACACAAATCCAAGGTGGCTATATAAAAGGTGATAGAAGTAAACATATTTCACCAAAGTTCTTTTACACACATGAACTCTTGAAGAAAGGTGATGCTGATATTTGCAAAATTCGATCAAGTGACAACTCGACAGATCTATTCTCAAAGGCATTGCCAACTTCAGTTTTCAAGAAGTACGTACATAACATTGAAATGTGATGACTGAAGGACATTAAATAACTGATTTTATTTTTTAGGGAAGTAAGTTTCGTATGAATTTTGTACTTTTTTTTCTTCGCTAAGTTTTTCTCCCACTGGGTTTTTCTTAGCAAGGTTTTAACGAGGCATATTCATAGTGAATAGTCATCCAAGGGGAACTGCTATAATACATGCATGTGGTAGATGAATTATGGTAATTGACTAGATTAGGATGAATGCATATGATAAATGAATTAGATTAATTATTATGTACATAATAATTATGGTGCATTGTTTTCTCCTCCCCTATTTATTTTTGGAGTCCTATATAAGGATGGGTTTGTATCCAAAAAGAAGTAATAGAAAAGGATTGGAGAGATAGCTAGTTCCTGAAGAACTAGGCTTTGAAAGTTTATATTTCCTTTGTCTTGATCTCTCTTTATTTACTCATTTTATTTATCCTACTTTATTGAAATTTTTAATGTAATCTTAGTTTTTTTTTTAAATGTATTTTTTACTAATAAATTATACGATAGTAAAAAATAATTTTTAATATTATTAATTATTGTGTCACATACGTTGTACGTGCTTTTATACGTTAATTATTTTTTATTTATCAAATAATTTATGTTTAATAAATTTTGGTTGAAATATACATATCCCTTGAATAATAAAAAAAAAAAAGACACAAACATCCCTCTGGTTTGAAAATGCCAATTTACCATTCAACCTAGGGATGGCAATAGAGCGAGGCGGAGATTGCCTTATCCACCTCCGCCCCACTCTTGCATGGATGTTGGAAACATTCACCTCCATGGATGTCGGTTATATCCATAACCGCTCCACGGTGCTCCACTCTGCTACACCATAAGTTTTATTAATTATTTTTAACTTAATATTGTAAAAAATTATATTGTAATTTATTAATGAACATAATTTTAGTATATAAAATTCTATAATATATATAATATACATATATGTACTAAAAGTATATAAAATAAAATATTAATATATATACGATTTTAGTATATATATTTAATATATATACTAAAAATATATGAAAAATATATAATATTTTAAGGGGTAAGATAGTAATTTCAAAAAGCGAGGCGGGACGGAGCGGAGCAAGTATTTACCAAAATCACCCTGCTCCACCCCGCCCCACTTTAAAAAAAAAAACTTCTCTATTCAGAGCGGATCAATGCAAAATCCATCGGTCGAGTCTTGACATTCCCAATGCCACATCAATCAATCTTTTTTTTTTTTTTCCTTTTTAACATATTATTTTAATGCAAAAAATACTGAAATCCTATTTATGCATTAATTTTCAATTTATCTTAACCATAAAAAATTTAAAAATAGTAAAATTTAATGTGCTTGATAAGGTCTTGAAAATTTTTAACATATTGAAAAAAAAATTCAACTGTTTACTTTTTTTTTAATGTGTTTAATAACTCATATTATATGTTACTTAATACAAAATGTTCAAAAAAAAATTGAATGGAATAATTAGATAGAAAGTTATATATCACTTAATGCAGAACATGTTAAGTCAATTTTATTTCAAAAATTTATATTTGAACTAAATTATCACAGTTTTGGTTATAAAAGATGAGATATTTAAATTATATCTTTTAATTTTTATGTAGAGCTATCTAGAATAATATAAAATGTTATATTAATAAGGTTAAAATTGTACAATGAATATGTCGATGACGTAATCCCCATCGCGGGAATCAACGTCAAAGGATGTTTAAAATAAAAATAAAACAAGTATGGGGAGAAGAAGAGGAAAAAACAACTTAATTCTTCTTGAATTAAATTGAGGGTTTGAAAACAACCTCGAAAAAAGAAATGGAGTCGCCACCAATCTTTTTTGGCTAGGTGTGATCGGTCACCTATTAAAATCGATTTTTGCAAAACATTTTTCGAAAACCAATTTTGAAGTCTGCGCTTTGAACCAGAAAACAAGTGCGGGTTCGAGAGTCGGTTACGTGTAAGGAAGGATTAGCACCCCCACAACGCCCATATAAAACAGTACCTTATTAATCGTGTGTCATCTTGAGTCTCGGTGAAAGTCGATTTTAGATTTGGTTTTTAAAAATAATTTTCTTAAAAGACAATTATATTATTAGAGAATGATTCGGAATTTATTAACATAAAATTTTCCATATTTCCTGACAAACTCGGCAAAACATGAAAAATTTTCTTTCTTTTGAAATTCTCCGAATCACCCTGGTTTTTTAAGAAAAAGGATATTCCGTTGTTAATGATAATTGATGATATCCTCTCCAGCAGACAGCAGAGAATTCATGAATTATTTTTACTCGGGAACAACCTTATTTTTATTAAAGATCATTGTTAATTTTCATGCATTTAAAATTATTTGAAAATGATCATGAATATGCAAATTATTATTAAGGCAAAAATATAAATTAAACAACATGAATCATTATCATGACATGGCAAAAATTTATGATGTGGCATGCATGACATGACAAACTTTATTGCAACATGATAAAAGAAAATATGACATGACATACCTAAGATGGCAAATTTTATTTCAACATGGCAAATGAAAATAAGACATAGCATACATGACATGGCAAGTAATTCATGACTTGGCATACATGACATGGCATACACGACATGGCAAGTAATTGATGAAATGGCATAAATGATATGGCATACATGACATGGCATACATGATAAAAACAATCAATCATAAAAATGACACCATCATAGAATATTCACAATCACATCAAGATTAAGATGGCAACATGAATAACATAACATAAAATGACATCATCATGGAATATTCATAAATATGAAATAATCATGATCAAAATGGCAAATATAAATCTCATAGAATATGCACACATCATCATTTTGAAATTCCTTTCATGAACTTTATTCTTGATGAAATTATATAAATGGCACATGTCGGAAAATATTACCGCACTCCTCGTTAAACTCACCAAAGATTGGAAAATAGTTATTTCATATGACATTCACATAATTCCGAGAAAAACAAAATCCATGCCTTACAATTTCATAACTACGTCCGTTGAATAATTTCTTAACCTCTTCGGCAAACCCGGCAAAGATTAGGAACTAATTCTCGCCAAATGTTCAGAAAACTGAAAAGCATATTTTTATGCCAAATTAAATAAAAATATTTTAAATATGCAATGCATGAAGATGTGTTTCTCCGAATAATTTTAGAAAGGTGTCCGACTACCTTTGAAAGAAACTTAAATGGGATTTCTAAACCGAATGATTTTAGGCTCGGATTAAGGAAAATGCAATTTTTGGATTAAAAAATCCTATGGCCGAATGGCTCTAAAAAACAACTCTAGTTTCCTATTTTTTAAAACTCGAGTGAACTACCCATGACCCGATCTTTGTAAAACCAATTTTTATCCTTGAGATAACATAGAAAACATCCTAAAACAGTAGCTAATGACTCCAACCAGCCCCTGCTTTTTACAAATAAAAATAAGAAATTTGTTGGTTTTAAGAAGGCTCATTTTGACTCCAAAACCGATTTTAAATAGCTATTTTTTTACCCTTATAAAAACTTCAAAAGAATATGGAAAAATCAGTTTAGACTCAAGAAATGGTGAAATAAATGAGGTGAAATCATTTTTTATTTTGGACAAAAAATGCCTAGGCCAAAGTTGCCTTAAATACAAAATACTTAGTTAAAAATAGATTTACCGAAAACTATTTTTTAGCCCTTGATAGAAAATTCTAAAAAATCTAAAACAAATACCAGAGACATCTCTAAGGGTCTAATAAGTGAGGTTAAAATATCTTTTTATTTTGACAAGAGATGCATGGGGAAAATATTGCCCAAAATCAGAATATCCAACTTGTAAAACCATCATTTTTTCAACTAGTTTGCACAAGAGACTTTGGCTATGGACCATTGGTTGGTCTTAGCCAAAAATCAAGTTGAGAATGAAATGAATGTAGTATTTTCCATCAAGACAAACATATGAAGATGATCAAACATGAGCTAAAACATATAAACAAGCAAGAAAAATGAAGGTTGGCTCAATGGTTGGTTCCTTGGACATAGTCCTACCTAACCAAAATCACTTGATAAAAATCAAGATCCTCAAGCATTTAAACCTTATATTTCATTTTTTTAAAAGAAAATCAAAGGAGAAAATATATCCTACCACAATAGTGAAACCAACATCCAACATGCAAGCAAGAAAATCAAGCAAAAGACAAGCACAATAAACCACCATAGATTCAGCCAAACAAAAAAATGGGCAGGAAAAGATTTTGCAAACTTTATTATTTTTTAAAAAAGAAGAAAACCTTTAAAAATATTTTTAAGAATCATTTATTTTTGTGAAAAGAAGTTGACAACAACATGGAAAAGAAGAAGAAGAAGAGAAGAGATGACTACCTAGATAAAGCTTCCAACCAAGCTATCTAATTCCTCATCCTTTCTCCCTTTTTCTCTATTTTTTTCCCTCCTCTCAAGAATTTTAGTTACTGCCCTTGGTTTCTAAAATATGGTGAATCCTCTTAAAAATGAAGAGAATGCCCTCCTTCTATATGCTTGGCCGATCTCTCTTTAGGTGAGAGGGCTCATCTTTTTTTTAGCCTTAGTCATGCTTTGTGCATGCTCTCCAAAATCTTTGCCACATGGCTATTTCTTATCCCCTCTCCTCATGGTCATTTCCTTAAATTAAGGGTCTACTCACCTCTTATTGGCCAAGAATGCTACCTCAATTATTCTTGTCTCCTATCTCTACAAAATATCTTAAGCCACTTGTCATGGTCATGTAGCTTACTAACAAAATATCTTCCTAGTTGGCATTTTTATTCCACTTTGCATGATCACATAGCCTACACATGGTCTTCACATGGCTTTGCAATTAAAAAACCTCCTATTAGCCAAGAAATGGCACATAGGCAAGTAGTGGAGAATCTTGTCCTCTCTTAAAAATGTCATCTTTCTACTTCATCTTGGCCATTGGATCAAGTTGATCAAACTCTCCCATCCCTCTCTCCATGCTGGCCGAAAATGGCTTGGAATATTTCAGGCTATTCCTCTTTTTTATTTGCAAATTGGTCTTTTTCAATTTTTTGGTAAAATTGCATTTTGGCCCCTAAACTTGATCTATTTGCAAATAGACCCCAATTTTGGATTTTTCTTTTTCAATCCATCCCATCCAATATAAAACTCAGTTTTGGAGGTTTTCATAATTTTCTTAGCTCGTTTCCATTTTTCTTGAATTTTTCTCTAAAATTACGGATTAGTCCCCTCGAACTTTGCTTATTTTCATTTCAGCCCCATTTTTTTATTTTTCTTCTCCAATACATCCTATCCAATATAAAATTCAGTTCTGGAAGTTTTCATGATTTTTCGAGCTCGTTTTCTATTTTTCCCAGATTTTCTCTTAAAATTATGAATTAGTCCCTCGAATTTAGCCTATTTTCTTTTTGACCCCAATTTTGGGTTTTTTTCCTTCTTTACATCCTAAAACTTAATTCTGGAAAGTTTTGCAATTTTCTGAGCTCGGATTCTATTTTTGTTGGATTTTCCAAAATTGCCCTTTAGCCACTGAAACCTCGATTTTACTCGAAACAAGCCAATTTTTCATATTTTCTTTTTCCATTGCCCTTTTCATATATTGAATTGGAGTTGGGCCAATTTTTTCCAATTTTTACATCCGAATTCCTCTCCGATTTAGTTTTTCCCTTTTTTCTCAAAATTGGGAATTTTCTCGATTTTTCAGTTTCTCCTCCAATCGCCTCTTCCTTTGGATCCACTTCAAATTGAAACTTGGGGTATCTTTATTTATTTATTTATTATTTATCAACTAGGGGCTTCAATTTTACCGAATTGGACCATGTCCGTAGTTTTCCCCAAATTTATGATTTTTTCATTTATTCACTAAATCTTTATTTTCATTTTTTCTCTTCGAATTGATTCCTCCTTCAATTCCACTTCAAAATAGACCTTTCAATATCCTTATTTATTGATCTTATTCCATTTTGAACTTTCAACTTTGTCCAATTTGATCATTTATACACTTTTCCCAAAATTTGCAAAATTTCCCATTTTTTCCCAAATTGGCAATTTCCAATTTTGTCCACATCTTCTTTCGATTGATTTCTTTTGGTGAAATTGGACCGTGAGATATCTCTTTTTATTGATTATCCTTCAATTTGAGGTTTCAATTTGATCGTTTACGCACTTTTTCCCAAATTTGGAAATTCTATGCCTTTTCCTATGTTGAATTTTGCAATTTGTCTTTCCACCTCTCTATCTTCGATTATCAAGATTTCTTCACCATTGTTCAATTCACCTTCAAATCTTGATTTTCCTTGAAAGTTGACTTTATCAGTAGTTGACTTTTTGGGGTTGCATTTTTCCAAGTTGACTTCTTTTTGGGTTGTCTTTTTCGTGTTGACCTTTGAATCAAAGTCTTGGAGGCCCATCTGTGGAAAAAGGGGAGATTATTTGCATTTCGGGAAGTTGAAGGAAGAACTTACCTTGTTTAGGGGGCCTAGACAAAATTAGGTGTCTACAAATGCCCTCTTTGGTTATTGTAGAGAATCAGGAATCAGGCAAAGATAAATTAGACATTAATTTGGTCAGGTTAATGAAATCACATGTGAAGGAGAGAATAAAGAGTTTTCTTCATTTTTTCATTCATTTTTTTTTTTGTTTTGTAAATTGTATATAAAAGGATTTGTCCTTAAATTGAGTTCCCTAACTAATCAAGGCTCGATCCTTCTTAAGGAAACGAGTTCGATTTGCAAGAGAAGAAAAATACCTTGACGGCGATCTCGGGGCCTTATCTTATCTTAGTGATTTTTTTTTTTTAAGTTCTGGATGTCTTGTCTAGGAAAATTTGGCTACCATTTTTTTTTAAAAAAAATTATGGATGTCTTATCTAGTAAAATTCTTTTAAAACAATAAAATTCTAAATGTCTTGTCCAGGAAAATTTTGGATGTCTTGTCCAAGAAAATTTTGGATGTCTTGTCCAGGGAAATTTTGGATGTCTTGTCCAGGAAAATTTTAGATGTCTTGTCTAGGAAAATTTTGGATGTCTTGTCTAGGAAAATTTTGGATGTCATGTCCAGGAAAATTTTGGATGTCTAAACATCTAAAGTGCCAATTTCACTAGACTTACTTCATTTGTGCTAGCTACATTGGGCTTAAAAACAAATGCCAACTTTACTGGTCTTACTTTTTAGTGCCAGCTACATTAGGCTTAAAAACAGATGCCAACACTGGGCTTACTTTTTGAGCCAACTACATTGGGCTTAAAAACAGATGCCAATGCTTACTTTTTTGGTGCCAGTTACATTGGGCATAAAAGTAGATGCCAACTTTAGTGGGCTTACTTTTTGTGCCAGCTACATTGGGCTTAAAATCTACGATGCCAACTTTACTGGGCTTACTTCCTTTCGTGCCAGCTATATTGGGCTTAAAAAAAATACCTCGACGGTGGTCTGGGGACTCGACTCATTTGAAAAACAAGTTTGACTTAGAAAATTTTCCACAGTCCTGCAATGTTAATCGAATGTAGTGATGTTGATGATAGGTTTTGCCAATGCTTGTAAGATGCATGTTCCCTAGGGATGAATGCAATTACATGATTGTGTCATGAGTTCTAATCCATGATTTCATTGAGTTTCACGGACTTTTGGACTCCACTGTTTGCCCTACTTGATGAGCTTTTCAGCATTATGAATTCACTGAGATTCACAAATTTTTTGACTCCATGACGACTTCCTCAATTTATCCATTGTTTGCCCCACTTAATGAGCTCTAACCTACGGTTTCACTGAGATCCACAAGTTCTCTGACTCCATAACGGTGTCTTCAATCTACTTATTGTTTGTCTCATTGGATAAGTCCTTCAGTATTATGAATTGATGTGTTTAATCTATCCACTGTTTGCCCCACTTGATGAGCTTTACGGGATTATGGTTTGTCATGAGTTTTTCCAAATTTTAGTGGTTTCCAAATCTCAACTAAAATTTAAACCTACTCTATAGTAAGACAAATAAATCCTTTTATTTAAAGATTTTTATGTTTACTAATCATCATTCAATTTGGTAACATTCAAAATGCATCACAACATATATGAAAGACGGTATGAAACCACCAAATGCCATGAAAGGGCTATCAAGAATTTATTGCAATAAGGTTCAGATAACAAAGATGAATATCAAGAATTTAAAAAGGAAATGTAAATAAAAAGGTATAAATGCCCCAGATGCGGAATTCGTAGACCATTCCTGCTTCTATTCCTTTGAAATATATTTTGAACTAGTCATTTACTTGGGTGACTTCTCGACTTTAGCTATTGCTTCAGAATGAGCTTTACCCCATTTCTCTGAGTTTCTGATACTTTCTCCCCCTTTTCACAGAGCATTAATTCAATCTTTGATCAGTACTTGGGCTGCCCTTTGCGGGTTTTCAACCTAAGTGTTCCCCGTTCGATTTTAAGTCACCCTTTTTGGGTTTTCGGCTTAAACCACTCCTTTTACATTCTTTTTTTCGTTTTCATTTTTTTTATGTTCCACCATAAATATGAGAATTCTAAATTTTTCCCTGGTAAAAATGACAATTCAAAAGATGGGATAAAATTTGAGGAAAAACCCTTCAAGTTAAATACCCATGCTTGATCAAAATGGACTTTAAAAGCACGTAATGTAGGCCAAGGTTCGGGTTTAGAAAGACAGGATAAATAAGCTCAAAATATGTTTGAGGGTAATCAGATCAAGGATCATTTCTTGAGGAGGATTCTTTTTTGAAACATTCATCATTTTTGGACTTTTCTTTTTCTTCTTCTTTGACTTTTGTTTCTTTTCATTCTTGGCTTTCATTTGCCACACTTTTCACACATTTTTTTGTGTGTTTCTTTTTTTTTTCATTTTTTTTTTATTTATGGCATATTTCACCATGATCTTTAAAGGTCTTTCCTCGCATTTGCCCACCATTATGGAGGTTGATCCTTGATCAAGGTTCAAAGAAAGAAAGAATTCCTGAGGCTCAAAGGGATAACTAGGGATAATTTCTTTTAATGAAAGAAGTATGAAAGACGGCCATTTCTCATATCAAGCACGAATATTCTCATTGAAAACCAATCCTCAGGGGAAACATGTAATTAGAATTTTCATTTTGCACTTGGAATCATTCAAATTCTCACATGCATGACATCACACTTTTTCTCTCTTTTTTCTCTATTTTTTTTCTTCGGTTCTTTTTGAGCATAATACTTCTGCAACTAATCGGCATTTATGGGATTTCCCAAATCATCACCGTCCATTCAAGTTAAGATCAATTCTACTCCAAAAAAACTTCTTTTCACTACATAGGGCCCTTCCCAATTCGGAGCCCATTTTCCGCGAGGATATTTCACAATAGGGAGAACCTTCCTCAATACCAACTATCCCTCTCGAAACTGCCTAGGACGAACCCTTTTATTGTGGGCTCGAATCATCCTCTTCTGGTACATTTGCCCATGGCAAATTGCCTTTAGCCTTTTTTCCTCGATGAGATTCAACTATTCATAGCGAGCTCTAACCCATTCTGCCTCTTCTAGGCCAACTTCCATCAAAACATGAAGGGAAGGGATTTCAACCTCAATAGGCAGCACTGCCTCCATCCCGTATACCAGAGACAATGGCGTGGCAGCCGTAGATGTACGAACCGAGGTACGATATGCGTGGAGAGCAAAAGGTAAGATCTCATGCCAATTTTTGTACACGTCGGTCATCTTTTCAACAATCTTCTTGATGTTCTTATTGGCTGCTTCTACTGCCCCATTCATTTTAGGACAATAAGGCGTCGAATTATGATGGTTGATCTTGAACTGAGTAAATACTTCCCTCATCATCTTATTATTCAGGTTGAGAGCATTGTCTGAAATTATTCTTTTCGAGAGTCCATATCGGCACACAATTTCCTTCTTGATGAATCTGCACACCACTGACTTCGTTATGTTGGCATAAGAAGCGGTTTCTACCCACTTTGTGAAGTAATCTATGGCCACTAGGATGAAATGGTGTCTGTTCGAAGATTTCAGGGTAGTGGGCCCGATCATATTCATTCCCACATAAAAAATGGCAGGGAGCCATCATGACATGCAATGGTGATGGAGGCACATGAATCTTGTTTGCATATATCTAGCATTTATGGCACTTTCGAGAATAATTAATGCAATCCCCTTCCATCGTCAGCCAATGGTATCCTGCCCTCATAATCTATTTAGCCAGCATATGGCCATTGGCATGAGTGCCACATATCCCTTCGTGGACCTCTTCGAGGATTCTTTGAGCTTCAATAGAAATGACACACCTCAACAGAACCTAGTCATTCCCTTTCTTATAAAGGATTTCACTATCTAAGATAAAACCCATCGCCATTCTACTCAGGGTTCTCTTATCATTTTTCGTTGCTTGTTCAGGGTACTATTGACTCTTGATGTATTGCAAGATGTCGTAATACCAAGGGCGACCATCCGTTTCCTCTTCGATACACAAGTAGTGGGCAGGAGACTCATATATGTTCATTTTGATTGGCACAACTTTGGCGCCTTCATTCACTTTAAACATTTACGATAGAGTGGCTAAAGCATCTACCATTCAGTTTTCTTCTCGGGGCAAGTAATTGAAACCTACTTCTTCGAAATCCTTAAACAAGCTCAGTATAAGCTCTCGATATCGGATTAGCTTTGTATCTCGGGTTTTCCATTCTCCCCGTAATTGGTATATCACTAGGGCTGAATCTTTTAAAACCTCTAATGTCTTGATCTTTCTTTCTATGTCGGCATGAAGGCCCATAATACGCATCTCATGCTTAGCGGTATTGTTTATACAATCAAAATCCAGTATGGCAGTGAAAGCATATTAATCTTTCTCAGGGGATATGAGCACTGCACCGATCCCATGCCTTATGGCATTAGATGCGCCATCAAAATGCATTTTCCAGGTTTTCTTCTCAGAGGAAGTCCCATCTTCTTGCGGGACACACATTAAGTCTTTGTGAGGGAAATCAAGATTCAGAGGCTCGTAATCCTCCACCGCTCGACTTGCTAGGAATTCGGCTACTACGCTACCCTTTATAGCCTTTTGATTCACATACACAATGTCATATTCAGAAAGCAACATTTGCCATCTCACCGTTCTTTCGAACAACGAAGACACCTCGAATATGTATTTGAGAGGATCTAACTTTGTAATCAGCCACGTCGTGTGATACAATATGTACTGCTTGAGCCTTCTGGTAGTCCAGGCTAGGGCACAACAAAGCCTTTCTACTAATGAATACTTCAACTCGTGCTCAATGAACTTCTTGTTGAGATAGTAGATGGCTTGTTCTTTCTTTTTGGTTTCATCATGCTGCCCCAATACAGTGCCCATGAACTTTTTGAATACTGACAAATACAATATCAGTGGCTTCCCTGGATAGGTGGCATTAATATCGGTGTGTTTGATAGATAGTTCTTGACTTTATCAAAGGCCATCTGACATCCTTCATGCCATTCTCTCGAATCACGCTTTCGGAGTAGCTTGAATATCGGGTCGACTTATCGGTTAGCTGAGAGATGAACCAAGCGATATATTTCAGCCTACCCAAAAAGCTTCTCACATCCTTCTGAGTACGAGGCAGAGGCAAGTTCTGGATAGCTTTCACTCAATCTGGATCAATTTCAATCCCTTTCTTGCTAACAACAAAGCCTAGTAGCTTTCCTGAGGTAAGTCCGAAAGTACAGTTTGTCGGGTTAAGTTTAAGCTGGAACTTTCTCAAACTTTCAAAGAGCTTTTTAAGATTTGCAATATGCTCGTCTTCTCTTTGCGACTTTGCGATCATATCATCGACATAAACTTCGATTCCCTTGTGCATCATGTCATGGAACAAAGTCACCATGGCTCTTTGGTATGTTGCCTCGACGTTCTTCAATTCGGAAAGAATCACCCTGTAGCAAAAAGTTCCCTACATTATCACAAATGTGGTTTTCTCCATATCCTCCGATGCCATCTTAATCTGATTGTACCCTGAGAATCCATCCATGAAGGAAAACACAGAATTCTTTGTTGTATTATCCATTAGAGTATCAATGTGAGGCAAAGGGAAATTATCTTTAGGGCTTGCCCTATTCAGATCCCGATAATCGACACCCAATTGTACTTTGTCATCTTTCTTAGGAATCGGGACAATGTTTGCTACCCATTTCGGGTATTTTACCACTTCTAAGAATCCGACATCAAATTGCTTCTTTACTTTCTTTTTTTATTTTCAACAGCATTTCAGGTCTCATTCTACTCAACTTCTACTGAATTGACTTGCAATTTGATTTCAATGGAAGTTTGTGACCTACTATATTAGAGTCTAACCCAGGCATGTCTTGGTATGACCATGCAAACACATCGACGTATTCTCGGAGCAAAGCTATCAAGTCTCGCATTATCGACGGTGAAATGGCAGTTCCAATTTTGAGTTCCTTTACTTCTTCTTCATTCCCCAAATTATCACTTCCAACTGCTCTTTATGAGGCAATACTTGTTTCCCCTCTTGTTCTATTATTCTCAACAGATCTAGAGGCAAATCACAATCTTTGACATCTTTTTCAGTGTCGAAATCACACGGACAAATGGGTCTTTCAAAATCAATTTTAAAATTATTGATGGGACAGTCCTCATATTTCGTATTCGGGCACCTGTAAAAAGGTGAGTGAGAAACAACATAAGAAGACATATAGGCAACAATAATGAAAGAATGAAAGAATATGGACAAATAAATATGAAGAAAATGCATCGTGATTGTCATTTATTGAATGAAAAGTCTTGAACATAAGCCCATACAAAAGGATTCTTAATGCCCTTGGACAAAGGCAATTAAGATTGATTCAGAGCATTACTCTGGAGTAGGCCTAAAAACCTAAAGAAAGTTCAGTCATACTCCAATTCATCAACTAGTAATCCAAGGGACATTGGCGCATCATCCAACTTGTGCTTTCATTCCCCAGCTCTTTTATTTCGGCCATGCCTATCATCATTTCCTACAGCTGTTTATCCTCACCCACATAGAACTTCTCGAAAGCTTGATCCAACATGACCATCACATCATCAGAATTCTTCTCACCAAACTCAAAACCTACTGAGTAGAAAATGTGAAGGATTGGAGGAAAATCATGGGCTCCCATTCCATATCCACACCTAAAAGTTGGGCCATCCTCCTCTTTCTATTCTTCTCAACTTGTCTTCTTTTCTCATGGGCTTTAGGGAGGTACCCAAGATCGAATTGGTCTTTCTTTTTGGCCACTTCTATCGCTCTGGCCATTCCTTGAAGGTATTTTCCTAATCCTTTTCCTACATGAAAGCCTTTTCCCACTGTCGTCTTCACCCCTAGCCTGGTGCTCTTAGATAACCTCGGCTTTGGAATTTTATATCCTTCGATGATGAATACAACATTGACAAATTCCGATGATCTGAAAGATCACTTTACGACATCTTCATTCACTTCTATATAAGGGGAATCGGTGGATGCAGAAGCTATAATATCTTCTTCTTTTGACACACTGACTAAGAATCCTTCTATTACAAATTTTAGTATCTGATGGAGAGATGACGACATAGCCCCTGCTGAATAAATCCATGGCCTTCCCAACAAACAGGTATAGGATGGGGTGATGTCCATTACTTGGAATTTGACCTCATAATTACATGGACCTATCTGAAGAGGGATTTCAATGTTCCCTATCACCTCCCGGCGACTGCCGTCGAAGGCTTTGACTATGGTATGACTTGGCAGCATGTAGGATATATCAATTGGCAGTTTTAACAAGGTTGCCAATGGCATAACGTTCAACGAGGATCCATTGTCGAGGAGCACTCATGGCAAAATATGCCCTTTGCAGGTAGTGGTTATATGAAGAGCCTTGGTAGATCCTATACCATTAGACGGTATCTCATCATAGTTGAAAGAGATATAGTCATCTGCCGTGATATTCCCCACCAGTCGGTCTAATTTCTCTACCGATATATTGTTGGCAACATATGCCTGGTTCAAGATTCTTAGCAGAGCGTTTCAGTGTGGCTCTAAGTTTAACAAAAGTGAAAGGATTGAAATCCTCGTCGGTTGGCGGTGCAATTGTTCCATTACGCTGTATTCATTGTGTTTGATAAACCTTAAGAATTCTTAGGCTTCCTTCTCGGTCATTGGTTCTTTCATTTTATTAACTGGGGACGAATCCTTCTCTACTTCCCCTGATTGCTCTACCTCTATATGGACCGATTCCGCTATCCTTTTCCCTTTATTAGGTCCTTCTGTCTTTATCATTTGACTATGTTCGACTGTTCCTAGGGCATAGCATCTACCACTTTGGGTCAGATGACCCACTCTAGTTATATCCACGGCAGCTATCTAATGATTTAAGGATCCTGGCATTGACATACTGCACTTATAGCTCCATGGAATCGCGTTGTCCTCTTTATAAGGTAAAGGGGATGGCAATTATATGATCAACTTTGGAGCGGGTCCCTCGACCACTGAAATAGCCTTTGCCTCTGGCTAGTCGTAATATATGATCAGAGGTCTATCCACCCCATAACTGGCTTCATTCATACTTACTTCAGCATCTTCTATCTTCTCAGAAAACTGGGCTTCGCCCATATATATCATCCTTTGAACCTTGGCTAAAAACTCTTCACAATCATGGATAGCATGCCTCTCACACTCATGATATTGGCAAAAACCCTCTGACTTGTTGGCTATCTTTCTCACATCCGATTTTAGTTCAATCAACCTTGCCTTGACAATATCTACCCAAACTTTGATTATCGACGCCTTTACTTTTATAACATCCCTCTTCATCTTTTCGAACCCCCCATATTATTGCGTTAACCTTAGCCTCTATGTCATTAGGCAAAGGGTTACCCGCAACATTAGGCCCATTTCTTGACCCAAATTTTACAATCCTTGCGTTTATGCTCTGGACCTAGCACTTGAAATTAGTGCAATTTTCGGTTGAATGCCCTTGAATCCTCGCGTGGTATGCGCAATGAGCGTTGGAATCGTACCACTTGGGATATGGCAATTTCAGGGGTTGGAGATAAACAAGTGTGATAAGTTGGCCCTGTAGAAGCTTGGGTATAACTCACTGTAGGTGGTAGGGATCGGGTCATATTGAGGTTTTTGATTGTTCCTTATAGGTCTTTGGTCATTTCGTGTGGTGTTTTGAATGTTTGGTGTAGTGTTTTGGGGAATGGCTATCTGAGGGGATATGCTAGTCGGGTACACTTGTTGTGGTATAGCTGTGTGAGGGAAAGGATTTTGAGTAAGGTTGTTCACAGTATTGTAGTAGGGATTGTATGTTGGGTAAGGGGCATAGAGTGTTGGAGGTGTAAAAGAGCGGTTATTGAAACTGACTGCATGAGCTTCCCCTTCTTTATTCTTGGCGGGAGTTGTTTTCTTGTGGATGGTTTGTTCCCCACTTTCCATTTTCCGCTCTTAATAGCGGTTTCAATCATCTCTCCTGATATGACCATATCTGCAAAATTCTTAGTGGCATTACCCACCAGCTTGTCATAGTATGCTACCTTTAGAGTAGTGACGAAGAGAACCGTAGTTTCCTTATCAGTCAAAGGAGGCTGCACCTGGGTAGCCATATCTCTCCATCTTTGCGCATACTGCTTAAAGCTTTCAGTAGCTTTCTTCTTCATATTCTGTAAGGATAGTCTGTCGGGTACCATATCAAACACGTTCTTATAATGTTCCAAAAAGACCCTAGCCAAGTCCGTCTAGGAGCGGGTCTTGCTTCGAGTAAGCTGGTTATACCACCGAGTTGCCGACTCAGTAAGGCTGTCCTAAAAACAATGCATGAGCAATTTCTCATCATTATCATGCCCAGTTATCTTCCAACAGTACATTTTCAAGTGCGCGAAAGGATTAGCAGTCCCATCATGTTTCTCGAAATCTGGTGCTTCGAATTTAGGTGGGATCACTAGACCGAAAACTAAACTCATCTCCTTAGCATCAAGACTGCCAAACAAATTGGCCCCTTCCATGGCTCGCAACCTTTCCTCTAGCGATTGATACTTATTCTGTGATTCAGTCATCTCAACCTTCTTCAATTCTGCCATTTTTATCCTTTCTTGCTCAGCGAGATCATCCAAATCTGGGACCTCAATAGGATTTTCTGGGATGGCTCCAAGATTTTCCCCAATCGGCATCTATTTCTATGCCCTGTATTGGGTTGAACATATACGAAATGCATTGTGGCTGCTGGTGGAAAAGTTTCTATACTTTGTGAGGATTGGCCGTTTAGTAGTACGACTTCTTGTTGACCCTCTTTCCCCCCTTGGCTTCCTAATTCTATTCCCAAGGTTGAATTTTCCATGTGTCCATTTCCCTTAAATGCGGCGGACACCAGCTCTATAAGCTTATTCATCTAATCTTTTGATTCAGCCTGAGATTTAGCCAACTGCTCTCTTAACCCATCCTGTGCCTTTTCCATTTTATCTATCCTTGCAGCCTATTCATTCTTCATGATCCTGGCTTGTGATCGAGTATTATACTGATGTGGGGTACTTCTCTCTGGGTATTTCGGTGGACGCCCAATTTTTATACCTTGGTGTAAATACCATGGATTAGAATCTCAAGACATTATTCTTTGTTCTTTATTAAGTGTATGAAAGAATGAATGAATGAAGATGTATGAATAAACGAATGAATAAATGAGTAAGTGATCAAATGAATGCATGAATAAACAAATGGATAAATAAAAAAGCTAATTAATGAATGAATATGCGAAAGGTATTGGCCATGGGATACTTTCAACCAAACGGTCTTTCATTAATTACTGAAGTTGATTACATCAATAATAAAAATATTGGATCTGCCTATACTATGCTATAGCCACATCTAGAAAATCTAGCATTTGCTGCCCATATGCTCCCAACGGGACGACCTCAGATCTTAGATCTTTTGCCCTCTCGACCATCTCCCTGATCTTCCAACTTGCTATGTGAATCTGGGTCATAATGTGCTCGATGTACTCGTGCCTTTTTTGGAAAGCCTCGGTGGTCATCCGATGGGTGATTTGCCACTCCCTTTCCTTCTCATCCAAAGTCCTCAACAGAGGGTCAATGTGGTTTTAATAGCTCTGAAGTGAACCCTCTAAATCTTGAACTCTCCTCCGAAGGGCCTTTCTCTCAAGCTGCTTTTTCTCTTTGATCTTCAGCTTGGCCCGTAGCCTCTCATTTTTTATCTGAATCTTCAGCAACTCAGTAGAAGAAGTGGAGTACATTCTCTCTTTAGCTTGCCCTTTTTGAGAGAACCTGACAGCCTTTTCTTCTTCTTTCTTTGCTATATCCTTCCAGAAATCCATTCTCCTCTTGAGTTCTTTGGTTTCTCTCTGCCATTCTTCGAAAGACTTGACCACCCCCTCGTACCTCATCTGGAATCTGAGCTTCTTGTTCTCCAAGTGCAAGTCCCTAAGATCATCTTTTGTGATATCCCACTCCTTTATAACCTTTTCTGCTTCCTTGTCTTAGATCATACCTTTGAACTGCAGGTCATTGATTTCTTCTTGGATTCAATCAGAAGTCCCTGGCTTCTTAATACTACTCTAAGTAATTTCGTCCCTTGAATGCTGATCTAAGCGAGCGCGAATAGGGTCCAGCTAGTAGGTTGATAGAGTAGAGACATTTCCTATTGACTTTCTTGCCCTTATCCTGCAAACACAAATAGCGGATTCTCGGCATCAATGCATTAACTCCTGCCAAGAGAATTGGATCAAAGACCTTTTCCCCTTCCTGAGCAGCGTATATAAGGGTAAGGGGAGGGGATTTTCTTGCTCATTTTGACCTTCTCCTTTTCAAATTCTAGTTTCATGATCTCTAGTTCAAATGGCACTTCTTTCGGCTACAGATCCATCAGTGAGACATCATTTTTATTGGGTGCTAAGAGTGTATCATTAATTCTCATGGCTCTCCACGCCATGTAACCTGACGTGACATCGTCGGTATATCGAGCTACCTCTATCCAATGAGTCTTCTTCCATGCTTCCACTGTCTCTTGCACCTTTCCTGAGTACCCATCCTCTCCGTAGGTAAACTCTAATAGATCAAGCTCGTAAGTCGCGGGTGTGAATTGCTAAGACTCAAACTGTTTTTGCACTAACAAAGACGCGTAACTCACAGCTCTCCAGATTCCTAGTAGTGGAACCCTGGATTTGTCTCCACATTTGTACAACATCGGCATAGGAACCATCCACAGAGCTCTCCACTTTACCATCTCACCTTTAAGATTTCGGAGTATGTTGATCCATTGTTCTTCAGTTCTATCTTCGGACCAACCTCTCTTGAGAAACTCACTGATCGGTACTAGGGATTTCATGTATGGTTTAAAAGAAACATCCTCCATCTTCCAGAAGTGGCTCTGAATCCATATATAGAGGAGTTGCACACATTCTGTGAACCTCCCCATTCCTCCTTGTTTACAAAAGTTCAAGGACTAGATGGTTTCCGCTATGATTGCCGGGGAAGTATCTATTTTCAGTCTTAACTTCTCAAAAAGGTCTACCCCTCTACACGTCCCAATGTCCCTGGGAAGATAACCAATCCATATATGGCTAGGGCTAAGATATCCCTAGCGACTTCTCTACTCGGGTGGCTCCGGATCAAGGATTGTAGGGCATACCATGGAATACACTTACTTTTCCCTTTCTTGACCACATGGCTTTCGACCCATTTGACATCCATTCCCACAACCTTAGCTAACTTTTTCTTGAATCCCAATGTCTTTGGATCCTTTAAGTAAATCCGATCTGGGATAGTGTGCTCGATATGCAACAAAGTTGAATACTCTTCGATGGTCGGAGTCATATCTTCCTTGTTGAAGGTGAAACATTGGTAGGCAGGGTTCCAGAATTGTACCATAGTCCGAACCTACTCACTATTAACTCTGACTAGAAACAACAATGCTGTGTCCCCATACATCTGAGTAAAAGCCTTTTTCTTTGGCACATCCCACTGATTCCAGATTTCCAACAATCCACGGAGATCATTTTGTCGGAGGTCAATCTCTACCCGTTCTAGCAATACTGATACATATCCCTTTTTTAAACAGTCCCCATTTTTTCGCTGAGCTGCTTCTGAGCGCTCTCTTACCACTATGTGTTTCTCCACTACTGAGGCAACCTGTCTCTCCATGAAAGCCTTTTTGGTTGAAAATTATCCCAAATAATAACCTCCCTAGTGCATGATGATGTCAATGATGCATGAGAAGGGAAAAAAGAAACAAATTAGTAAATAAATAACTTCAAATAATAAACAAATAGTATATGACAAATAAATGAGCATCCCAAGTGTTGACAAAAATTTGGCATTTGTGCTACTTTTGGGACGACACACCAAACTCATTATGGGCGACACGCTGTACGTTCATCATCGCCCGAGGTATAAAATTATTCAGACTAGACAGTAAAGGTTTAAGAATGTTCTTCCATGTGTTCTTAGCATCGGGTTTTTCTAGCAGAAATCTGGCATGGCTTCGCCTAGGTTTACTATATGTGATTGAATTGGGTTCTAAAAGGCCCCGACTCATTCCTCACTGTCGCGTGTGAAGGCTAGTAAGGCATCCAGATCCAAAAGAAAGGGTTCGATTCGTTGGAGTAAATTTCCCTAGCCCATGCGGAGGATCATTATTAGAGCTTAGGTAATTTATACTCCGGAAGCATTTTGCTAGCCCATACGGAAGATCATCAAGAGAGCGTAGCTATTTTACTTTCCCTTAGAAGGACGGAGCCTGGGTATAGAGCTCATGTTATGCAAATGCAAGTGAAGTGTGTGAGCAAGAGCAAACAAACCTTTCACCACCTATTCTAGAACCCTTATTCTAAATGCCCCAATAGTAAACATGATCAAATGAAGCAAAGCATTAGAAAGCAATAACAATATACAACGTGAAGTAACCAGAGAATAATAAAAATAATATGCATGTACATGAGAACATTAAAACATTTTATTATTTTCAAAATTCTCCTTATTTAAAAGATGGGAGAATTATCATTAAATATCAATTAAATTCAACAAACAGAGACTTTCAATAAAATACGACTAAATTTATGCTTGACTCTCTAAGTGTCCCCAGCGGAGTTGCCAAGCTGACGTTGATGTAATCCTGTCACGGGAATCAACGTCAGAGGATGTTTAAAATAAATATAAATATAAAACGAGTATGGGGAGAAGAAGAGGAAAAGATGACTTAATTCCTCTTAAATTAAAATTGAGGGTTTGAAAAAACCTCGAAAAAAGAAATGGAGTCACCACCAATATTTTTTGGCTAGGTGTGATCGGTTACCTATTAAAACTGGATTTTGTAAAACATTTTAAAATTAATTAAAACAATTTTCAAAAACCAATTTTGAAGTTTGTGCTTTGAACCAGAGAAAACAAGTGTGGGTTCGGGAGTCGGTTACGTGTAGGGAAGGATTAGCACCCCCACAATGCTTGTATAAAATGGTACCTTATCAATCGTGTGTCATCTCGAGTCTCGGTGAAAGTCGATTTTAGATTTGGTATTTAAAAATAATTCCCTTAAAAACAATTATATTATTTGAGAATAATCCGAAATTTATTAACGTAAAATTTTCCATATTTCCCGACAAACTCGGCAAAACATGAAAATTTTTCCTTTATTTTGAAATTCTCTGAATCACATTGGTTTTTTAAGAAAAAGGATATTCCGTTGTTAATGATAATTGATGATATCCTTCCTGGCAGACCGAGCAGAGAATTCATGAATTATTTAACTCGGGAACAACCTTATTTTTATTAAAAAATAATTGTTAATTTTCATGCATTTAAAATTATTTGAAAATGATCATGAATATGCAAATTATTATTAAGGCACGAATACAAATTAAACAACATGGATCATTATCATGACATGGAAAAAATTTATGATGTGGCATGCATGACATGGCAAACTTTATTGCAATATGATAAAAGAAAATTTGACATGACATACCTAAGATGGCAAATTTTATTTCAACATGGCAAATGAAAATATGACATAGCATACATGACATGGCAAGTAATTCATGAATTGGCATAGATGATATGGCATACATGACATGGAAAGTAATTCATGACTTGCCATAGATGACATGGCATACATGACATGGCAAGTAACTCATGACTTGGCATAGATGATATGGCATACATGATAAAAACAATCAATCATAAAAATGACACCATCATAGAATATTCACAATCACATCAAGATTAAGATGGCAACATGAATAACATATCATAAAATGACATCATCATGGAATATTCATAAATATGGAATAATTATGATCAAAATGGAAAATATAAATCTCATAGAATATGCATGATCATGGAATATGCACACATCATCATTTTGAAATTCCTTTCATGAACTTTATTCTTGATAAAATTATATAAATGGCACACGTCAGAAAATATTATCGTACTCCTCGGCAAACCCGGCAAAGCTTGGAAATTAGTTCTTTCGTATGACATTCACATAATTCCGAGTAAAATAAAATCCATGCCTTACGATTTCATAACCACGTGTGTTGAATAATTTCCTAACCTCCCTAGCAAACCCGGCAAAGATTAGGAACTAATTCTCACCAAATGTTTAGGAAACCGAAAAGCACATTTTTGTGTCAAATTAAATAAAAACATTTTAAAATATGCAATGCATGAAGATGTACTTCTCCCTTGAAGTAAGGACATCCATACACCTAAAAAGGTGTCGGACTACCTTTGAAAGAAACTTAAATTGGATTTCTAAACCGAATGATTTTGGGCTGGGATTAAGAAAAATGCAATTTTTGGATTAAAAAATCCTATGGCCGAATGGCTCTAAAAAACAACTCTAGTTTCCTATTTTTCAAAACCCGGATTAACTACCCATGATCCGATCTTTGTAAAACCAAATTTTATCCTTGAGATAACATATAAAACATCCTGAAACAATAGCTAATGACTCCAACTAGCCCTTCCTTTTTACAAATAAAAATAAGAAATTTGTTGGTTTTAAGAAGGCTCATTTTGACTCTAAAAATCGGTTTTAAATAGCTATTTTTTTACCCTTTTAAAAAATTCAAAAAATTCTAGAAAATCAGTTTAGACTGAAGCAATGGTGAACTGAATATGTTTAAATCAGTTTTTAATTCGGACCAAAAATGCCTAGGCCAAAGTTGCCTTAAAGACAGAATACTTAGTTAAAAATAGATTTACCGAAAACTATTTTTAACCCTTGATATAAAACTCTAAAAAATCTAAAAAAAATACCATAGACTCCTCTAAGGGTATACTAAGTGAGGTTAAAGTATCTTTTTATTTTGACAAGACATGAATGGTGAAAATATTGCCCAAAATCAGAATATCCATCTTGTAAAACAATCATTTTTTCAACTAGTTTGCACAAGAGACTTTGGCTATGGACCATTGGTTGGTCTTAGCCAAAAATCAAGTTGAGAATGAAATGAATGCATGATTTTCCAACAAGACAAACATATGAAGATTGTCATAACGGTTTTTTTAACCGCTAGACGATTTTAAAAAAAAAAAATGGGAGTCGCCACCAATCTTTTTGTTTAGGTGTGATTGGTCACCTAAGAAAATTTATCCTCTTAATAAAATTTTAAAATCAATTAAAATTTATTAAAAAGATAATTTTGGTCTGCGAAAACAAAATTGGGTTCAGGAGTACGGTTACGCATGGGGAAGATATTAGCATCCCCACGACGCCCATTTAAAAAAATGATACCTTATTGATTACGTGTTATCCTAAGTCTCGGTGAAACGGTTTTAACCTTAATGTTTTAAAAGTAATTCCCACAATTCTTTTTATTGCAATTTTTTTTTTATTTTGAAGAAAGAAAACAAATCATTTTATTTAAGAATAAAATGAAAATCTTCGGTGTCGAAAATTCTTCCAAATTCCCCAACATCTAGGCGAAATTCGAAAAGGTTCCTTCATTTGAGAATTCTCATAATAATCCTTTAAATGGAATAATATTCTTTTGTAAGCAACAATTCTTAAAAACCTTCCAACATCTAGGGAAGGTTCCAATATTTGTTATTACTCGAAATGTTATTTTATTTTATCTCGTAGGATCCTTTTTTTTAAAACTCTTGATTTTCCCTTTTTTATTAGAAAATGTTATATGCGATGAATAAGTGGAATAAGGAAAAATAACGAATGGACATACACAGATCGATAAAAATCGACAATTTAAACAATAGATTATTTCAATTTTAGAAATAAAAATTTTATTTGAGGCTAGAATAAGAACTTTCAGTGTGAGAGCTTTCCCAAATTCCCCATCGTCTAGGCGGAATTTGGAGAAGATATCTACACCTGAAAGTTCTCATTGCAAGCATATTATTATTATTCAGAAAATTTGTTAGGATTTTGTTTATTGAAAAATATGTATGTATATATATTAAGGAAAAAATAAAAAATTTTGGTGTGAGAGCTTTCCAAAATTCCCCATCATCTAGGCAGAATTTCGAGAAGATTTCTACACTTGAAAGTTCTCATTATAGGCATATTATTATTATTCAAGAAAATTCTTTTTTTTTGTTAAAAATTCTATTCAAGATTCATGTCGCATAACACATTATAAATTGAACGAATAACATTAACATACCAATCAAAGAGTGGCATAAATAAGCACGAATAAATGGATGACACAATGAATTGATTAAATATATTTTATTATTATTATTATTATCCCTTTTATCTTATCTTTTTTTATTCTTTACTTATTTTAACTATTATTTTGACTACCATTTTTTATCGTTTTTTTATTATTTTGTTATTATTTTTTTTTTTTTTTAGAAATAAAACACGAACTCTTGCCGTATGTGAGGGCCTTCCCCAATTCCCCAACGTCTAGGTGGAATTTGAAAAGGCTTTCCATACTTGAAAGTTCCTATAACGAACCTTAAAACGATCATATTCAAAATATTGGGATTCTTCCAACATCTAGGCAAGAATCAATAAATTATTTTTTATTTTTCTTATTTATTTTATTTATTTTATTATATTTTTTACTATTTTGTCTTATACAAATTTTGAGAAAATTATTTATTATTAATGTATTTTTACCCTTTTCTAAAATTTTCACTTTTATTTTTTTGCTAAAAATTATTAATTATGAAAATTATAATAAATGTTTATCGTATATGACACATAGCCAAATAAAAAATTCTCACACATATGACATATAACCAAAACAAATTTTATTTATATTTATATTTTTATTATTTATTTCGATTATTAATTTTATTTTTTTATATTATTCTCTTTTAGAAATAAAACACGAACCGTCGAAGCATGTGAGGCCTTCCCAAATTCCCCAACGACTAGGCAGAATTTGAAAAAGGATCTCTACATTTGAAAGTCCTTATGATGAACCTTAAGACGAGCATATTCTCTATTTTTTTACATAAAAGATTGGGATTCTTCCAACATCTAGGTAAGAATCCATAAATTATTATCATTATTTTTTATTTTTTTTATTATTATTTTTTTTATAAAAAAGGGTGCAAGTGATCATTAAATTTTTATAATTTTTTATAAATATTGTTTTTTTATTATCTTCATTTTTTGTTGTTTTGTTGTTGTTTTTTTTATTCTTATCAATTTGTTTAAAAAAATTTATTTTTTTGTTTTTACTTTTTTATATATATATTTTTACTTTATTTTAATTAAAAATATATGAAAAATAAAAATAGGAAAAGATTTAAAAAATTAAAACAAAAAAACAAAAAAAAAAGGAAAAGGAAAAGGAAAAAGAAAAATAAAAGGAAATAAAATAATAAGTAAAAAAAAAAAAAGAGGAACAATATCTGGGTCGGGTCCAGGCGTGGACCCACGCGCGGGTCCCGCGACCCGACCCAGATGAAGCCTTTAAAGTATTTTTTCTTTATAATTCATTTCTGACCTTTTTTTTTTTAAAAAAAAAAAAACTACTTTCTTCTCTGAACCTTTCCCTAGCCGATCACCGCCACCGCCGTTTGCCCCACCATCGCCGTCGTCGGAGCTCCTTTGCGAGCCAAAATTGAACCGAACCGCTCCTCTCGCCTTCCTCTACCCGAATCCTAGGTTAGTTTTCCCCGAAAAAGCCCCAAATGCCTTCGATCTAGGTTTCAAAAACCTATAAACTAACCCCGTAAACGCCTTCTTTCGTCATTCGATCTGGCCCAGACACCAGCCATGGCCTCCCCTCGCCCCAAAAAAACCCTTCGCCCGTTCAGGTTATCCTGAAAAAAAACTAAAACTATCCAACCAACTCGAAAAAACCCAGGCCTTTGTATTGATATTGTGTTTTCCTTTTTTTTTTAGGTCCTTTCGATTTTTGGTTCTGGTAAGGGGGTGGGGTTCGAGAGCTGTGTATGTGTTGTGTTTTTGGGTTGTGCAAGTTCAGGTATGGTGGTGCTGATAGTGGTGGGAGTGGGTCTCTGGTCAAGGGGGTGAGAGCCGAGAATGGTGGGGTTAGGCTTGGGGGTCTCTGGCTGTGTCCTCCCTTTGCTGTCCGTGGACGTGGTTTTTTTATGGTGGGGTGGGTAGAGTGTTAGGAGGAGGTTAGGACAGGCAGCAGGCTAGGGTGTAGTAGGCAGGGGCAGTGGGCTGGTGGGGTGTTTGGGGGCTATATGGTGCCAAGGGGTGGCTTGCAAGGGGTTGCCGTGTGGGGTTGGGGTAGCTTTGGACTAGGGTTTCGGTAGCTAGGGTGGTTGTTGCAGGGGTAAGGGTAGGGTGGTTGGGCTTGGGATTGGGCTACTGGGGAGGCTAGCAGGCCTGGATGGCCTGCTGGTGGTGTTCGGGCCCAAGACCTGTTAGTTGGCTTGCCACTTGGTTGGGCCAGGCAAGTGAGGGGTCTTTTGGGTCGGAATCGTGCTTAACCCAGACAAAAACCTGTTGCTATAGCTGCCCTTCTTTGCACATTGCTGAGAATCAGGAATAGAGCAAAGATACTAGCAACATTTTTGTCTAGGATTATGGATCTACACAAAACTCTCTTTTTTCTTTTTTTCTTTTTTCGTATAGAGACTGTAAAAATAAAGGATTTGCCTTAAATTGATTTCCTTGACTAACATACTAAGGCTCGACCTGTCTTAAGGAAACGAGTTCGATTTTGCAAGAAAAGAAGATACCTCGAGGAAGCCCCGAGGCCTCATCTTTTCTTGTGCCAACTTAGATGCCAACTTCACTGGGCTTCCTCCAAAACTGTGCCAGCTTACATTGGGCTTAACCAACTAAGATGCCAGTTTCAACTGGGCTTACACCATACTGTGCCAGCTTATATTAGGCTTAACCAGCTAAATGCCAATTTCACTAGGCTTACTTCACAACTGCCAGCTTACGCTGGGCTTAACCAACTAAATGCCAACTTCACTGGGCTTACTTCATAACTGCCAGCTTACGCTGGGCTTAACCAACTAAATGCCTATTTCAACTAGGCTTATACCATAACTGTGCCAGCTTACGTTGGGCTTAACCGACTAAATGCTAACTTCAACTGGGCTTACACCATAACTGTGCCAGCTTACGTTGGGCTTAATAATCCTTTCTATTGAAAAACTCCTCCTTCAAGGCTCCACAACTTTAAAAATTAAAAACTCCTCCTTCGAGGCTCCATAACTTTAAAGATTAAAGACTCCTCATTCGAGGCTCCACAACTTTTAAAAATTAGAAAAATCCTCCTTCGAGGCTCCACAACTTTAAAATTTTCTCATCCACAAAGGTCTCAACACTTTGAAATATTCATTTCTATTTTTTCTTTTTGTCATATTCAAAATTTCTCAACACTTTTACATTTCATTGTTTCAAAAATTTGTCATGACTTATTTCTTTTCTTCAGAACATCCTTTTTTCTTTGCTTTTACTTTGACAGACTCTTTCCTCTAATTCTAAAGCCAACCTTTCATCTTTCTTTCTTCTTTTCCTCAACTTTCATCTTCTTTGTCCTTAAAAACCTATCTTCTTTTTCCTCTTATCTTTTCCATGCTTGCTGAGTTAACAAATGCTATGATCCACTGTATTGATGCAACTTACAAAGATGCAGATGTAAATGTTTATGATGCATGAATGCTCATGGAGATGCATGACATCCTTTTACATGAAGAAAATGTTGAGAGAGTTGATCAACTCCTTTTTCTCTCATGTCTCGGTAAGGTTTCCTCTTTCCTTGCCATCCCTTCGAAGAAATCACGTGATTTTTGTATTTCCAACATTTTCTTGCCCCAGCGAATTCTTCCTCTTTGGTTTCCTGGCAAAAACATAAGCATAGGGTCAAACCTCATATAAACTCAAGATTTCATGCCCCTATAGGATGTGAACTTTAATTTCTTTTCCAAAGCATATCCATATCTCAATTTAAGTTTCTTCTTCTCAAAACTTGTCAATTTCATTTTTCAAAATATGTGAAATTAAAGTTTTTTTTAAAAAAATTGGTGATCACCATTAAAGACATTTCTAAGTGAGGTGAGAAAACAATCATTTTTTTTAGTAATTTGAATGGTTTAATGCAGAAAAAATCAATGGATTGATGTAATAAGGTCCGGTTTTGTCTAAAGAAGCTTCCCAATCTTGACAAGGAAAAGAAAATGAATGCCCTTTTATTTTAGCTCGTGAGTAAGTTTTCTCGAAACATGAATTTTTTATTATTTTTTTAAAACCACACATTTTTTCGAAAAAAGCTTCAAGTACAATTAAATCTTAACAATCTTCCAATCTCTAAATATGGCATCTTGATAGGTGTTAAACTTAGCCGCAAAATTTTCAATGTTGGAATGTCAATTTGGATAGAAAAACGGGTTTAGCTTTCAAAGTCGATTCTCGAAAAGATCTATGGGATATCTAGGAGTTTCTTAATGTTCATGGATTTCTTCAAAACGATTTCCTCTTTTGTCATGGCTTCGACAATACCATGAGTGACATCAAAAATTTTTCTCATTCTGCTCTAGAGTGCTCGTTTTTGGGTTTTCACCCTAAAGCCTCATTACTTCTTCTTTTTCTTTTTTTTTTTCCTTTTTTTTTTCCACCATGCATTTGAGAATTCTAAATTCTTCCATAATGAAATGATAATTCACAAAGGTGGGGTAAAATATGAGGAAAACTCTTCAAGTTAAATATTCATGCTTGATCAAAATGGACTTTTAAAGCACGTAACATAGGCCGAGGTTCAGGGTTCAAAAAGAAAAGATAAATATGCCCAAAATGTGTTTGAGGGTAATCAAATCGAGGATCATTTGTTGAGGAGGATTCCCTTCGAAACATTTGATCTTATGAATTTCTCTGAATTTTGCTTCTTTCCTTTTTTGTATTCCGGCTTTCATTTCGCCATCCTTTTCACATTTCTTTTTCCTCTTTTTTCTTTTTGTATTTCTACTCTGACTTTGTGAGCTCGTATTTATTCGGGAGCTTAATTTGCTCTTACATCTATCTTTGAGCTAGGTTTCGTTTCTTCATGATCTTTGAAAAGGTTCCTTCCTTGCATTTGCCCCCCCAGTATGGAGGGTGATCCTTGATCAAGGTTCAAAGAGAAAGAATTCTTTACGCTCAAAAGAGGTAACTATGGATAATTTCCTTTTTTTTTTTTTTTGTGAAGGGGAGATGAAAGATGGCCATTTCTCATATCAAGTATGAATATTCTCATTGAAAAGTAATCCTCAGGGGAATAGATTATCAGAATTTCATTTTACACTTGGAATCATTTAAATTCTCATATGCATGATATCATAATTTTTCTCTTTTTGTTTGCTGCATGCCCCAAAAATTTATGCATGATTCATCGCAACCACAAATGATGCCCTATTTTGATTTGCCATTCAAATTAAATCTTTTGGTTTATGGGAATCCTGTTTTGAAGGAATATCTCATGTTTCATCTTTGAGCTCTTTGTTAAAAAAAACTCATTTAGATTTCAATCTTCTCAGAGTGTTTTAAAAAAAAAGGAGAAAGAAAAGGTGTTCTGCTTCATTCTTCGGTTCCCTTTTTTTTTTCTAAGACTGAAGAAAAGGGTCTAGGAATTTGGCATTTCAGAATCTTTCAAAGGATTCAAGAATTTTTTTTTTTTTGCTAAGCTTAATGGTATGGCATAGTCTCAACACGTTTCAAACTACCAAATCTAGATCAATTGGAAGAGCGCCATATTTGCTTGTCTTTCAAAGATTTCCACAAAAGGATTTTTCAAATTTTCTATTACTCACGGCCTTGATAAAGGTTACTCTTTGGGGAATTTTGAGTAATCTTTAATCAAGTGGTTTATGATCTGGGTGTATGTGGAGATGAGGTGTTTCCTAGGATTAGTTCATTCTTTATGATGATCACCAATTCTTTCGGAACTCTTTTCATTTTTCAAAGAAGGATCCTTTTTATTCTCAAAACGAAAAATTATCCGTATGAAATTTTATTTTCAATTTTTACTTTTTGTTGTTCATTTTTTTTCTTTTAAAAATCCTAAAAACAAAGTTCAAGAAGAAACCCAAACTTTGAGTGAGGTATGATGTACGATGCTTGAAATTTAAAGTTCATTCATTTCAACCAAAGTGAAAATATGTACAAAATTTAATACAAGGTTACGGATTGCCCCTGACTGGCATGCTACCTTGAGAACAAGTGGTTCTTAGCACTGTCGTCCCTGATAAGCATCAACGAACTCTTTGAACTTTGTCAGGTTTGCATCAACTACAGCTTGAACTTTATTCTTTAATGCAATGTAGTTCTCTGCAGAATGCCCTTTAACCCCATTATGATATTCGCATGTGGCATTGGGGTCATACCATTTCGGGAAAGGAGACTTCCTAGAATTTGCGGGTTCAATAGAGATTATATGATTTTGGACAAGCAATGGAAGCAGTTATGGGTAGGTCATCGAGAGCAAATGGTACACCTTTGCCTTCTATCTCTTATCACCCTGAGAATAGACTGAATCAACCTCTGGGTCATTCGGCATAGTGAAAGCTTGGGGTGGTGTGAAAGCCATTGAAGCATGATGTTGACCATGCTGAGGCTAATGGTCAATATAGGGTCGGGGATATAGATAACCACCGAAAGGATCTTCTTGCATCGCACTGAACTTTCTTTTATCTGCCTTCGATAGTTAGGACTTGATCATGCTCGCTAGCAACACTATCCTTTTTCTTGATAGCAATTCTTGCATCTGTATCCACAATTTCCCCTTTTTTATACCATCTTCAATCCTACCCACAGAAAATAATATGTCTGCAAAACTCTGAAAAAGCATTGCCGATTAACTTGTCATAGTATGGATATGGGAGAGTATCCACAAACAGAGCATTCATTTCTCTATTGGTAAGAGGTGGTCGGACTTGCGAGGCTACATCTTTCCATCTACAAGCATATTCTTTGTAACTCTCAATTGGCTTCTTGTTCATATTTTGGAGGGTCAATCGATCTGAGTCGCTTCCAACATGTGCTTGTATTGTTCAAAGAATGCCCGAGCTAAGTCCCTCCATGTACGCACCTGGCCTTTCTTCAATTGAGAATACCATTTGGATGTTGCCCCTGTCAGGCTATCTTGAAAAACATGAATGAGCAAACTTTCATCATGGACATGCTCCGCCATCTTATGACAATATGCAGCCAAATGTGTTTCAGGACACTTGAGTCCATCATATTTTTCAAACTCTGGACTTTGAATTTCAGCCGAATGACTACGTCAGGGATCAAAAGTAGCTTATCTGCACTAAATTCATCTCCTCCTTCAACAGCTTGAATCCTTTCCTCCAATTGGGCATACTCTAGTTCTACCTCTATCGTTTGACTCTGACCTAACTATGAGTGAACTTGATCAGAAAGCTGGTCTTGACCATTCTTTCCTGAACTGCCACGCTCTTGAGGTTGGTTACTTTTCTGTGTGAAATGTTCTCCCACGATTTCTCTCATTTTTCCAATTTCTTGAGTCATCTGAATTTTCTACGAGGCTCGTTCAGCTCCTTCCTTCTGCACTTGTTCCATTTGTTTCAGTCAGATAGCAGAATCTTCTCCCATTTCACTTTTGGTGTTATCTTAAAGAAACAGAAAACCAAAGCTATCTTTAGAGAGAATACATGAACTCTATCAGTATTCATTCTCACCATTGCTCTTTATTTTAGGGGATTGAGAAAAATCCTTTTTTTTTTGCCTCTAGAGATCGAAAATTATTGATGACAATATTGACTTATCTAGCATTGGCATTGATGGAGCCATTGTTATGCACAAATGAACTTAATGTCAATGAATGGATGGATGAGATGCGTGGTATGACAAGTAATTGATCGAATGCGAATGCAGGGGAAGATACCACAGAGGAAATAAGAATCGAAGGAACTTAATCATCAACATCTCGTTAATTCAAAGCATAATTGATTCAATTCCATGCCATTGTTCCAAAGACATAATCCATATTTACAAAACCTGGAAAGTGGTTGAAACTGTCTTTGCAATAATTTTATTTTTCCTATCTTAAGGCTATAAGAGGCGGCTATTGAAAAGATCAAAGTCCTACGACATCATAAAATACCAAAGTCATACTACATCATCACCACCAATCTTCCAATCCTAAATGAACCTTCTGAGTCCTTGATCAATTAGTGTCGTTGGGTCGAACCACTTGGCATCTATAAGAGATTGCACTTTGTGCTTAAAAGCCTCACAGTTTTCAATGTTATGTCCAGCAACTCCACCATGATAGTCACATCTCGTGTTCGGGTTGAACAACTTAGGATATGGTGGGCGCAGAGGTGTTATAGGCATACAAGCAACAAGATGGCCTTGTATCAATCTAGGAAGGATTTCTTTATAGCTAATGGGAATAGGATCAAAATGCTTCTATGTATTTCCCTTCGATTGTTTCTGGCTAACATACCGATTAGGAATAGGGGCATTTGGTGTCGATGCGAAGGTTTGAACTGGAAGGGTTGGGCGAAAAGATGGTCGAATGATAACAGGGTGAGGGTGTGGATTTGGATATTAAGTCTTTGAAGGTTGCACAAAGCTCGAGGTTCCCGTCCCATGTATCTGATGGGATGATTGAAAGTTGGCAGGACGAGGGTACGGGTATGAATTTGAGCCAATTTGTGGTGGTAGGGATGGACTTAAAGGCCTCTCGTTGGTTATCTTAGAATAAGCTTGGATGTTAGCAAAACAAAGGCATGAGTTCAGATTTGGAACAATTTGCAAGGGTTGGGTGGAATTCGGAGATCCTGCCTTGAACTATGAGTCTTAGAATTTGACCATTCGCACGATACTGTCCATAACTTCGTCCAGGCTTAACTCTTTACGTGGATGGCGTTGACCAATGTAGGATTGAATAGAGATCCTTCGATCTGGGCTGGACTATTTCCCAAGGTTTGCTTGCACTGAAGGCGATGAAGACCTTTGAGAGGATTCCGCTCTGGCTTTGTAAAGATCTTCTACCATTCTTACCAACTTGGAAAGTTGCTCTTTCACATCTCAGATATCATGCCCAAATTCTTCCTGATTGTGCTCCAAAACATCAATTCGTTCCTCCAATCCATTCCCCATATTTTGGACCTCTTTGATGCAACTAATAAATGAGATTAACATTATTACCATGAGATCCAAAATACAACTATAAGGGTTCATGCTTCATATGTATGGATGTAATGATGATTGATGCATGGAATTTTCAAAATGCGAATATGTTTGAAATGTTATGCTAAATGCAATGAAAAAGTCAAGGAAAATGAGATCCTAGTATTACTCCATTTTTTTTTTCTTTTCTATTTTTTGAATTTTCTGACAACTATTCTTTTCTTTTTCATATTTTTTCTTAAAAAAAATAAAAAAATCGAGACTAAAAGAATTTTTGACTATTTTTTTCACAACATTGCTCTATACAAAAGAAATTTTTTTCATTATTTTTTTTTTTCAATTTCTTTTTTTTTTCATTTTCCTTTCTTCATTTTTCTTTATGGAATAAAAACTATTTTTTTTCTTTTCTAAGAATTCCCTACACAAGCAAGTATAAAGAAAAATTTTCGAAATATCGAAAGTTACTAATTTCCGGTATTATCACAAATGATGCACGGAAACAGAACAAAGTGGAAAAAGAATAAAATTATCGACATAGAGTAAAAGGTTAATGAATATTTGCCCCAACAGTGTCAACTTATTCAGGCATCGTGGCACCTTTTGGGGCAGAATTTCAAACCTATTACGGGCGATGTACGTTCATCCTTACCTCGTGCACCATGCTTATTTTGAACGTAAAACAAATAGAAAAAGGTTGAAAATGTTCCTCCATGTGTTTCTAACTTTGGTGTATTTAACGAAAATTCGGCATGGCTTTGCTCAGGTTCACTATATGAAGTTCAATTAGGTTCTAAAAAGGCCCCGAATTACTCCTCACTATCGCCGGTGAAGGCTAGTGAGGCACCCCGATAAAAGCGAGTTCAATTTGTTAGAGTATATTTTCCTAAGCCCATACAGAGGATCAATCACGAAGGCTTTAGGTACTTTATACTCCGAAAGTGTTTCACTAGCCCATACGGATTGTTAGTCATGAAGGCGTAGTTACTTTACTTCCCCTTAAAAGGACAGATTATGCAAATGCAAGTGTAGTGTGTGAGGAGGAATAAACGAACATTTCACCACCTATTCTACGATCCATATTCCGAATACCCCGACAATTTATTAAAACAATAAATCAAATAATGTAAAGCATTTAAATAACCAAAGAGCAGATAATAATATACATCATTACATAACTAGAAAACAATAATAACATGCATGTAAGTGAACATGTTGAAAAAATATTTTATTGTATAAAGAAACCCTCTTTATTTAAAACAAAAATGAGAATTATAATTAAATACCGATTAAAACCAACAAATCGAGACTTTCGATAACACACGACTAATTTTAAACCTGACTCTTTAAATATCCCCAGTGGAGTTGCCAAGCTGTCATAACGGTTTTTTTAACTGCCATGCGATTTTTGAAAAAACAAATATGGGAATCGCCACCAATCTTTTTGTTTAGATGTGATTGGTCACCTAAGAAAATTTATCCTTTTAATAAAATTTTAAAATAAATTAAAATTTATTAAAAAGATAATTTTGGTTTGCGAAAACAATATTGGGTTCGGGAGTACGGTTACGCATGGGAAAGGTATTAGCATCCCCACAACGCCCATTTAAAAAAATGGTACCTTATTGATCACGTGTTATCCTAAGTCTCGATGAAATGGTTTTAACCTTAATTCTTTAAAAGTAATTCCCATAATTCTTTTTATTGCAAATTTTTTGTATTTTGAAGAAAGAAAACAAATCATTTTATTTAAAAATAAAATGAAAATCTTTGGTGTCGGAAATTCTTCCAAATTCTCCAACATCTAGGCGGAATTCGAAAAGGTTCCTTCATTTGAGAATTCTCATAATAATCCTTTAAATGGAATAATATTCTTTTGTAAGCAACAATTATTAAAAACCTTCCAACATCTAGGCAAGGTTCCAATATTTGTTATTACTCGAAATATTATTTTATTTTATCTCGTAGGATCCCCCTTTTTTTTTAAAACTCTTGATTTTCCCTTTTTTATTAGAAAATGTTATATGCGATGAATAAGTGGAATAAGGAAAAATAACGAATGGACATACACAGATTAATAAAAATCGACAATTTAAATAGTTGATTATTTCAATTTTAGAAATAAAAATTTTATTTGAGGCTAGAATGAGAACTTTCGGTGTGAGAGCTTTCCCAAATTCACCATCGTTTAGGCGAAATTTGGAGAAGATCTCTACACTTGAAAGTTCTCATTGCAAGCATATTATTATTATTATTCTTCAGAAAATTTGTTAGGATTTTGTTTATTGAAAAATATGTATGTATATTTATATATTAAGGAAAAAATAAAAATTTTTGGTGTGAGAGCTTTCCCAAATTCCCCATCATCTAGGCAGAAATTGGAGAAGATCTCTACACTTGAAAGTTCTCATTATAGGCATATTATTATTATTATTACTCAAGAAAATTCATTTTTTTTTGGTTAAAAATTTTATTCAAGATTCATGTCGCGTAACACATTATAAACTGAACGAATAACATTAACATACCAATCAAAGATGAATAAATAAGCACGAATAAATGGATGAAACAACGAATTGATTAAATAATTTTTTTATTATTATCCCTTTTATCTTATCTTTTTTTATTCATTACTTATTTTAACTATTATTTTGACTACTATTTTTTATCATTTTGTTATTATTATTATTTTGTTATTATTTATTTTTTTTAGAAATAAAACACGAACTCTTGCCGTATGTGAGAGCCTTCACAAATTCCCCAACGTCTAGTTAGAATTTGAAAAGGCTTTCCATACTTGAAAGTTCCTATAACGAACCTTAAAACGACCATATTCAAAATATTGGGATTCTTCCAACATCTAGGCAAGAATCAATAAATTATATTTTATTTATTTTTCTTATTTAATTTTCTTATTTATTTTATTTATTTTATTATATTTTTTAGTATTTTGTCTTATACAAATTTTGAGAAAATTATTTATTATTAATGTATTTTTATCCTTTTCTAAAATTTTCACTTTTATTTCTTTCTAAAAATTATTAATTATGAAAATTATAATAATTTTTTTATTGTATATGACACATAGCCAAATAAAAAATTCTCACACATATGACACATAACCAAAATAAATTTATTTTGATTATTAATTTAATTTTTTTTATATTATTCTCTTTTAGAAATAAAACACGAACCCTCGAAGCATGTGAGAGCCTCCCCAAATTTCCCAACGTCTAGGCAAAATTTGAAAAAGGATCTCTACACTTGAAAGTCCTTATGATGAACCTTAAGACGAGCATATTCTCTATTTTTTTTATATATATATATATACATAAAAGATTGGGATTCTTCCAACATTTAGGCAAGAATCCATAAATTATTATCATTATTTATTATTATTTTTTTAAAAAAAAAATGGTATAAGTGATAATTAAATTTTTTAATTTTTTATAAATCTTGTTTTTTTTATTATCTTCACTTTTTTTTGTTGTTTTTTGTATTCTTATCTATTTGTTTAAAATATTTTATTTTTTTTGTTTTTACTTATATATATATATATATATATTTACTCTATTTTAATTAAAAATATATGAAAAATAATAATAGGAAAAGATTAAAAAATTAAAACAAACAAACAAACAAACAAAACAAAACAAAATGAAAAATAAAAGGAAATGAACTGAAATGAAATAATAAGTAAAATTAAAAAAATTAAAAAAAAAAAGGAGAAACAACATCTAGGTCTGGTCCAGGCACAGACCCACGCGCGGGTCCTGTTACCCGATCCGGCTAAAGCCTTTAACGTCTTTTTTTTTCAATTCATTTCTGACCTTTTCTTAAATAAAAAAAAACTACCTTCTTCTCTGAACCATTCCTTAGCCGGTCACCACCATCGTCGTTTGCCCCATTGTCACCGCCATCACAAGAGCTCTTTTGCTAGCCAAAATTGAACCGAACCGCTTTTCTCGCCTTCCTCTACCCGAATCCTAGGTTAGTTTTCCCTGAAAAAGTCCCAAATGCCCTAGATATAGGTTTCAAAAACCCATAAACTAACCCCATAAACATCTCCGTTCGTCGTCCGATCTGGCCCAGACACCAGCCATGTCCTCCCCTCGCCCCAAACAAACCCTTCGCCATTCAGGTTATCCGGAAACAAAACTAAAACTATCCAACCAACCCGAAAAAACACAGGCCTTTGTATTGATATTGTGTTTTCCTTTTTGTGTTTTTTTGGGTCCTTTCGGTTTGTGGTTCTGGTGAGGGGCTGGAGGTGGGGTCCGAGAGCTGTGTGTGTATGTTGTGTTTTTGGGTTGTGAAGGTTCAGGTATGGTGGTGCTGATAGTGGTGGGAGTGGTGGCCGAATGGATCTCTAGTAAAGGGGGTGAGAGCGGAGAGTGGTTGGGTTAGGCTTGGGGGTCTCTGGCTGTGTCCTCCCTTTGTTGTCCATGGAGGTGGTTTTTTTTTATGGTGGGGTGGGTTGAGTGTTAGGAGGAGGTTAGGGCAGGCAGCAGTCTAGGGTGCAGTAGGTACGGGCAGTGGGCTGGTGGCATGTTTGGGGGGCTGTGTGGTGCCAAGGTGTAACAACCGAGGTTACGTATAATCATGTAAAGTTAAATTCCGAAAATTTTAAGGACAAACTTGGAAATTGGTAAGAAGTTATAAGTGAAGGAAATAAAAGAAGAAAGGATCAAAATGAACATATTAAAAATGTTTAGGGGCTTAATGGTTATTTATAAAAAGTTGAGGGACTAATATGCAATTATCCCAAAAACAAGAAAAATATCTCTTGTCTTCATCTTTTCTCCCGAAAACACTACACATTTTTCATTCATTCTTCAAGTGCAGCCGGCCTTCCATCATCTCTCTCTCTCAAAAAAAAAAAATTTTCTCTTCAAACAACAACACCAAAAATCTCAACAACAATTACATCCAAGGTTAGTTTCTTGATAAATTCTTCATTTTCTTTAGATATCTACTTGGGCATGCTAAGATCATAGCTCTATAAACATGTTAAGGTCTGAAATCCATCTATTAAGTATGAATTTTACTCCTTTTTGGTAAGAATTAAAAGGATTTGAAAGCATGAACAAGAAAATGGGAAGAAAAAGCAAAACAGGGGAATTTGAGCATGCTTGCTGTTCGGATTTTCTGGGTTTGTCACATTTGGGTTTATATTTTTTTAATATTTTTCCTAGAAACTAGACTTCAATACGAGAATTTTGGTTTTTGAATCACCCAAAACCGATAAGCGATTAAAAAGATAAAATTCAGTGAAGTTTACTGTTCTGTGTTGATCCCTGTTTCAGCATGGTTTCGGGTTTTATCAAATTTGATCAAGATTTTGTTCTAATTGTCTAAGTTAGTTATTTTCTTCATAAATTAGACTTATTGGTACCAAACTCAAGTTATGATTTTCTAATCTAACTTGATATTAAAGAATTTATTGCTTAAGAGAAATATAGTACTATTGATGGTTATGGATTATGAAAATCTCTAAGGCATGGAATACTAGAAAAGAATTTGATAAGGACATGAATATGGAGTTGAATATTTGGAGAAAATGATTATGGAAATGATATTAAAAATTTGGGATATGTTGTTTTGAGTATGAGGAATTAGTATTGACCTTGAGGGAAGATTATGAGACTTAAGTTGCATTCAAAATTGTGTAATGCTTTGAGCATGTATAGATACTAATTATTGTTAATCTCTAGGCCACGTAGATCCGACGTCACCTATGGATCCCGAAGTTTCAGGTCGAGGTGTACAGTGAGATCATCTCAAGGATTGTGAGTCGACGACAACTATAGTTATTTGAAATTTTTTTAATTATAATTATATATATATATTTTTAGCATATATATTTATTTTACGTATTAAAGGTATATACGATATTTAATCATATGAATTGATTTATTATTAAAGTAGTTTTATTTCAACAAATATTATATCGAGTAAGTTGGTTGATTTTATGAAATATGATTTTACATAGAATTTGACGTACATGGTTTTGGCTCCACCTGACTTAATGTATGAGATTATTTCCTTGACCGGAATACGGGAGCTGCGTGCTACGCCTTTGTGGCGGGAGCCACCTCCAGAGTCCCTATTCCGTGATATTATAGTGGGGTATGGGAGCTGCGTGCTACGCCTTTGTGGTGGGAGCCACCTCCAGAGTCCCTATCCCATTATATTTGCCTTTTGGGGGCACATCATAGTGACACATATGCCTTTGTGGCGTCCTATGGTGGTATTGGCCTTTGGGGCCGGCTACTAGTATGCCTACATGGATATTGCTTGGTTATTTCATGGATGTACTCTTATGCAGGACAGAAAGTTGGAGCCCAATTATACGAAACTTGATTTACTTTACAGATTTTATTTATTGATTTAATATTATAATATTGTTATACATTTGAAAACTTTGCTACGTCTTTGAATTACTCATTATGATTTTATTATTATTTATTTTGAAAATGTCTATTATGTTTTAAAGGATTATAAACATAGTTTTCAAATGTTTTAAAAGTTGTTTACTCACTGAGATATTCATATATCTCACCATTTCATATTCTCATTTTCAGGTGATAGTTAGGTGTCGGGATTGCAACCTTCCTCTATTCTTTGCTTCAAATAGTATTTTGACGTGGTGGGCATCATACTAAAAATTTATTGAAGTCTTAATCTTTTGATGTTTTTATCTAGTAAACCTTGCTGAGATAGGTTTACTTTTGGATATATTATATGTATATATTTGAAGATATGAGACAATAGATCAGTATGTTTTGACTTGAGAATAAATTGATCATGGATAATTTTTGAATATGATGGTTATATGTGATAATAGTATTGAGAAATATTGCTGGTTGAGGTTATGAATTGAGTGTTATTTGCAGGAGGGTTTATAGTTGAGATAGAAAGGAAACTCTGCCGGATTTTAGGTAGATTATTCGGACAGGGTGTTACACAAGGGGTGGCGTGCAAGGTTGGGGTTGCATGGGGTTGCCATGTTGGGTTGGGGTAGCTCGGGACTACGGTTTCGACAGCTAGGGTCGTTGCTGCAGGGGTAGGGGAAGGGTGGTTGGCTTGGGATTGGGATGGGCTACTGGGGAGGGCAGCAGGCCTGGATAGCCTGCTGGTGGTGTTCGGGTCGGGGGCCTATGGGGTGGCTTGCCACTTGGTTGGGCCAGGCAAGTTGGGGGTCTTCTGGGTCCGAATAGGGCTTAACCCGGGCAAAAACTCGTTGCTACAAAGATGATCAAACATGAGCTAAAAAATATAAACAAGCAAGGAAAATGAAGGTTGGCTCAATGGTTGGTTCCTTGGATATAGTCCTACCTTACCAAAATCACTTGAGAAAAATCAAGATCCTCAAGCATTTAAACCTTTTATTTCATTTATTAAAAAAGAAAATCAAAGGAGAAAATCTATCCTACCACAATAGTGAAACCCACATCCAACATACAAGCAAGACAATCAAGCAAGCACAATAAACCACCATGGATTCGACCAAACAAAAAAATGAGTAGGAAAAGATTTTGCAAACTTTGTTATTTCGCAAAAAAAAAAAAAAGAAAACCTTTAAAAATCATTTTAAGAATCATTTATTTTTGAGATAAAAAGTTGACAACAACATGGAAAAGAAGAAGAAGAGATCATGAAATTAAAGAAAATAAATAAGAAGAAGAGATGAGATGAGATGACTAACTAGCAAAGCTTCCAACCAAGCTCTCTAATTCCTCTTTCTTTCTCCCATTTTCTCCTCTCAAGAGTTTTAGCTACTACCCTTGCTTTCTAAAATATAATGAATCCTCTTAAAAATAAAGAGAAGGCCCTCCTTCTATATGCTTGGCCGACCCCCTTTAGGTGAGAGTGCTCCCCCTTTTTTTAGCCTTAGTCACGCTTTGTGCATGTTCTCCAATATCTTTGCCACATGGCTATTTCTTGTCCCCTCTCCTCATGGTCATTTTAAATTAAGGGTCTACTCATCTCTTATTGGCAAAGAATGTCACCTCTATTATTCTTGTCTCCTATCTCTATAAAATATCTTAAGCCACTTGTCATGATCATGTAGCTTACTAACAAAATATCTTCCTAGTTGGCATTTTTATTCCACTTGGCATGATCACATAGCCTTCACATGGTCTTCACATGGCCTTCACATGGCTTTGCAATTAAAAAGCCTCATATTGGCCAAAAATGCCACATAGGCAAGTAGTGGAGAATCTTGTCCTCTTTTAAAAATGTCATCTTTCTACTTCATCTTGGCTATTGGATCAAGTTGATCAAACTCTCCCCTCCCTCTCTCCATGATGGCCGAAAATGGCCTGGAATTTTCGAGGCCATTCCACTTTTATTTTTATTTGCAAATTGGTCCTTTTCGATTTTTTCGATAAAATTGCAATTTGGCCTCTAAACTTGATCTATTTGTAAATGGACCCCAAATATGGATTTTTCTTTTTCAATCCATCCCATCCAATATAAAACTCAGTTCTGGAGGTTTTCATAATTTTCCAAGCTCGTTTTCCATTTTTCTTTTTCAATCCATCCCCCGAACTTTGCTTATTTTCATTTCGGCCCCATTTTCAGATTTTTCTTCTCCAATACATCCTATCCAATATAAAACTCAGTTCTGGAAGTTTTCATAATTTTCTGAGTTCATTTTCTATTTTTCCTAGATTTTCTCTTAAAATTACAGATTAGTCCCCCGAATTTAGCCTATTTGTGTTTCAGCCAAATTTTGGGTTTTTTCCTTCTCATTTCCTAATTTCCATCCTAAAACCTAATTCTAGAAAGTTTCACAGTTTTCCAAGCTCGAATTCTACTTTTTTTGGATTTTCCAAAATTGCCCTTTAGCCCCTGAAACCTTGGTTTTACTTGAAGCGAGCCAATTTTCTGGATGTTCCTTTTCCATTGCCTTTTTCATATATTGAATTTGAGTTGGACCAATTTTGCCTAATTTTTACATCTGAATTACTCTTCGATTTAGTTTTTCCTTTTTTTTTCTCAAAATTTGGAATTTCCTCGATTTTTCAGTTTCTCCTCCAATCGGCTGTTCCTTTGGATCTACTTCAAATTGGAACTTGGGGTATCTTTATTTATTTATTATTTGTCAACTAGGGACTTCAATTTTATCGAATTGGACCATCTCCGTAGTTTTCCCCAAATTTGTGATTTTTTCATTTATTAACTAAATCTTTAATTTTTTTTTTCTCTTCGAATTTATTCCTCCTTCAATTTCACTTTAAATTAGACCTTCCAATGTCCTTATTTATTGATCTTATTCCATTTTGAACCTTCAATTTTGTCCAATTTGATCATTTATACACTTTTCCCCAAATTTGCAAAATTTCCCATTTTTCCCAAAATGGCAATTTTCGATTTTGTACACTTCTTCTTCCGATTGATTCCTTTTGGTGAAATTGGACCTTGAGATATCTCTTTTTATTGATTATCCTTCAAATCGAGGTATCGATTTCATTCAATTTGATCGTTTACGCACTTTTCACCAAATTTGGAAATTCCATGCTTTTTCCTAAGTTGAATTTTGCAATTTGTCTTTCCATCTCTCTATCTTCAATTGTAGACCTCCAATTATCAAGATTTCTTCACCATTGTTCAATTCACCTTGAAATCTTGATTTTCTCTGAAAATTGGCTTTTTCAGTAGTTGAATTTTTGGGGTTGACTTTTTTAGAGTTGACCTTTTTTGGGTTGACTTTTTCGTGTTCACCTCCAAATTAAAGTCTTGGAGGCCCATCTGTGGAATGAGGGGAGATTCTTTGCATTCTAGGAAGTTGAAGGAAAAACTTACCTTGTTTAGGGGGCTCGGACAAAATTAGGTGTCTACAGAAGAATTTCAAAAATTTAGCATTTACAGTTATCAAACAATATAATTATATCTGGTACCTAATTTTCAATACATACCAAACAGTTTTTATAATACAAATTCAGTAACTTAATTTTTCAGTTTATCAAATAACACCTAGCTCTATCTATTCCCACTTGAGATCAATAAATTTCTTTTTTCTCTTATGGAAATCCAATATTTCTCCTCAAATGTTTAAAAATATTCTGAAAACTTTCTCGTTCTCTTGGTTCAAGATTGAATGAGTAAATTTTACTTGGTTAGGTTTCAACATTCAACAACATAAGAAGGCATGATGGGCTGATGAGCATATCTAGATTACAACACTAGGCCAAGCTATCCTGTCAATGAATCGCGTATTCCAAAATATGTGTAGCATAAAAAACATATTTAAAAAGCTTGAGCAAATTAGCAAACTTGGTCATAGAAATTCGCTCTTCCATGGCAAAAGCTTCAACTACATTTCTATTGCCAGCCAAAGATAGAGATTTTACTCTTAATTTGTCTTCCCCTCATAAACTCGCAAGTTTCAGAGGTTGTCCTCCTTCCCCTTCATTTTAAACCTCGTCATCATCGTCAAAGGTGGGGTTTGGGATGGTATTTAGGGTTGAAATTTCGTTGAATGAAAATCTTACATATTAATCTGGCAATTATGAAAAAAATTCAGACTTGCAAAACTGAAAAGTTTGGTATCAGAGGAAATTAAGGAGATCATTGTCTTAACCGATAATGGCTCCAATTCTCTTCTATACTTTAAGGATTTTTAGAACCTACAAATTAGCCAATAATCTATACCTACATTAAAAGTTGTCCCCTAGGCCCAACGTAAGGAGGTTGTTCAATTTTAATTTTGGGGTTTTTTTTAGACAACTAAGTTTGATCATTAAATGTGTTTGAAGGGTTAATTAAGGTATTGCTAACCTTTTTTTTTTTAATTTTGATGAAGAAGGAAAGAAATAAAAGAAAGGAAAGAGAAATAAAAGAAAAGAAAAAAAGAGGGAAGAAAGGAAAGAGAAAAAAGAAGAAAAAAATTTGTATGTTCGTGTCGTGTTCGTGTTATTTTTTCATGTCATTCTTGTATTTAGGGTATTATAAATTTATATAAAGTTTGACATGTTAATAATTCGTTTTATGTAGATGTTGATACATTCGTGTATTCGTGTCGTGTTCATGTTATTTTTTGTGCCATGCCTTGTTTTAATTATTTTTTCCATGTTGTTTTCGTGTTGTGTCTCAATTCATCCCATATTTTGCATAGTTTGTCATAGTGATTCAATTTTAACTCTAAATTCATTGACTTAAGAATTTTTTTGGCCAGTAAGCAAGTATTTATTATGAGAATCAATCTTACAAAACAGTAGTATGAGTGCTACCTAGATACAAAAGAGAAACTATAGACAAGGAATCTCAAAACACCTAGGCTATACAGAGACACGTTAATAGGGTACTCCTAAAGTATCCCTACTAAAATATGAGAAAAAGAGGATAGGGGTATGTCCACCCAGTTTACTAAGCTCATCATCCTCTTGACTTGGTTAGCCACCCAGTCTGCTGCTTGATTAGCTTCTCTGTTGATCCATGAATACACTACTTCTGCAAATCTCCTACTTCTCCCCTTTATGTCCTATACATATAAAAATACTCTCCAATTTCTGTTTCCTTTGGCATCAGTTATTTCTTTGTACATTACCTCAGAGTCAGTTTCCAATATAATTCTGGTCAGTTGTACCGTTTTTTCTAGAATCAACCCTTCCTTTAATGCAACAACTTGAGCCTCTAGTCTTGACCTTACTTTTACTCTTTTTGTAGTGCTAGAAACTATAATTCCATTATCATTCCTTACAACCACCTCGATTCTTGCCTCCTCCTCTGAGTTATATGCTCTATCACAGTTTATTTTTGTCCATCCCATTCTTGATCTCTTCCACCTTTATCTTTCTTTCAGGTTCCTTGGTTGTAGAGTATCTTTATCCCTTAGGTAATTCATCAGCACCTCCTTAACATTTTCACTGATCTTTCTAATACATTGCATAGTGTTAAGTTTTTTTTTTATTTATTTTGGAACACATTTGCACATCTATCTTTCCAAAATTTCCAACATGGCATAGCTATACACACACCCAGTCTCTCTTATCTGCCTTATTCATGCCAAGTAGCTTAGAAACATTTAGGAACCATACATCAAAACTAGTAATATGCTTCCTATATCCCAACTCCACTCCACTCCATACCATACATACTGTGTCCAATCACATAAAAGTACTGCATGTTCAATAAACTGAACATCTTTACTACATACAGGGCATATGGGACACTTTTTTATTTTTTTCTTCCACAACTTGCCATTTGTTTCTATATGATTACCACAGACTCTCCAAAGAAAATGTTTACCTTTGTTGGCACTGCCAGGCTCCAAATCCATTTCAAAACTTTTCCCTCTATCACATGAGAAGAATACTCTATTCTGACTTTATTCATCATGTTTTATTCTTTTAGATCATGGTATCCTGATTTAACCGAGTACCTTCCATCTTTAGCTTTTGGCCATATGATCCTATCCTTTCCACCATGAACACATACAAGGATTTGTTAGTATATGCTCTAGAGCCAATCAGATTGGACAAGGAATATACAGTTAATAATGCAAAACTAGTCACTATACATTAGTGACACAAAGTTTTCCTTCATGTTAGTACGATGATAAAGAGTTATTAAGTACTAATCGGATGAAGCCCATGGAACACAATGGTCCTTGCAAAGGAATTATTTATAATAGTGAGATCCTTATGCATCAAAGTCGTGTTCCTAAAATTGTTCCTGCTCATCGTGTTGCCAAGACGGGGCATTGGCAATGCTCAAAGGCTAGTACATGTTAAGCCTACTTACTTATGAAGTAAGACAACGGATCTCACATCTTGTAGTATGAGGGATACTTAGGATAAAATATAGGTGTTTGTCTATTGAACAATGTCACTGAACATGGCTCGCTGCGAGAACTCTATTTGGTACAGTCACTCAAGTATCTACGGAAATGTTCTCGCGTGCCAGTCGTGTAAATTAGTCATCGGACTTGTGATGCCAAGTTATCTTGTATGGAGAGTGTCATACTTTGATTACATAAGGAACGGGTCCCAAATGAAGGGATGCTTATGGTAGGGTGGTTTTGGGTATGACATGAACCATACGAAGATGGATGATTGATCCAGAGAGGATTCACCACTCTAAGTGACATCGGAGACATATCTCATTTGTTCTTGGCTTCGGTTAACATGATAAAGTCTTCGGCTGAAGCATGATGGATTTAGGAGAAATTGTTTCTCTAAATTCATAAGGTTAACCATAAGCTGCAAGAACTAATATGGATTGAACATGAGTAGACACTACACCCTGCTCATGGGCTTTCCGTGATATTTGGTGAAAGCACCGTATTACACTGATAGGCTAGGTACTGAAAGGTTTCCATGAGGTCACATTGACATTTCAGAATATGGGTGGTCATGATGGGTTGCTAGATCCCGCTCTTGACGTATGAGTATATGTTAATGAGATTAACCTATACTCATTGTCAACATGTTGGAAACCTAATAGGTCACACACAATAAGACAAATATGTTAGATTAAACTTGGGATTTGATTAAGTAAGACTTAATTAAATAAAAGGTTAAATTGGAGGAACTAATTGAATAAGATTCAATTATGGTTAGTTAAGACATAATTTGATTTATGAAATCAAAATTAAGATGTCTTAACAAGACAATAAAGATAAGTTGTCATAGCCAATAAATTTAGTTATCCAAAATGAGAAAAAGTTTCTCATACGAATTAAATTCTAGCAAACTCATATTTAACTAAACCGAACCTAAATGCTATAAAAGATGTATTCGGCCAAGCATACTAAGAGTTAGTAGTTGGCCGATACTTGGTAGTTTAAAGAGTAATAGTTATTCTTTAAAAAGGGAGTTACAATACAATAGCTACCAACATTACTAATTCCTTTATGGTAACCGGCCATGATGAATACCATTTATAATGGAAGTTTCATTTTGTGCAATTAAGGTTGGTAATGTGTTTTAATAAGGAAGAAATAAAAGATTTTTTCTTAGGTTAAAATACATGTTAGAATTCAATCATGGCATATAGGGGTAGCCGAACCATTCCCCTTTGTGCATGATGTTTTGTCTTCTACGCTTATGAAGAAAAAGACATGTAATGAAGGCTATTGAATATGGCATTGATAAGAATTAAATGTGTGTTTTATGAAAGAATAAAGAGTTTATTCTTTGCTAAAAGAAGCTACAGAAGAATTCGGCCAAGGCAAGTAAATGAGGGAACCGAATTTCCTTTGGCTTTTGCTCTTCTCCTTGTTGTTTTTCTTCTTTCTAAATACCTTAGAATTCTTCTTAAGGTTAGTGAGAGTCTAAGAGAAAAAGTTGTTCTTCTCTTAGTGAAACAACATATAGTTGTCGAACCATCTCTTCCTTTTCTCTCTCTTGTTTTTGTTTCTCCCGTGTCAACTGAAAGGAATTGTTCTTGCTAAGTTTTAGTTCTTGAGAAAATGAAAAGAGAGATCAACCTTTTGATTTTGATAATTAGATCAACCTGCTAGCACTGGTGAATCCCCTTAACTTGAGAAGGTTCCAACTGTTGTCTGTGTGTATCACCATTAGAGGCAACGCGTTTGAGTTGCTTGTGGCCGTTGGAGAGATCAAGCAGTGATTATCATTGTTGGGTTCGTGTTTGGATCTGCACACTCGTGATTACGATATCTCGAGTATGTATGAAATCTGATCCTATTGGTGATTTAATGTTTTAAATACTGTAGACACCTAATTTTGTCTGAACCACTAAATCATGTATGTTTTCTTCCTAAATTGATGTTTTAGAATGCAAATAGACTTTTCTCATCCTGCAGGTGGTACTCCGAGACTTAGTCTAAGAAAACGGATAAAAAAGTCAAAATTGAAAAAACTCAACCTAGGAAAAGTCTATCCCGAAAAGTCAACTTCTAAAAAAGTCAACCCACTTTTAAAATCAAAATTTGAAGTTCAAGTGAAAGATGGTGAAAGAATTTTGATAATCCGAGGTCTACATTGAAAGATATGGAGTTCGGAAGTTGGGTTACGGATTTTCAATAGAAAGGAAACCCTAGTACGGGAATTTTAGGGAAAAGTGCTTAAACGATCAAATTGGTCAGAAATGAAGGTTCCAAATGGAAGATAAGCACTAACTACGGGTAATGGAGAAGCTACTTGAAAGAAAAACTAAAAGAAAAGTCAATTCGAAAGCAAAATCGGGCTTTGGAGGCAAAAGGGCAAAATTGGAAAATTTGAGAAAAAATAGCAAATGAGCTCCAAAAATTCTGAAAATTTGCAGATCTCATTCTTAAATCATTTCAAAGATATTTGAGAAAGAAAATATGGATTCAGAGTTCATTTGCAAAATGGCCAAATCCCGAGCCCACTTTGTAGAAATTCAAGCAGATAAATCCCGAAAAAATAGTAAATGAGCTCTAAAAATTATGAAAACTTCCAGATCACACTTTTAATTTATTTGGAAGAGATTGGTGAAGAAAAACCTAGATTTGGAGCTCGTTTAAAAATGGTGAAAGTTCGGGTGCACAAAAGGGCATTTTTAGAAGGAAAATCTGAAAACAAAAACAGCAAATGGACTCGAAATTTTTTGAAAACTTCCAGAATTCAGTATTTTATTATTTTGGAAGTATTGAAAAAAGAAAATTTTAATTTGGAGTCCGTTTGCTATTTATTTAGGTTCGGGGGTCAAAATGGTTATTTTACCGAAGAAATCGAAAAGGGCCAATTTGTAATTAAGAAAAATATGAAAGAATAAGGAATTGATGGGATTTTACCACCTTTGATCAGCCATCATAGAGGAGAAGAAGGAAGCTTGATCAATTTAATTGCTTAGTCACTATCAAGCTCACATGCTACCACTAGTACCTTGGAAATGGTCCCCCCTTCATCCAATGGCTTAGGTGCCTTGTAGAAAAGATGAATACACCATTCAATGGCCAAGATTAAATTCCAATATGACATTTTTAATTTTCATGAAAGAACCCTCATCTAATGGCCAAGAATGGAAGAGCACAACTCATCCAAAGGTGGACATCCATTCGGCCAAGCAAGGAAGTGAATAGGATTGTTCCTTTTCATCCAGTGGCTTAGGCCATGTACAAGGGCTGAGTACACATGTAAAGGGCTGGGATTAAATGCCAAGATGACATTTTTATGTTGTCATGAAAGAATCCTCATCCAATGACCAAGAATAGAAGAGCACAACTCATCCAAGAGTAGACATTCAAAGGGCCAAGCAAGAGAGTGCATGGGATTGGTCCTCTTTTTCATCTAAGGGCTGAGGTTATTACAAGGGCTGAGTACACATCTTAAGGGCTGCTATCAATTGGCAATATGACATTTTTATGTTGTCATGAAAATATCTTAATCGAAGGGCCAATATTGGAGGAGAAAAAGTGCAAAATCATCCATTGGTGGGCATGCCAACCGGCCAAGAGGAAGGAGGAGAAGGAATGTTTAATTTTTAAATATAGGCTAAGTAACTTGAAGAGCAATGTCAGTAGCTAATTTAGAAAAAAAAAGGTTTTTGAAAGAAAGGAAGAAAAGGTTTTTGAAAAAAGCTTGAAGGTAGCCATTTTTACCAAGATTTAGCATTGTTTTCTTCTTGTTTTCTATGTTGATTTCTTGATTTTCCATTTGTTTTCCTACTAAAGTTTCATATAAATCAAAGTTTTAAATGTTTACTTAAGTTTTCATCTCTTCTTCTTCATCAAAATTGGTTGAAAATAAATCTTTACAAAATTTTCTACAAGGTTTTTGCCATGGCCGAATGAAATGTTTGATTGCCTTGATTTTTTTTTCTTTTTTCTTCTTTGCATGTTATTGTGGGAACATGGTTTTAGAAGGTTTATTCAAGTATTCTAAGGTTTTGATTTTTACAAAAAAATGGAAAGGCTTCTTGATCTTGACAATGTCAAGTGATTATGGTTAGGGGAGAGGCTATGCCCATTTTGTACCAACCATGGAGCTTAACTTTCTTTGTTTTATTTACTAGTTTTGCTTGTTATTTGCTTTGCATGTCTATGCTTAATTTTTTGCATGTTCTTTACATTATTTTTATGATATATTTGTTTTTATAGTTCCTTTTTATGAAATAATATTCCCTTGTTGTTCTTCTTGATTATATCTTGCATTTTTGTTCATGTATCATACCTTGCATGTTGCCATGTTTGCATCTTATTATTTTGTCACATGACCATTCGAATGCCTTCCTTTTGTTTGCCTTGCATGTGCTTTTTCATCTTGCTTCTTGACTTGTTTGCATTTCCATGACATGAGTTAGCATATCTTGATTATTAGTATGCCATATGCTTGTGAAAATGCCATGATAAAATGCCATCATTTGGAGTATATGACCATTCAGCTACTCCATTTTTGCTTGCCTTGCATGTGCTTTTTCATCTTGCTTCTTGACTTGTTTGCATTTCCATACCATGAGTTAGCATATCTTGATATTTAGTATGCCATATGCTTGTGGAAAATGCCATGATAAAATGCCATCATTTGGAGTATATGACCATTCGGCTACTTCCACTTTGTTTGCATTGCATGTGCATTTTCATCTTGCTTCTTGACTTGTTTGCAATCCCTTGCCATGAGCTTGTGTATCTTGATTTTAGTATGTCATATGCTTATGAAAATGTCATGACATTATGTATTTTGATATGATTTGCCATGTACTTGTGTTATTTACTAGATAGGATTGCATTAGAGTACCATGTGACCATTCGGCCTCTTTATGCATTCTTTGCCTTATGTGTGCATTTGCATTTTGTTTAGGTACGATGTTAGCTAGGATTATGCCATGAAATTGTGTATTAGTTTCTGTTTGTTCAAGCGTTAGTATTAGGTTTATTGGTCATTGTATGTTCATAGTATTGCCATGTATTCTCATTACATTTTAGGTCTAGGCCATATTGGTATTGCCATGCATATTAGGTCTTAAATTATATTGGTATTTCCATACATTGCTATGCTACTTAGGTCTTAGGTCACATTAGCATTTTGATGCATATTCGTAATATATTAGGTCTAAGCCACATTTGCATTATCAAGCGTTTCATGCATATTAAGTTAGGTTAGCATTTATTGCCATGCAAACTCATGCTAGGCATTTCGGTTATTTGGAATTGTCATGCATTTTCTATATCATTTAGGATTTAGATCATGCATTTCATACATTTCATTTGCTGTATGATCATGTATTTCATGTCATGCCACATGATTATTGACTTAGGCCAATCAATGGCTCAAAGCCATGCTCACTTGAGCATACTTGCGGAAAATTAAAGGGTTATCGAATTGATTATTCTACCTTTGTGATTTTTTTTTTACTTAGCCAATTTTTGTCCAAGGTTTTTAAATGTTTTAGCTACTGTTTGTACGTCTTTAGGGGGGTCTTCAACATTTTTACTTTGATTTTTAAATGATTTTACCAAAGGCAAAAAAATGTGTTTTAGCAAAACAGTTTTTTCATCCAGTACTCAAACTTTTCTAATTTTTTTGGGAAGTAATCTTTAATAAAAAAATTAAGCCAATTTGTTCCCGTGTAGTTTTACATGTTCTGAGTCTCCAGTATGTTTTTTTAAATTTTTTTGAATTTTTAAAAATAGGCTAAAAAATTGTGTGTCAAAACTGGACAGTAGAGGCAGATTTGTATTCAAAAGAAAAACAATGGTTGAGTTTGGCTAAGGCATCTAGAGGGGGTTGGTTAGAAGCTTTAGCTACTATCTTAGGATAATTTCTAAGCCTTTTTAGACTTTAAAAATGATTTTATAAACCTCGGGTTAAGGATGGTCAAGTTCGAGATTTTAAACTTTGGAAATTAGAGCCATTTTAAAAGGGTTTGGCTAGGGTTTTATTTCTAATCCAAGATCTTCAAAATTGTTTTCAAACAATCACAAAGTATTTTGATTTTAGAAAATTTAATTTGATATATTTTCCTAAGGTAGTCGGATATCTTTTTAGATATACGGATTTCCTTAATTAAAGGAAAAAATACATTTTCATGCATTGCATTTTCCATGTTCATGCCTACTATATAATATGTGATTTTTGATAATTTCTATGATATTGTTATTATTTTGATTTATTTTATGGTGTTATGTTGTTTGTTATATGTCTTTGAATATTATATGTTATTCTATGCTTTTTATTTAGTTATTCATTTTTGTCACATTATTTAGCATATACTATGTTCATGCATTATTATTTCTATTTTCATGCAATTTCCATGTTAGCATTATATTATGTTTCATGTCATTTCATGTCACTTAGATTATATTCCATGTCATTTAGATTATATTATTTAGAATATGCCATGTCATTTCATGTCACTTAGATTATATTCCATGTCATTTAGAATATGCCATGTTATTTAAAATATGCCATATCATTTACATTTGCCATGTCATTTAAATCATTTTATTCCATTTAGAATATGCCATGTTACTTAGGTTATTTCCTTTCAAATAGAATAAATTATGTCACTTAGAACATTTCATTTAGGATATTTCATTTCACTTAGAATATACCATGATACTTAGGATTTTTCATTTCATATAGAATATACTATGCCATTTAAATTATATCATATTATTTAGGTTGTATTATATTATATCTAGACTTTGCTATGTCATTTTATTTATGTCACACATGTTCATATTCATTTTTTTAAATGTTTTGAAAAAGATAATGATTTTCAATAAAATAAAGTTATTCCTGAGTTAAAATAATTCATGAGTTCTCTACTGGGTTTGCTGGGGATGATATCATCAATTATCATTAATAACGGAATATTTTCTTTAAAACGAGAATGATTCGGAAAATTTTCCAAATAAATAAAAATTTTGATATTTTGCCACGTTTTTCAGGAAATATAGGAAAATTTTGAATTAATAAATTCCGGATCGCTTACTAGGGTTTAGACAATTTGTTTGATGCGTAGTTCTTATCTAGGGTGCTTCATATCTTGCTTGGAAGATCATAAACTTTGTGTTTCTCTATTTCATTCAATAAAAATTGCATTGCTTTTAAAAAAAATAATAATAATGAATTCCTGTAATTCTTCATAATTTCATCGAAATCAACCAAAAACCCTAATTCTCGGTTTTCTTCCGGATTGACTTTTCTTTCAGTTTTTCTTCCAAGTAGCTTCTACATTATCCATAGTCAGTGCTTATCTTTCATTTGGAACCTTCAATTTCGACCATTTGATCGTTTAAGCACTTTTCCCCAAATTTCTCGAACTAGGGTTTCCGTTCTACTGAATCTCCGTAACCCAACTTTCGAACTCCATATCTTTCGATGTAGACCTCGGATTATCAAAATTCTTTCGCCATTTTTCAATTGAACTTCAAATCTTGATTTTGAAAGTGGGTTGACTTTTTCAGTAGTTGACTTTTCGGAGTACCACCTGCAGGATGAAAAAAGTCTTTTGACATTCTGAAACATCAATTTAGGAAGAAAACATACCTGTATTAGTGGTCCGGACAAAATTAGATGTCTATAGAGCTGATTCCCTATTTTTCATATCCTCAAGCTCTTCTTGCAATCGGACAATTTCCTTGCTCATTTGGGCCTTTTATTTTTCGAATTATGCCCTTGCAATTTCTAACTTTGATAGCGCTTGCTTAGGTGGTGGACTCATGAACTAGACCTCTTCCCCATCTGATGTCAACAACCTATCATTGACCCTCAATTCCCTCCATACCAGGTAATCAGGTGTGACGATGTCGGCATATATAGCTACCTCCACCCGATGAGTTTCCTTCCATGCTACTACAATCTCACGTACCTTTCCCGAGTATCCATCTTCTCCATAAGCAAATTCCAAATTACTAAGGTCATGGGTCATAGGAGTAAACTGACGGGATTCCGATTGTCTTAGTACCAGCAGTGGTGCATAGCTCACTCCTCCCCATACTCCCAATAATGGAACCGAAGCTTTATCTATGTACTTGTACAATGTCGGCATAGGAGCTATCCATGGAGCTCTCCAAATTATCATCTCAGCCCTGATATTATGGAATATGTTGATCCATTGTTACTCAGTCCTATTTTCAAGCCAATCCCTCTTAAAAAATTCACCAATTGGTGTAAAAGACTTCCAATATGAGTGAAGAGGGAAATTCTCCTGTTTACAAAAATGGCTCTGAACCCATATGTAAAGAAGCTGTATACAACCTATAAAACGCCCTTTTCTTTCCCCTCTACAGAAATTCAGCGATCGGATTATTTCTGCTATAATTGCCGAGGCTGGGTTTATCCTCTACTCAAACCTCTCAAAAACATCAAATATCGCCACATCGAGATACCCTAATGTCTTTGGGAAGATAACTAAACCATAGATAGCCAAAGCAAAAATGTTTTTAACTGTCTCCTTACTTGAATGGCTATGGATTAAGGTCCGTAAAATATCCCATGATATGCAGTAGCTTACCCCTTTTCGGACAATATGGCTTTTGACCCAATTTATTTCCACTCCCAGAATCTTAGACACTTTTTTCTTGAAACCCGACGTCTTTGTATCCTTCAAATAAATACGGTCGGGAATAACATTCTCAATATGCAGCAAGGTCGAATATTCCTCTATGGTTGGAGTCATATCCTCTCGGTTGAAGGAAAAACACCGATAAACGAGATTCCAGAATTGCACCATAGCCCGGATCACCTTACCACTGACCTTAACCTAAACTAATAGTGCTATGTCCCCATAAGTCTGAGTGAAGGCTTCTTTTTTATGATATGTTCCATTGATTCCATATATCCATCAATTCCCGGAGATCATTTTGCCCGATAGTAAGATCGACCTCGGCTGGCAATACTGACACATATCCCATCCTCAAACAATCCCCATTATCCTACTGACCTTTCTCGGACTGTTTCCTAACCTCTAAAAGTTTCTGGACCACTGAGACATTTTGACCCTCTATGGAAGCCCTTTTGGTTGAATATTATCCCAAGACCAATAACCTTTCATGTGCAAAAAATGATGACAAGAATGCAAAAAAAAAAAAAAACAACAGCAACAAAAAGAAAAAGAAAATGTATTAGTAACGGGAATAAACTCGAATAATACAAAAGACATATAATTTAAAAAATTAATTATCCCTGAGGATGTTAACAAAATTTCGGCATTATAACACCCATGGGACGAAATACCAACACTTATTACGGCATTGTGATATACGTTCATCATTGTCCGATTTTCAAACATAAACGCATTCAGAAAGTAGAATAGAAGGTAAAAGGATTGGAAATATTCCTCCATGTGTTCTTAACTTTGGGATACCTAATTGGAAATCTGGCATGGCTTCGCCTAGGTTTACGATATGAACGTGAATTAGTTCTAAAAACCCCAAATTGTTCGTCACTGTCCCTAGTGAAGGCTAGTAAGGCACCCCGATAAAAGCGGGTTCAATTCGTTAGAGTCTATTTCCCTAGCCCATGCGGATTGTTAATCACGAAGGCTTAGGTAATTTAGTACTCCAAAAGTGTTTCACTAGCCCATGCAGATTGTTAATCACGAAGGCTTAGGTAATTTAGTACTCGGAAAACGTTTCACTAGCCCATGTGGATTGTCAATCACGAGGGCTTAGTTACTTTGCTCCTCTTAGTTACTTTGCTCCCACTTAAAAGGACGGAACCCGGGTATAGGGCTCATGATATGCAAATGCACGTGTAGTGTGTGAGGAGAAATAACAAACCTTTCACCTATTCTACATCCCTTATTCTAAATGCCCCAACAAGATTAATTAACATAAGTCATCAATTAATTAATAAATGAATATATGCACCAAAATAACCAGAGAACAATTATAATATGTATGCACATGAATATCGACATATTTAAAAGCATTTTATTATTTTTGACATTATCCTTTTTTTTAAATGTGGAAATTAAAATAAAATACCAATTAAACCAACATTACAGAATCTTTGATAACACACGACTAATTCTAGGCCTAAAAAATAACAAGTCTCATCGCAAGACTTTATATTCATTAAGCTTGACATTAAAAAAAACCGAGGAAAAGTCGACTTAATTCCTCTTGAAAAATGAAGGTTTTGAAAATGATCTTGAAAAAGACATGGAGTTGCCACCAATCTTTTTTAGCTAGGTGTGATTGGCCACCTATTAAAACCGGTTTTATAAAACATTTTAAAATTAATTAAAACATTTTTAAAACCAATTTCAAGTCTGCGTTTAAAACCAGAGAAATCAAAGAAGCGGGTTCGGGAATCAGTTACGTGTGGGGAAGTATTAGCACCCCCACAACGCCCGTATAAAACGGTACCTTATTAATCGTGTGTTATCTCAAGTCTCGGTAAAAAAGTCGATTTTAAATTTAGCATTTCAAGTTAATTCCCAATTTAAAGAAAAATAATTCCATTTTTAATTGAAAATGATCCGGAATTTATTAATTCAAAATTTTCCTATATTCCCCAACAAACGTGGCAAAATATAGAAATTTTTATTAATTTGGAGAACTTTCCGAATCATTCTCGTTTTAAAGAAGATATTCTGTTATTAATAATAATTGATGATATCCTCCCCAGCAAACCCGGTAGAGAACTCATCAATTATTTTAACTCGGAAATATCTTTATTTTATTGAAAATCATTATCTTTTTCAAAGCATTTAAAAAATATGAATATGTATGACATAAATAAAATGACATACCCAATTATCAAAAAATAAATAAATAAATAAAATGACATAGCAAAGTCTAGATAATATAATGCAACCTAAATGGTATGATATAATTTAAATGAAATGAAATATCCTAAGCCACATGATATATTCTAAATGAAATAAAATGATTTAAATGACATGGCAAATATAAATGATATGGCATATAATCTAAATGATATGAAATGACACGAAACATAAAATAATGCTATCATATAATATGCATGAGAATAAAAATAAAATAATAATGCATGAACATAATATATACTAAATAATGTGACAAAAATAAATAACTAAATAAAAAGCATAGGATAGCATGTAATATTCAAAACCATATAACAATTAATATAATATCAAAATTTTAAATCAAAGACAATAATACCATCATGAAAATTAACATAGCAAAAATCACATATTATATAGTATGCATGAATATGGAAAATGCAATGCATGAGAATGTATTTTTTCCTTTAATTAAGAAAATCCGTATATCTAAAAAGATATCCGGCTACCTTAGGAAAATATATCAAATTAAATATTCTAAAACCAAAGTACTTTGTGATTGTTTGAAAACAATTTTGAAAAGCTTAGATTAAAAATAAAAATTTAGCTAAACCCTTTTTAAAAGGCTCTAATTTCTTAAGTTTAAAATCCCGGACTTGACCACCCTTAACCCGAGATTTGAAATATCATTTTTAGAGTTTAAAAAGGCTTAGAAACTACCCTAAAACAGTAGCTAAACTTCCTAATCAGCCCCCTCTAAGTAGCTTAAACAAAACAGAAAAATGATTTTCCTTCAAATTCAATTATGAGTCCATTGTCCAATTTTAAAGCATGATTTTTTACCCTATTTTTAAATTTTTGAAAAAAACTAAAAAAACATACTAGAGACTCAGGACCTGTAAAACTACACGGGAAAAAATTGGCTTAATTTTATGATTAAAGATGACTGCCCAAAAAAATCGGGAAAGTACAAGTACTGGGTGAAAAACTGTTTTGCCAAAACATATTTTTTTGCCTTTGATAAAATCATTTAAAAACCAAAGTAAAAATATTAGAGACTCTCCTAAGGACTCACAAATAGTAGCTAACACTTTTGAAAAGTTAGGCAAAAATTGGCTAAGAAAAAAAAAATCACAAAGGTAGAATAATCAATTTGACAACTCTTTAATTTTCCACAATTATGCTCAAAATGAGCATGACTTTGAACCATTGATTGGTCTAAGTCATAAATCATAAATCATGTGGCAAGGACATGAAATGCATGCAAAATACAACAAATATGATGCATGAAATGCATGATTTAAAACCTAAATCACATGAAAAATGTATGGCATCAATAAAATGACCTAGACCTAAATGAACTTGCATGGCATTTAATGCAACCTAGGTCTAAAATGCATGAATATGCATGGGAAAGCAAACCAATCCTAAACCTAAAAAAAAAACATGGCAATAACACAAACATATGGCATGCTTAAACAAAATACTCAACCAAATATCATGAAAATGCAAACCTATCAACTAGCATGATGAAAATGTACATGCAAAGCATAAAATAAAGGGGTGGCCGAATGGCCTCATGCTTCAAAATGAACATGGCATTTCCACAAACGCATGATATACTAACATGCATAGCTAAAGAATAATACTCAAATCATGCAAACATAAAGTAAAGGCATGAAAATAAATAGGCATTTTCACAAACACATGGATTACAAAATGTAAAACATAAACAGACTTACACATTTTGAAAACAGAAAATAAAAAATGCAAGATAAGTAAAATAAACATGATAATATACTAAAAAATGGAAATAAGCAAACAACCAAATTAAAACAAGCTTCATGTTTATGTATCAGAAGAAGATTTAAAGCATTAAAACTTGTTAAACATCAAGAATAACATGAAATAAAAATGCAAAACAGCAACTACAAAAACACTAGGCCATTCGGCCACCTCAAAAAAAAAAAGAAAAAAAAAGTTTCAAAAGCTTTTTACAAGGAAGAAACAAGAAGGAACTTAAAGAAGAATATTAAAAACACTTATTTAAAAAGAAAAATCAAAAGAAACTCACCAAATGTTAAATGAAAACAGCAAATCAAGAATGGAAAATCAAAGAAAGTGTAAGAGTATGGTGCTTAAAGCAACCTCTAGAAGCTATCTTTCAAGCTTTTTTTCTTCTAACTTTCTTTTCTTTTTGCCTTTCAAAAATGGAGAGAAAACTCAACAAAAGCCAAGAGAGAATAGAGAGTGAATAGCTGAAAATGAAAGGAGATAGAGACCCCCCTTGTAGTGGCCGAATGCCCCTCTAATGCTAGGATGCTGTCATTTTTCATTCAACCAATTTTCATCTGAAGGCTATTGATCCAAGATGTTTAAAATATGAAATTATCACCCTTATATTAGGCCATCATCTATCCACAATTACAGCTGTTCAAGAATCTTAAGCCATTATTTTGACACTCTCCCTCTTCATGCATTGGTCCATGTGGCTTATTTGCAAAGGCTTGATCAAAAATAACTAACTTCCTCTTCATTGTTGGCCTTCTGATTAACAATGAGAAAATATCTACCCATCCTTGGGCCTTGGCTATCCAACCCCTCTTCTTCCAACCCATGCTTCATTTATTTAAAAGGCAAGAAAATCCCTTTTCAATTTCTTGGGTAAAATGACCTTTTTGCCCCCCGAACATATATAAATAGCAAACGGACTCCAAATTCAAATTTTATTTTTTCACTACTTTCAAAATAATAAAAAAATTTAATTTTGGAGGTTTTCAAAATTTTTCGAGTCCATTTGCTATTTATTTGGATTTTCTTCCAAAATTGCCCTTTTGTGCTCCCAAACTTTACCATTTTTTAAACGAGCTCCAAATCCATATTTTTCTTCACCAATCTCTACCAAATAATTTAAAAGTGTGATATGGAAGTTTTCAAAATTTTTGGAACTCATTTGGTATTTTTTCGGGATTTATCTACTTGAATTACTACATAAGGGGCCCGAGATTTGGCCATTTTGTAAACGAACTCCGAATCTGGATTTTATTTTGCCAATCTCTTCAAAATATTTTAAAAATGAGATTTGCAAATTTTCAAATTTTTTGGAGTTCATTTGCTATTTTTTCGAGATTTATCTTCTTGAATTTTTGCATAGGGGACCCGGGATTTAGCCATTTTGCAAACAAACTCCGAATCAAGATTTTATTTCGCCAATCTCTTTGAAATGATTTAATAATGAGATCTGCAATTTTTCAAAATTTTTGGAGTTCATTTGCTATTTTTCCCAAATTTTCCAATTTTGCCCTTTTGCCTCCGAAACCTGATTTTGCTCAAAACAAGTCCGATTTTTAGATTTTCTTCAAACTGAGCCTTGGGCTATCCTTTTTTAATCACTCCTCATCCATTAGGGGCTTTAGTCTTACGGAATTGGGTCATTTCTTTAATTCTTACAAATTTCACTAAAATCCATCAAAAACCCTAATCCTTGGTTTTCTTCCGGATTGACTTTTCTTTGAGTTTTTCTTCCAAGTAGCTTCTCCATTATTCATAGTCAGTGCTTATCTTTCATTTGGAACCTTCAATTTTGACCAATTTGATCGTTTAAGCATTTTTCCCCAAATTTCTCGAACTAGGGTTTCCGTTCTACTAAATCTTCGTAACCCAACTTTCGAACTCCATATCTTTCGATGTAGACCTCGGATTATCAAAATTCTTTCGCCATTTTTCAATTGATCTTCAAATCTTGATTTTTAAAGTGGGTTGACTTTTCAATAGTTGACTTTTTGAGGTTGACTTTTGGTGGTTGACTTTTTCAAGTTTGACTTTTTTTGCTCGCCTTCTTAGACTAAGTCCCAGAGTACCACCTGTAGGATGAAAAAAAGTCTTTTTACATTCTGAAACATCAATTTGGGAAGAAAACATACATGTTTTAGTGATTCGGACAAAATTAGGTGTCTAGAATGGGTTAATGATAGGCTGTTGACATCGGATGGAGAAGAGGTCCAGTTCATGAATCTGCCACCGAAGGAAGTGCCATCAAAGTTAGAAATCGCAAGGGCGGAATTCGAAAAAGAAAAGGCCCAAATGAGCAAAGAAATTGCCCTGTTGCAAGAAGAGCTTGAGGACATGAAAAATAGGGAATCAACTCGGGAAAGAGATAAGGAAAAGATCAAGAGAGAGAGGGACACTATCAAGGGAGATCTTAGGGATTTGCACTTGGAAAACAAAAGGTACTGCTTCGAGCTCAGATTTGAAAGGACACTAAAGACTTCCGGGGAATAGGAGCAAAAGGTCAAAAACCTCAAGAAGGAGAGTAACTACTGGAAAGAGAGAGCGAAGCATGAAGAAGCCCGAGCCAATTAGCTTGAGAAGCTAGCTAAGGAAAGCTTTCACAGTGATGTTTCTGCTGATGTGTCAAGGGGCCATGAACAAGTAGGGGTCAGATTGAAGAGCAAGGCAATCAAAAAGAGACTGTGAAAGAAAGTCCAAGATCAGAGGGAGTTACTATAGGACTAATATCTGGTAACAACACTTTGAAAGGCAAATTATGGACTTGTCTTAGGTAGCGATCTTTTTATTCTATCTTTGATGTATTTAGTTCTAGAAAATCAATGAAAGACCCTTTGGTTGGAATTATCCTAGGGCCAATACTTTCAAATGCATACATATTTTTATCACTCACTTATTCTGTCCTTTATATATTTTATTCGTCCATTCATACATTTATTCATAGTTATAATTATTCATTTACAGGAATGGGGGCAGTGAAGCAGGATGGCTAACCTGAGGAGGCGCAGCTGAACGACCAGACATCCCAGCATGTGGGAAATGAACTTCCAACCGGGACAGCATCCTATGTTTACATTTAACCAGTGGGTGAAGCACATTATTTTGGTCTTGGAAAGGTTAATCTTGGGGTTGACCCAATTGATTTTAATGTTCCAGACTTTGAGGAACTGGCCGAAAAGGAAAAGGCAAAGATGACTGAGCTGAAAAAGGTTGAAATGACAAAATCCCAGAAAAAATGTCAACTGCTAGAGGAGAGGCTGAGGGCCGTTGAAGGGGCGAATTATTTGGCAGTCTGGATGCCAAAGAGATGAGTTTAGTACATGATCTGGTAATTCCCCCAAAGTTCAAAGTACCAGACTTTGAGAAATATAATGGGACTACCAACCCATCAGCACATATAACAATGTAATGCAGAAGAATGACAGGGCACGATGATGATGAGAAACTACTTATCCACTATTTCCAAGATAGCTTGACAGGGTCTGCAACCCGATGGTATAATCAACTAAATCACACTAAGATTCATTCGTGGACGGATTTAGCCAGAGCTTTCATGGAGCATTATAAGCATGTATTTGATATGGTACCTGACAGGCTGTCACTATATAACATGGAAAAGAAGACTATTGAGAGTTTTAAGGAATACTTGCAAAGGTGGAGGGATCTGGCCACACCAGTGCAACCCCCTTTAACTAGCAAAGAAATTATAGTGCTTTTCATCAATACCTCGAAAGCACTATATTATGATAAATTGGTGGGGAGTGCCACCAAGGACATTGCAGACACGGTGATATTCGGGGAGATGATAGAGTCGGCCATTAAGAATGGGAAAATGGAAGGGGGTGAGTCTGCTACTCAGAAGAAGGTATTCCTTGCTAGGAAGAAAGAGGAGACCCACGCAGTTAGTATCAACCAATATCCATATACACCTCCCACACCATATACACCACCAAGGCCCTATACTCCTACTACATCTTATGCACCTCCTACACCCTACATACCTTACCCGGGGTATAATCCTTACTACCCCAATATGAACCACCTTACCCAAAATCCATTCCCTTATACTAATCTACCACAACAGCCATTTCCAACTGGTATATCCCCACAGATAACCCTTCCCCAAAACACTGTCCCAAATACTCAAGGTCCTGGGCGCAATGACCAACGTTCACCAAGGAACGATCAAAAACCCCAATTTGATCTGATTCCTACCACCTATGGTGAGCTATATCCCAAACTATTGCAGGGTCAACTTGTTGCACCCGTATACCTCAAACCTCTGACACCGCCATATCCAAGGTGGTACAATGCAAATACCAACTGCGCGTATCACGCAGGAATTCAAGGACATTCGACAGAAGATTGCCTAGCCTTTGAAAAGAAAGTCCAAAGCCTGATCAACACTGGGGTTGTGAAGTTCGGGATGAATAATGGGCCGAATGTAGCAGGAAATCCATTGCTCGATCATGCTGAGAACCGGGTAAATGCAGTATGGACAGGAGAAGTCAGAAGGGTAAAAAGAAATATCGGTGAAGACAAGACTCCAATGTTAACAGTATGGGTCGAGATGGTTAAGGTAGGAATGGTGAGGGATGCAAACAGTTTAAAAATGGTTACAAAGAGGGTGTAGAATTGGTGCCCGCTCCATAAATATAGAGGTCATATCATACAGGACTGCGGGGACTTTCTGGTTAAAGTCCAAAAGATGATGGATGAGGGGGAGGCTGATAACTCGTATAATTATATAGTTCTTAGTTATGTTTTATTATTGTTTTGTGTCAAATACGAGTTATTATTGCTTAGTCTAATTGTGTTTATGATATTTTATATTTTTATGTAATTTGGTGTTTTTCACGAGTTTCTTTGAGTGATTTCAGATTACTAGGTTAAATCAAGAATTAAGGGCAAATCCAATTCAGTTCCAGTTCCGACACCTTTTTCCATATCAGCTATATCTGGAGTTTCACTAAAGCATTAAGGCTGAAATTTTTACAGTGCATAGTCAAGAGGCATATCTATCTTTTTCATGTTTTACACTTCTTGAAACGGAGTCGTTTTCCTTAGCGAAATCGACCATCAAGTTGGCTGATGTGCAATGACGTCTGTGCTGACCTGTTTTGGTATTTTGACCATATCTTCCGATCCACATGAGCAAATGATCTGATTCCAACGGCTATGGATCACAAACTGATAGGGAAACATTTTTCTAGAAGACAATTTGATCAGATCAAGCCTCCAACATTGACAAAATCAACCATCAAGCTGGCTGATCAGAATTGTCATACAATATGACGAAAATTGTTAGAAAAATGCACCCACCTATTATACCTACCTTTGAAATTTATAAAGCTTGTCTCTTGTCATTTAGCTCTCCAAAATGTGTATAAATAGAGGGCCTTGGATGATTGTAAGAGTATCATTATACATTGGTAGGATATTAGCCATTGTAATAAAATTCTCTAAGTTTTCTTCTTCTTTCCTTTCTCTAGTTTTCTTTTTCTTTATTTACTTATGCTTCTTACATTTCTTTTCATTTCATTCATATCTAGTATGTGTTGCTAATCATATTGTTGAGGTGATGAGGTGAAGCTCTTGGTAAATGCTAAGGTTAGTCTCTTAAACTTGAGCTAAAATGAATCATCATTTATAAACACTAGTATAGATAATATTTTCTTTTGGTTTAAAATCATACTTACAAAGTAGGGATCTTGATTCATTATTGACAAGGAAAATGGCACAGTAAATGCTTGGTTTCATAACCTTGATTTGTTGTAGACATATACCTTGGCATAAGGAATGCTTGGACTTTTTTTATGAGTTTTGAGGACACCAAATGAACATAATATCATATGCTATGGAAGTTGGACAATTTGGACTGAATTGCTAAACCTTCCGATTGGAACCTCCTTTATGTGTGGATTTCAATTGTGTAATAAAACAAGATTAATCTTAGCATAACACCAAGAGTGGATTCTCTAACCTCAACATCTTTTCTTATTGTTTTGTTTATATCTTGTTTAATTTCTTTTATGTTGTTTTGTTTATTTTGTTCTCTAATATCTTGTTTATCTTGTTTTGTTGTTGATTCCCTAATATCTTGTTTACTTTCTTTTTCTTATATATTTATAAACTTATACTTACTAATACGCTTCCCTGTGGTTCGACCTCGGACACCCGAGAATTTATTACTTGAACATAACCTGCACTTGGGTTTACAACTCTTAATTGAGTCTCCATCAAGTTTTTGGCGCCGTTGCCGGGGAGGCAATACTAAGTATATAAGTTTATAAGTATATTTATTTTTATTGGCTGGTTATACCGCCTAATTTTCTATATATTTATATTTATATTGTATATTAACTTTGTTTTATTTTTATTGGCTGGTTATACCGCCTAATCTGTATATTAACTTTGTTTTATGCTTGTTTGGCGACGTGATTTTAGATCTCGTCGTTTAGTTAGATTTTATTGTGAAACTTTTTCAGGTAATCTTTCTAATACAACTCCTACCATGGCTGACAATGAAAGTGTTCATGCTGAAGATGAGAACAGACAAGTACGCACCATGCGTGACTACTTGCAACCAACTCGAAGCTCATCACCCTCTTGTTTTATTTTTCCTCTCAATGCAAACAACTTTCGTTTTAAACCAGGTATGATAGCTTTGCTTCCAAATTTCCATGGGTTAGAATCGGAAAGTGCTTACTCGTTTCTAAAAGACTACGAGGATGTATGTGTCACCTTTAATGACCAACAATGTACAAATGAAATTGTCAAGCTAAAATTATTTCCTTTTTCTTTAAAAGATAAAGCAAAAATTTGGCTTCATAATTTAAAACCAAGGTCAATTGGAACATGGCAAGAATTACAAACTGAGTGTCTAAAGAAATTTTTCCCAGCACATAAAACTACTGCTTTGAAAAGACAGATTCAAAATTTCAATCAAAATCAAAATGAAGCATTTTCAGTGCTGGGAGCGTTTTAAAGATTTGTTAAGTTCTTGTCCACATCATGGTTTTGAAAAATGGTGTCTTATTAGTTTCTTTTATGAAAGTTTAACTCCCGAAACAAAACAATTTGTTGAAACAATGTGTAACGGTGAGTTTCTAGAAAAAGAACCTGAAGAAGCCTTTGACTACTCAAGCCTGGCACATAGATAATTCCTCTGAAAGTTCCAATAGATCTAATCTTGTTTCTAACAGAGGTAAATATCATTTTAGTCAAGAAGATGAGATAAAAGCTAAAGTAGCTAATTTGGCTAGAAAGATTGAAGCCATGGAACTTAGAGAAGTAAAAGAAGTTAAAACGGTTAAAAATGAAGAAAGTTGTGGAATTTGTGAAATCATGGGACACCCCACTTCTGAATGTCCAAACATTCCCATTCTTAAAGAAGCGTTGCATGATCAAGTAAATTCCATAAACACATTTAAAAAGCCTTTTCCTTCTCCTTACTCTGAAACGTATAACCCTGAATCGAGAAATCATCCCAACTTCAGTTGGCGGAATAATAATCATGTTCAGGTACCACAATCTCAAAAACCGGGCAACACTTTTTCCTATCAACCTTCACGTGTACAAACCTTGGAAGAGACATTGCAAGCATTCATGCAAACACAAGCAAATATGAATAACCAAACTTCACAGGACATCAATGAGATCAAAAACACCTTGTCCACATTGACAGCTTCATTACGCACTCAAGAAAAAGGTAAGTTTCCTGCTCAACCTCAGCCTAACCCTTCTACTCAATGTCTTGTTTCTTGCTCCAATGAAACTAAACAGGAAAATATCAGTTCTATCACAACTCTTCGAAGTGGAAAGGCAATTGACAAAAACATTCCATCAAAAGACCAAGATCCTCCTTCCCCTCCGAAAAGTAATGGTAAGGATGATGGTAAGTCTGAACTTCTTGAAAATTTGGACAAAGAAAAAGGTATGCATCTTGCTCATTTTCCTCAAAGGTTGCAAACAATAAAGAATTTGAATCAAAATGCAGAAATTTATGAACTTTTCAAACAAGTTAAGATTAACATTCCTTTATTGGATGCAATCAAACAAGTTCCATCCTATGCTAAATTTTTGAAGGACATGTGCACAGTTAAAAGGACACATAATGTACAAAAGAAAGCATTTCTGACGGAAAGTGTGAGCTCAATCATTCAGCACCTTACTCCACCAAAATTCAAAGATCCTGGATGTCCAACAATCTCATGCATCATTGGAAACACTAGAATAGAACTTGCATTGCTTGATCTTGGTGTTAGTGTTAATCTTTTGCCTTTTTCTGTTTATCAACAATTAGGTTTAGGTGAACTCAAGGAAACACCTGTTACACTTCAACTAGCTGATCGTTCTGTAAAAATTCCTCGAGGGATAGTTGAAGATGTTTTGGTTCAAATTGAAAATTTTTACTTCCCTGTTAATTTTATTGTTTTGGACACACATCCTGTTTCAAATCCAAATGTTCAAATTCCTGTTATATTAGGCCGTCCATTTCTTGCAACTTCTAATGCTCTGATAAATTGCAGGAATGGTATTTTGAACATTTCTTTTGGAAATATGACTTTAGAATTAAATGTGTTCAACATTTGCAAGCAACCTGGTGATGATTCAGAAGTACATGAAGTGGATTTCATTGAAGAACTTGTTCATGAACATCTCACCACTACCACATTCCATGATCATTTAGAAGCTTATTTAATTGAATGTGAGTTTGATAATGCTTCTGAAATTTCACACACTGATTCTTTGTTAAATTCTTTTCAGGATAAGCATCGTTGGAAACAAAAGTTTGAGGAACTCCCATCACTCACAAATGTCATGTACCATCAACTATTGAACCACCCAAGCTGGATTTAAAACCATTGCCATCCGAGCTAAAATATTCCTTTTTGGGAAAAATTCCTTCACAATGGAGCCCCCAAGATAAAAGGAAGTTTCTGAATGAGGTAAAAAAATTTCTATTGGGATGACCCTTACTTGTTCAAATATTGTCCTGATCAGATTTTTCGAAGATGCATTCCCGACAATGAGGTAAGTAGTGTAATTAAGTTTTGTCATTCCGAGGCATGTGGTGGTCATTTTTCATCAAAGAAAACTGCTGCAAAAATTTTACAGTGTGGATTTTACTGGCCAACTTTATTCAAAGATGCATATGAGAATTCTAAAATTCATAAAGAAAGAACTAAAGCCTTTCATGACAAGTTAATTTCAAGAAAAATATTTGATGATTGGGCAAAAAGTTCTACTTTATAATTCTAGACTTCACATATTTCCTAGTAAGTTGAGATCAAGATGGACTGGCCCATTTGTGGTTAAGCATGTGTATCATTATGGAGCAGTTGACATTGAGAATCCTAGAAATGGTAACGTATTCAAGGTAAATGGACAAAGACTCAAACTCTTTTTGGAAAATCATGTTACTCAAGAAGAGGTTGTTTTTCTTTCTGATCCTTGTTTTGAAAATAACTAGATGTAAATATAATTTTTACTAATCTTCAAAAAAAAAAAAACATTTTTTTTAACCCCGGTTAAATGGCAGATAACGGTACTCCGTGATTATTTAAGTCGGTTCCATCAGCTACCCACAAAACTGATATAGTATATAAATTTCTCTTTCAATTTCTCTTTCATTTTATTTTATTTTATTTTTTTTCAGGATGGATGATATTCTCACAAGATTGCAGAAACGATTTCCTCCTTTTCCTCGAAATATTTTACTGAAGCTTTACCAAGTTCGATTTGAAAGATTAAGAATGCTTATGCACAAAGGGATTCCTGAAGACATACGTTGGATAATTGAAGCCAAGGTACGTGAAGATGACTATCTTCCTGTTTTGCATTTACCAGGTACAGGTAGAAGCACTTTTGCAAAGAAGCGACGAGCAAAGCGCATGAGTTCAAATTGCCACAAATGTGCACGATGGACGTGTAACGGTAAATGTCGTTCTATTGGGATTCCGTCCTCTAATCGAGATGATAAAATTGAATTCATTAAGGATGGACTGAGTAAGGAGAATTTGGGTAATATGCAACTTTCTCTTGAGTCGCATCCTAGTGGAGACGTACAAAGATAAATTCTTGATTTATGGCCGCAATTCCAAAGGGAATGGCAACATCTTGGGAATCTGATGTTAAAAGACCCTGTTTGCCAGCTTGTAAGAAAACTGGATGGGAAGCATATCCTCGACTCATAGAAGGCGTTTAAGCCGTTTCTGGATGTAAAACCAGAGGAAGATGTGAGCCACAATCACAACTACAATAAATGACTTCTCAGCTTTTGGTTTGATTTGCAATAATTTCATTTCGGTTTAATTTACGTGTTGTTCGATTTGTGTAATTATTCTCTTTTTTTTTGCATTGGTCTTTTACGGTTGATTTTTCTTCTCTTTTTGATTTTCTTCCTGAAATCACGCAAAAATCTTTTGTTAGGTTAACATTTTCTTCTGACAGGTCAAATACACTTCCGGCGACATTATTACTCTTGTCCGATTCACTACTCAGTCCTCTATATATTACACCATGTACTCATTCTCTTTAAGGCACTTGAAAAAAAAAATGGAAAGTACTTCGTCCCAGCGCATTAAAAAAATTTGTGTCTTTGGAGGTGCTTATCCAGGGAAAAATAACATATTCGCTGATGAAGCCATAAGAGTTGGAGTAATACATGCCCAACAAAAGATCCAGTTGATTTATGGAGGTGGTAGTACGGGTTTAATGGGAGTAGTCGCTACAGCAGCACACGCCGGAGGAAGTCCAGTTCTAGGAATCGTGCCAAAACTATTCACAGGTTTTTGTGGACCTACCGTGGGTAAGGAAATACAAGTCCGGAGTATCCCTGAACGGATAACAATCATGTACCATTCTGCCGATGCATTCATTGCTTTACCAGGAGGTCTGGGTACATTGGAAGAAATAGCTTGCGTGGCTTCTTGGTCGTCTTTGGTCACAAATAAGAAACCCATTGGTTTGCTTAATATTAATGGTTATTTTAGTAATTTGCTTTCATATTTAGATAATGCTGTGGATAATGGATTCATGTTTTCAGAGGCAAGGAGAACCATAATTTCTGCTACAACCATTGAAGATTTACTCAAAAAGCTCCAAGCTTATGAGTATTTATCTGCTACGGTTGTTTCGCAAACGCTCGAAAAAAGAAAAAGAGATATGGACGAGCAAGGAGTGGATTGCACTCTGTCTTTGTGACATTATCTAACATTTCGTTTGTTGTGTCTCAGTTATAATAAGTGGTTAGCAACCTCTGCAGGTAATATCTCCTAAATTCTACCTTTAGTAGGGGGTAAGGGACATATTTTGCTAATTTAAAAAAAAAAAAAAAAGTTTGTTGTGTTTTAAGCAATTTAGAAGTATTCATTCTGAACAAGGTCTAAGTAAGGGAGACTTGAGACATACCTTGTCAGTTTGATTTTAATCTTTTTATGTTTACTTGTTAATTTTTGTTTAGTATTTTAGGATTAATTAGGTTGCATGAGTTTGTTTTGTTTTGAGTCTTAGTTATTCCTATTCTTATGTTATTAGTTCTTTTCTCTTACACATGATTCTTTCATTTGGGTTAATAGACTTACATTGAGGACAATGTAAGAATTAAGTGTGGGGGGAACGATTTAGGATTTCTTTTATTTTTGTCTACTATTTTTTTATGAGTCTTTATTATTATTATTATTATTATTTTAATGTGTTCTAGTTCCTTTTTAATACAATGATGAGATATGAATTGCATAAGTCTAAAATAGATTTATTAGTGAGAAGATTTTCATGAGAATTGAGCTTGATGTCAACCTTTTTATGAGCCAGTGTTAATATGATATGTTGATTGAGAAAGAAGCATGTTTAGACTTAATCTGACTTGTATAATCATCCTTGTGAGTTTTTGAGCCTATAATGATTGATGCATTATACAAATCAATCTAATTTCTTTGTTGAGTGCTCTTATGATTACATGATTCTCTAGAACTTGCTTTAAACCGTTTGAGACAATATTGATACATGTGACAACATGAATATGATAGAGGCATTAGGATTATAACCAGAGCCAAACAGCCATCCATTATTAATGTTCTAAGAGAACATCCCCACTAGTGAGCCAATTTGAGCCTACATTAAGTATGCTATTTTATTGGTAACCAGAACTTACACCTAGCCTAAATATACTTATATCCTTACCCTTGTTCTAAAGATGGATTATATATTTTGAGACATATTGCAAAAACAAGGGATACTTTTTGAAAATTTGGGTTAGAACGAAAGATTAGTACGGGGAAGAGAGAGGCAAAAGTCAAGAGAAAAAGAATGGGATCATTGTCAAATACATTCCCATATTAAAAAAAAAAAAATTCTTCTCTTGAACTTCTAGTTAAAGTAAAGAAAAAGATGTTACAAAGTTGGTTAGAATGAAGCAAAGGCTCAACATGAATATTTAGCCTATGTTATTATGTGCTTTATAAGAGTTTTGAGAAGTTTTATTCGTATGATCTTATTATGTCTCTAAACTTTATGAACACTTTGGAACCTTCGTGATATCTTTATCCTTTTGTTCTTTAACCACATTATAACCCTTTGGCCCCATTACAACCTTGAAAAAAAGCCCTCTTGATTTATGAAGTTGTATGATCTAAATAGTGGAGAATAGGTGGACAAGCAAGCATATGGTAGAACTGTTTTCATGAGATTGATTGAGTGTAAACACTTTACCACTACTTTAAAGAGTGAAAATCATGAGAGTATAGTGAGAAGTTGAGATTAAGTTGAATATGCACTATTTTGATTGAAATATGTTATGTTAATATTGGCTTAACTCATTTATTTACATTCAAGCATGAATTTTTGTGAAATTCTTTGAGCTATTGATTAGTTTATAAGACTTGTTCAAAGATTGTCTCTAATTTATATTGAAAGGATTAGGAGTAAATATTTTTAGTGTATGTAGTTGATAACTCGTATAATTATATAGTTCTTAGTTATGTTTTATTATTGTTTTGTGTCAAATACGAGTTATTATTGCTTAGTCTAATTGTGTTTATGATATTTTATATTTTTATGTAATTTGGTGTTTTTCACGAGTTTCTTTGAGTGATTTCAGATTACTAGGTTAAATTAAGAATTAAGGGCAAATCCAATTCAGTTCCAGTTCCGACACCTTTTGCCATATCAGCTATATCTGGAGTTTCACTGAAGCATTAAGGCTGAAATATTTACAGTGCATAGTCAAGAGGCATATCTATCTTTTTCATGTTTTACACTTCTTGAAACGGAGTCGTTTTCCCTAGCGAAATCGACCATCAAGTTGGCTGATGTGCAATGACGTCTGTGCTGACCTGTTTTGGTATTTTGACCATATCTTCGGATCCACATGATCAAATGATCTAATTCCAACGGCTATGGATCCGTAACTGATAGGGGTATATTTTTATAGAAGACCATTTGATCAGATCGAGCCTCTAACATTGACAAAATCGACCATCAAGCTGGCTGATCAGAATTGTCATACAATATGATGAAAATTGTTAGAAAAATGCACCCACCTATTATACCTACCTTTGAAATTTATAAAGCTTGTCTCTTGTCATTTAGCTCTCCAAAATGTGTATAAATAGAGGGCCTTGGATGAGCATTAAAGGCAGATTGGTAGGATATTAGCCATTGTAATAAAATTCTCTAAGTTTTCTTCTTCTTTCCTTTCTCTAGTTTTCTTTTTTTATTTACTTATGCTTCTTACATTTCTTTTCATTTTATTCATATCTAGTTTTGCTGCTAATCATATTGTTGAGGTGATGAGGTGAAGCTTTTGGTAAATGCTAAGGTTAGTCTCTTAAACATGAGCTAAAATGAATCATCATTTATAAACACTAGTATAGATAATATTTTCTTTTGGTTTAAAATCATACTTACAAAGTAGGGATCTTGATTCATTATTGACAAGGAAAATGGCACAGTAAATGCTTGGTTTCATAACCTTGATTTGTTGTAGACATATACCTTGGCATAAGGAATGCTTGGACTCTTTTTATGAGTTTTGAGGATACCAAATGAACATAATATCATATGCTATGGACGTTGGACAATTTGGACTGAATTGCTAAACCTTCCGATTGGAACCTCCTTTATGTGTGGATTTCAATTGTGTAATAAAACAAGATTAATCTTAGCATAACACCAAGAGTGGATTCTCTAACCTCAACATCTTTTCTTATTGTTTTTTATATCTTGTTTAATTTCTTTTATGTTATTTTGTTTATTTTGTTCTCTAATATCTTGTTTATCTTGTTTTGTTGTTGATTCCCTAATATCTTGTTTACTTTCTTTTTCTTATATATTTATAAACTGATACTTACTAATACGCTTCCCTGTGGTTCGACCTCGGACACCCGAGAATTTATTACTTGAACATAACCTGCACTTGGGTTTACAACTCTTAATTGAGTCTCCATCAAGTTTTTGGTGCCGTTGCCGGGGAGGCAATACTAAGTATATAAGTTTATAAGTATATTTATTTTTATTGGCTGGTTATACCGCCTAATTTTCTATATATTTATATTTATATTGTATATTAACTTTGTTTTATTTTTATTGGCTGGTTATACCGCCTAATCTGTATATTAACTTTGTTTTATGCTTGTTTGGCGACTTGATTTTAGATCTCGTTGTTTAGTTAGATTTTATTGTGAAACTTTTTCAAGTAATCTTTCTAATACAACTCCTACCATGGCTGACAATGAAAGTGTTCATGCTGAAGATGAGAACAGACAAGTACGCACCATGCGTGACTACTTGCAAACAACTCGAAGCTCATCACCCTCTTGTTTTATTTTTCCTCTCAATGCAAACAACTTTCGTTTTAAACCAGGTATGATAGCTTTGCTTCCAAATTTCCATGGGTTAGAATCGGAAAGTACTTACTCGTTTCTAAAAGACTTCGAAGATGTATGTGTCACCTTTAATGACCAACAATGTACAAATGAAATTGTCAAGCTAAAATTATTTCCTTTTTCTTTAAAAGATAAAGCAAAAATTTGGCTTCATAATTTAAAACCAAGCTCAATTGGCACATGGCAAGAATTACAAACTGAGTGTCTAAAGAAATTTTTCCCAGCACATAAAACTACTGCTTTGAAAAGACAGATTCAAAATTTCAATCAAAATCAAAATGAAGCATTTTTTCAGTGCTGGGAGCGTTTTAAAGATTTGTTAAGTTCTTGTCCACATCATGGTTTTGAAAAATGGCGTCTTATTAGTTTCTTTTATGAAAGTTTGACTCCCGAAACTAAACAATTTGTTGAAACAATGTGTAACGGTGAGTTTCTAGAAAAAGAACCTGAAGAAGCCTTTGACTACCTAGACCATTTGGCAGATAACTCTCAAGCCTGGCACACAGATAATTCCTCTGAAAGTTCCAATAGATCTAATCTTGTTTCTAACAGAGGTAAATATCATTTTAGTCAAGAAGATGAGATAAAAGCTAAAGTAGCTAATTTGGCTAGAAAGATTGAAGCCATGGAACTTAGAGAAGTAAAAGAAGTCAAAACGGTTAAAAATGAAGAAAGTTGTGGAATTTGTGAAATCATGGGACACCCCACTTCTGAATGTCCAAACATTCCCATTCTTAAAGAAGCGTTGCATGATCAAGTAAATTCCATAAACACATTTCAAAAGCCTTTTCCTTCTCCTTACTCTGAAACGTATAACCCTGAATGGAGAAATCATCCCAACTTCAGTTGGCGGAATAATAATCATGTTCAGGTACACAATCTCAAAAGCCGGGCAACACTTTTTCCTATCAACCTTCACGTGTGCAAACCTTGGAAGAGACATTGCAAGCATTCATGCAAACACAAGCAAATGTGAATAACCAAACTTCACATGACATCAATGAGATCAAAAACACCTTGTCCACATTGACAGCTTCATTACGCACTCAAGAAAAAGGTAAGTTTCCTGCTCAACCTCAGCCTAACCCTTCTACTCAATGTTTTGTTTCTTGCTCCAATGAAACTCAACAGGAAAATGCCAGTTCTATCACAACCTTTCGAAGTGGAAAGGCAATTGACAAAAACATTCCATCAAAAGACCAAGATCCTCCTTCCCCTCCGAAAAGTAACGGTAAGGATGATGGTAAGTCTGAACTTCTTGAAAATTTGGACAAAGAAAAAGGTATGCATCCTGCTCCTTTTCCTCAAAGGTTGCAAACAATAAAGAATTTGAATCAAAATGCATAAATTTATGAACTTTTCAAACAAGTTAAGATTAACATTCCTTTATTGGATGCAATCAAACAAGTTCCATCTTATGCTAAATTTTTGAAGGACATGTGCACATTTAAAAGGAAACATAATGTACAAAAGAAAGCATTTCTGACGGAAAGTGTGAGCTCAATCATTCAGCACCTTACTCCACCAAAATTCAAAGATCCTGGATGTCTAACAATCTCATGCATCATTGGAAACACTAGAATAGAACGTGCATTGCTTGATCTTGGTGCTTGTGTTAATCTTTTGCCTTTTTCTGTTTATCAACAGTTAGGTTTAGGTGAACTCAAGGAAACACCTGTTACACTTCAACTAGCTGATCGTTCTGTAAAAATTCCTCGAGGGATAGTTGAAGATGTTTTGGTTCAAATTGATAATTTTTACTTCCCTGTTGATTTTATTGTTTTGGACACACATCCTGTTTCAAATCCAAATGTTCAAATTCCTGTTATATTAGGCCGTCCATTTCTTGCAACTTCTAATGCTCTGATAAATTGCAGGAATGGTATTTTGAACATTTCTTTTGGAAATATGACTTTAGAATTAAATGTGTTCAACATTTGCAAGCAACCTGGTGATGATTCAGAAGTACATGAAGTGGATTTCATTGAAGAACTTGTTCATGAACATCTCACCACTACCACATTCCATGATCCTTTAGAAGCTTATTTAATTGAATGTGAGTTTGATAATGCTTCTGAAATTTCACACACTGATTCTTTGTTAAATTCTTTTCAGGATAAGCATCGTTGGAAACAAAAGTTTGAGGAACTCCCATCACTCACAAATGTCACTGTACCATCAACTATTGAACCGCCCAAGCTGGATTTAAAACCATTGCCATCCGAGCTAAAATATTCCTTTCTGGGAAAAATTCCTTCTCAATTGAGCCCCCAAGATAAAAGGAAGTTTCTGAATGAGGTAAAGAAGTTCTACTGGGATGACCCTTACTTGTTCAAATATTGTCCTGATCAAATTTTTCGAAGATGCATTCCCGACAATGAGGTAAGTAGTGTAATTAAGTTTTGTCATTCCGAGGCATATGGTGGTCATTTTTTATCAAAGAAAACTGCTGCAAAAATTTTACATTGTGGATTTTACCGGCCAACTTTATTCAAAGATGCATATGAGAATTCTAAAATTCATAAAGAAAGAACTAAAGCCTTTCATGACAAGTTAATTTCAAGAAAAACATTTGATGTTGGGCAAAAAGTTCAACTTTATAATTCTAGACTTCACATATTTCCTGGTAAGTTGAGATCAAGATGGACTGGCCCATTTGTGGTTAAGCATGTGTATCATTATGGAGCAGTTGACATTGAGAATCCTCAAAATGGTAACGGATTCAAGGTAAATGGACAAAGACTCAAACTCTTTTTGGAAAATCATGTTACTCAAGAAGAGGTTGTTTTTCTTTCTGATCCTTGTTTTGAAAATAACTAGATGTAAATATAATTTTTACTAATTTCCAAAAAAAATAATAATAATAATAATAATACATTTTTTTTAACCCGGTTAAATGGCGAATAACGGTACTCCGTGATTATTTAAGTCGGTTCCATCAGCTACCCACAAAACTGATATTGTATATAAATTTTTCTTTCAATTTCTCTTTCATTTTTTTTTTTTCAGGATGGATGATATTCTCAAAAGATTGCAGAAACGATTCCCTCCTTTTCCTCGAAATATTTTACTGAAGCTTTACCAAGTTCGATTTGAAAGATTAAGAATGCTTATGCACAAAGGGATTCCTGAAGACATACGTTGGATAATTGAAGCCAAGGTACGTGAAGATGAATATCTTCCTGTTTTGCATTTACCAGGTACAGGTAGAAGCACTTTTGCAAAGAAGCGACGAGCAAAGCGCATGAGTTCAAATTGCCACAAATGTGCACGATGGACGTGTAACGGTAAATGTCGTTCTATTGGGATTCCGTCCTCTAATCGAGATGATAAAATTGAATTCATTAAGGATGGACTGAGTAAGGAGAATTTGGGTAATATCCAACTTTCTCTTGAGACGCATCCTAGTGGAGACGTACAAAGAGAAATTCTTGATTTATGGCCGCAATTCCAAAGGGAATGGCAACATCTTGGGAATCTGATGTTAAAAGACCCTGTTTGCCAGCTTGTAAGAAAACTGGATGGGAAGCATATCGTCGACTCATAGAAGGCGTTTAAGCCGTTTCTGGACGTAAAACCAGAGGAAGATGTGAGCCACAATCACAACTACAATAAATGACTTCTCAGCTTTTGGTTTGATTTGCAATAACTTTATTTCGGTTTAATTTACGTGTTGTTAGATTTGTGTAATTATTCTCGTTTTTTTTTTTTTTGCATTGGTCTTTTACGGTTGATTTTTCTTCTCTTTTTGATTTTCTTCCTGAAATCACGCAAAAATCTTTTGTTAGGTTAACATTTTCTTCTGACAGGTCAAATACACTTTCGGCGACATTATTACTCTTGTCTGATTCATTACTCAGTCCTCTATATATTACACCATGTACTCATTCTCTTTCAGGCACTTGAAAAAAAAATGGAAAGTACTTCGTCCCAGCGCATTAAAAAAATTTGTGTCTTTGGAGGTGCTTATCCAGGGAAAAATAACATATTCGCTGATGAAGCCATAAGAGTTGGAGTAATACTTGCCCAACAAAAGATCTAGTTGATTTATGGAGGCGGTAGTACGGGTTTAATGGGAGCAGTCGCTACATCAGCACACGCCAGAGGAAGTCCAGTTCTAGGAATCGTGCCAAAACTATTCACAGGTTTTTGTGGACCTACCGTGGGTAAGGAAATACAAGTCTGGAGTATCCCTGAACGGATAACAATCATGTACCATTCTGCCGATACATTCATTGCTTTACCAGGAGGTCTGGGTACATTGGAAGAAATAGCTTGCGTGGCTTCTTGGTCATCTTTGGTCACAAATAAGAAACCCATTGGTTTGCTTAATATTAATGGTTATTTTAGTAATTTTCTTTCATATTTAGATAATGCTGTGGATAATGGATTCATGTTTTCAGAGGCAAGGAGAACCATAATTTCTGCTACAACCATTGAAGATTTACTCAAAAAGCTCCAAGCTTATGAGTATTTATCTGATACGGTTGTTTCGCAAACGCTCGGAAAAAGAAAAAGAGATATGGACGAGCATGGTGTAGATTGCACTCTGTCTTTGTGACATTATCTAACATTTTGTTTGTTGTGTCTCAGTTATAATAAGTGGTTAGCAACCTCTGCAGGTAATATCTCCTAAATTCTACCTTTAGTAGGGGGTAAGGGACATATTTTGCTAATGTAAAAAAAAAACAAAAAAAAATTTGATGTGTTTTAAGCCATTTAGAAGTATTCATTCTGAACAAGGTCTGAGTAAGGGAGACTTGAGACATACCTTGTCAGTTTGATTTTAATCTTTTTATGTTTACTTGTTAATTTTTGTTAAGTATTTAAGGATTATTTAGGTTGCATGAGTTTGTTTTGTTTTGAGTCTTAATTATTCCTATTCTTATGTTATTAGTTCTTTTCTCTTACACATGATTCTTTCATTTGGGTTAATAGACTTATATTGAGGACAATGTAAGAATTAAGTGTGGGGGGAACGATTTAGGATTTCTTTTATTTTTGTCTACTATTTTTTTTTATGAGTCTTTATTATTATTATTATTATTTTTAATGTGTTCTAGTTCCTTTTTAATACAATGATGAGATATGAATTGCATAAGTCTAAAACAGATTTATTAGTGAGAAGATTTTCATGAGAATTGAGCTTGATGTCAACCTTTTTATGAGCCAATGTTAATATGATATGTTGATTGAGAAAGAAGCATGTTTAGACTTAATCTGACTTGTATAATCATCCTTGTGAGTTTTTGAGCCTATAATGATTGATGCATTATACAAATCAATCTAATTTCTTTCTTGAGTGCTCTTATGATTACATGATTCTCTAGAACTTGCTTTAAACCGTTTGAGATTATATTGATACATGTGACAACATGAATATGATAGAGGCATTAGGATTATAACCAGAGCCAAACAGCCATCCATTATTAATGTTCTAAGAGAACATCCTCACTAGTGAGCCAATTTGAGCCTACATTAAATATGCTATTTTATTGGTAACCAGAACTTACACCTAGCCTAAATATACTTATATCCTTACCCTTGTTCTAAAGATGGATTATATATTTTGAGACATATTGCAAAAACAAGGGATACTTTTTGAAATTTTGGGTTAGAACGAAAGATAAGTGTGGGGGAGGAGAGAGGCAAAAGTCAAGAGAAAAAGAAATGGATCATTGTCAAATACATTCCCATATTAAAAAAAAAAAATCTTCTCTTGAACTTCTAGTTAAAGTAAAGAAAAAGATGTTACAAAGTTGGTTAGAATGAAGCAAAGGCTCAACATGAATATTTAGCCTATGTTATTATGTGCTTTATAAGAGTTTTGAGAAGTTTTATTCGTATGATCTTATTATGTCTCTAAACTCTATGAACTCTTTGGAACCTTTGTGATATCTTTATCCTTTTGTTCTGTAACCACATTATAACCCTTTGGCCCCATTACAACCTTGAAAAAAGACCTCTTGATTTATGAAGTTGTATGATCTAAATAGTGGAGAATAGGTGGACAAGCAAGCATATGGTAGAACTGTTTTCATGAGATTGATTGAGTGTAAACACTTTACCACTACTTTAAAGAGTGAAAATCATGAGAGTATAGTGAGAAGTTGAGATTAAGTTGAATATGCACTATTTTGATTGAAATATGTTATGTTAATATTGGCTTAACTCATTTATTTACATTCAAGCATGAATTTTTGTGAAATTCTTTGAGCTATTGATTAGTTTATAAGACTTGTTCAAAGATTGTCTCTAATTTATATTGAAAGGAGTAGGAGTAAATATTTTTAGTGTATGTAGTTTACTTATATTTTACTTTTTCAATGTTTGTGGGTATCGTTCTAGCAAACCCTCACGAGACTAAACTCGTCCACTAGGGACACCTAGGGGTTTAAAGGCTTGTGTCACATGCTAAGTGCCACCGTGATTTCCAACGAAAATGGATTAGATTAGATTTTCTTATTTTATTTTTATTGAGTCGTTGCTAGGGACTAGCAACAATCTAAGTGTGGGGGTGTGATAACTCGTATAATTATATAGTTCTTAGTTATGTTTTATTATTGTTTTGTGTCAAATACGAGTTATTATTGCTTAGTCTAATTGTGTTTATGATATTTTATATTTTTATGTAATTTGGTGTTTTTCACGAGTTTCTTTGAGTGATTTCAGATTACTAGGTTAAATCAAGAATTAAGGGCAAATCCAATTCAGTTCCAGTTCCGACACCTTTTTCCATATCAGCTATATCTGGAGTTTCACTGAAGCATTAAGGCTGAAATTTTTACAGTGCATAGCTAAGAGGCATATCTATCTTTTTCATGTTTTACACTTCTTGAAACGGAGTCGTTTTCCCTAGCGAAATCGACCATCAAGTTGGCTGATGTGCAATGACGTCTGTGCTGACCTGTTTTGGTATTTTGACCATATCTTCCGATCCACATGAGCAAATGATCTGATTCCAATGGCTATGGATCCGTAACTGATAGGGGTATATTTTTATAGAAGACCATTGGATCAGATCGAGCCTCCAACATTGACAAAATCGACCATCAAGCTGGCTGATCAGAATTGTCATACAATATGACGAAAATTGTTAGAAAAATGCACCCACCTATTATACCTACCTTTGAAATTTATAAAGCTTGTCTCTTGTCATTTAGCTCTCCAAAATGTGTATAAATAGAGGGCCTTGGATGAGCATTAAAGGCAGATTGGTAGGATATTAGCCATTGTAATAAAATTCTCTAAGTTTTCTTCTTCTTTCCTTTCTCTAGTTTTCTTTTTTTATTTACTTATGCTTCTTACATTTCTTTTCATTTTATTCATATCTAGTATGTGCTGCTAATCATATTGTTGAGGTGATGAGGTGAAGCTTTTGGTAAATGCTAAGGTTAGTCTCTTAAACATGAGCTAAAATGAATCATCATTTATAAACACTAGTATAAATAATATTTTCTTTTGGTTTAAAATCATACTTACAAAGTAGGGATCTTGATTCATTATTGACAAGGAAAATGGCACAGTAAATGCTTGGTTTCATAACCTTGATTTGTTGTAGACATATACCTTGGCATAAGGAATGCTTGGACTCTTTTTATGAGTTTTGAGGATACCAAATGAACATAATATCATATGCTATGGACGTTGGACAATTTGGACTGAATTGCTAAACCTTCCGATTGGAACCTCCTTTATGTGTGGATTTCAATTGTGTAATAAAACAAGATTAATCTTAGCATCACACCAAGAGTGGATTCTCTAACCTCAACATCTTTTCTTATTGTTTTTTATATCTTGTTTAATTTCTTTTATGTTATTTTTTTTATTTTGTTCTCTAATATCTTATTTATCTTGTTTTGTTGTTGATTCCCTAATATCTTGTTTACTTTCTTTTTCTTATATATTTATAAACTTATACTTACTAATACGCTTCCCTGTGGTTCGACCTCGGACACCCGAGAATTTATTACTTGAACATAACCTGCACTTGGGTTTACAACTCTTAATTGAGTCTCCATCAGTAGTTTACTTATATTTTAGTTTTTCAATGTTTGTGGTTATCGTTCTAGCAAACCCTCACGAGACTAAACTCGTCCACTAGGGACACCTAGGGGTTTAAAGGCTTGTGTCACATGCTAAGTGCCACCGTGATTTCCAACGAAAATGGATTAGATTAGATTTTCTTATTTTATTTTTATTGAGTCGTTGCTAGGGACTAGCAACAATCTAAGTGTGGGGGTGTGATAACTCGTATAATTATATAGTTCTTAGTTATGTTTTATTATTGTTTTGTGTCAAATACGAGTTATTATTGCTTAGTCTAATTGTGTTTATGATATTTTATATTTTTATGTAATTTGGTGTTTTTCACGAGTTTCTTTGAGTGATTTCAGATTACTAGGTTAAATCAAGAATTAAGGGCAAATCCAATTCAGTTCTAGTTCCGACACCTTTTGCCATATCAGCTATATCTGGAGTTTCACTGAAGCATTAAGGCTGAAATTTTTACAGTGCATAGTCAAGAGGCATATCTATCTTTTTCATGTTTTACACTTCTTGAAACGGAGTCGTTTTCCTTAGCGAAATCGACCATCAAGTTGGCTGATGTGCAATGACGTCTGTGCTGACCTGTTTTGGTATTTTGACCATATCTTCCGATCCACATGAGGAAATGATCTGATTCCAACGGCTATGGATCAAAAACGGATAGGGCAACATTTTTCTAGAAGACTATTTGATCAGATCAAGCCTCCAACATTGACAAAATCAACCATCAAGCTGGCTGATCAGAATTGTCATACAATATGACGAAAATTGTTAGAAAAATGCACCCACCTATTATACCTACCTTTGAAATTTATAAAGCTTGTCTCTTGTCATTTAGCTCTCCAAAATGTGTATAAATAGAGGGCCTTGGATGATTGTAAGAGTATCATTATACATTGGTAGGATATTAGCCATTGTAATAAAATTCTCTAAGTTTTCTTCTTCTTTCCTTTCTCTAGTTTTCTTTTTCTTTATTTACTTATGCTTCTTACATTTCTTTTCATTTCATTCATATCTAGTATGTGTTGCTAATCATATTGTTGAGGTGATGAGGTGAAGCTCTTGGTAAATGCTAAGGTTAGTCTCTTAAACATGAGCTAAAATGAATCATTATTTATAAACACTAGTATAGATAATATTTTCTTTTGGTTTAAAATCATACTTACAAAGTAGGGATCTTGATTCATTATTGACAAGGAAAATGGCACAGTAAATGCTTGGTTTCATAACCTTGATTTGTTGTAGACATATACCTTGGCATAAGGAATGCTTGGACTCTTTTTATGAGTTTTGAGGACACCAAATGAACATAATATCATATGCTATGGACGTTGGACAATTTGGACTGAATTGCTAAACCTTCCGATTGGAACCTCCTTTATGTGTGGATTTCAATTGTGTAATAAAACAAGATTAATCTTAGCATAACACCAAGAGTGGATTCTCTAACCTCAACATCTTTTCTTATTGTTTTGTTTATATCTTGTTTAATTTCTTTTATGTTGTTTTGTTTATTTTGTTCTCTAATATCTTGTTTATCTTGTTTTGTTGTTGATTCCCTAATATCTTGTTCACTTTCTTTTTCTTATATATTTTGTAAACTTTTACTTACTAATACGCTTCCCTGTGGTTCGACCTCGGACACCCGAGAATTTATTACTTGAACATAACCTGCACTTGGGTTTACAACTCTTAATTGAGTCTCCATCAGAGGCCCAGTTTTATGAAGAAATAGAGGAGGAAGTAGAGGTATTGAGAATGCAGCTGGCTACGGAATAAGAAGACCTTTGATTATCTATTACGATGAACCAGAGGAGAAAGTTATGTCGGTTATTGAGGAAATTATGCCTAAGTTAATATAGATTTGTCTTCTTTCTTGTCATACAAGGAAAATACAACTGCACCGTAGAAGTATGACTACAGCAAGGTTATGCCAAGATCTTTGAGTCAGCAAAATATCACAGGTGTAGGGAACTTAACACGAAGTGGAAGGTGTTATGCCCCTGAGATTGTTGAACATGGATCAACAAGAAAGGATGGAGGAATGGATAAAAGGAAGAAGGCAGCTGAACCAATCCATATTGAGATGGATTCGTCAAAAGAAGTAGAGAGGGGGTCAGCCTCGGTTAACAAGATAAAAGAGCCGGTGAACAAAAAGGAAGCTTGCGAGTTTTTAAAGTTCATAAAGCATAGTGATTATAGTGTGGTTGAGCAACTGTAGCGTCAACCAACAAGAATTTCAATCCTATCTTTTCTATTGAATTTAGAACCACACCAAAATGCCTTGTTGAGAGTTTTGAATCAGGCATATGTTGCCAACAACCTATCGTTGGAAAAACTAGATAGGGTGGTGGGAAATATTGCAGCAGACGATCATATGTATTTCAGTTATGATGAAATACCACTCAATGGTATCAGATCAACCAAAGCTCTTCACATAACAACCACCTACAAAGGGCACATATTACTAAGGGTCTTTTTGGATAACGATTCTTCATTAAATGTGCTACCCCTGGCAACCTTGTCCAAATTGCCAGTTGATATTTCTTATATGCTACCAAGTTGCATGGTGGTTAGAGCTTTTGATCGAACTAGACGGGAGGTAATGGGAACTATCGAGGTCCCGATGGAGACAGGTCCTTGCACCTATAATGTCAATTTCCAAGTCATGGATATTACCCCTTCCTACAATTGCTTGTTGGGAAGGCCTTGGATATATTCAGCAGGGGCTGTACCCTCATCTCTCTACCAAAAGTTGAAATTTGTTATGGAGGGACGTTTGGTCACTGTATCGGGAGAAGAAGACATCATAGCCTCTACATCTACTAGTTCCTCTTACATTGAGCCGAATGAGGAGGCTGTGGAATGCTACTTCCGATCCTTGGAGTTTGTGAATGCAATATTCGTCGCTGAGGGAAGAAAAATTCCGAAATCGAAGTGGTCCAAGAATACAAGATTGGGAGTGAGGACTACTGTAGAAAAGGGCTGCAGGGCTGGTAAAGGTCTCAAAAAGTATCTTCAGATGATGGCCATGGCAATTGAAATAGTGGGAAAGAAAGACCGATTTGGCTTAGGATATCTTTCGAAGGCCCATGGGAAGAGGAAACAAATTGAAAAGAACCGACAAAGGAGGATGGCCCGTCTCATGGGTATGGATATTGAGTGGGAGCCTATGACATTTCCACCAATCCTTCACAGCTTTCGCTCGGCCGGTTTTCTGTTTGGAGAAAAGAATTCAGATGATGTACTTATAATGATTGAGCAAGCCTTTGAGAGATTCTAGGTGAATAGAGATGAGCAGATACAGGATATGGAGATCTGCATGACCAGGGAGGAAAGAATTGAAAGTGAGAATGATAACTGGATGGTGCGACCTTGTCCACCAAGATATGGACTGACCAATTGGAGTGCAACCGAGCTGCCCATAGTCTTTAGGTCTATTCCAACGTAATGCTTTTAAACAAATCTTAAATATCTTTGCCCGAAGATATTAAGAATTTCTTTTGTAATGGGCTTTTGTCTAAAAGTTTTTCTTCAATAAATAACAAACACGATGCATTTCCTTCATATTAATGTGTCCATATTCTTTCAATTATGCTATTTGTTTTGCTTTCATTGTATATATGTTTTCCAATATTGTTTCTTCCCCACCTATTTACAGGTGTACGGATGCGGAATATGAGGACCTTCCTGTAGTAATTCTGAAATTGATTTTGAGAGACCCATTTGCACGGGTGATTTTGAGGCCGACGAAGATATTGAGGATTATGGTCTACCTCTGAACTTATTAAGGAAAATAGAACAAGAAGAGAAACAAGTACTTCCTCATGAGGAGCTATTGGAATTGTTAAATTTGGGAAGTAGTGAGGAGATAAAAGAGGTTAAAATTGGGACTACATTGTCGTCATCAATAAAGGGTGAATTGATAGCCTTACTCCAGAAATATGTAGATGCATTTTCATGGTCTACCAAGACATGCCGGGTTTGGATCCAGATATTGTGGTTCATAAGCTCCCTTTAAGGCCAGAATGCAAGCCAATTCAGCAAAAGTTGAGAAGAATGAGGCCGGACATGCTGTTAAAGGTAAAAGAGGAGGTAAAGAGGCAGTTTGATGTTGGATTCTTAGAGGTGGCAAAATATCCGAAATGGGTGGCAAACATTGTTCCAGTACCAAAGAAGGATGGCAAGGTGCGTATGTGCGTCGATTACCGAGATTTGAACAAGGCCAGTCCCAAAGATAATTTCCCTTTGCCTCACATTGATACTTTGGTGGATAATACGGCAAAGAGTTCCTTGTTTTCTTTCATGGATGGATTCTCGGGATATAATTAGATTAAGATGGCATTGGAAGATATGGAGAAAACCACATTTGTTACAATGTGGGGAACATTTTGCTACAAGGTAATGCCGTTTGGGTTGAAGAATGCTGGGGCAACATATCAGAGGGCCATGGTGACCTTTTTTCATGACATGATGCATAAGGGAATTGAGGTCTATGTTGATGATATGATTGCAAAGTCACAAGGAGAAGAGGAGCATATTGCAAATCTTAGGAAACTCTTTGAAAGACTAAGAAAGTTTCAACTCAAGCTAAACCCGGCAAAATGCACTTTTGGAGTCACTTCGGGGAAATTGTTGGGTTTTGTTGTTAGCAAAAGGGGAATTGAGATTGATCCGGATAAAGTGAAGGCCATCTAGTATTTTCCACCTCTACGTACTCAAAAAGAAGTAAGAGGTTTTCTGGGGAGATTGAATTACATTGATCGGTTTATTTCTCAGTTAACCGATAAATGTGATCCAATATTTAAGCTACTTCGAAAACGTGATCCAGGAGAATGGGATGAAGGGTGTCAGATCGATTTTCAAAAGGTTAAACATTATCTATCAAACCCACTAGTATTAATGCCATCTGTTTCGAATAAACCAATGATACTGTATTTATCAGTATTTGAGAGATCCATGGGTTATATCTTGGGGCAACATGATGACACTGGGAAGAAAGAACAAGCAATTTACTACCTCAGCAAAAAGTTCACAGATTATGAGCTGAAGTATTCATCGGTAGAAAAGCTGTGCTGTGCCTTAGCTTGGACTGCTCGGAGGCTCAGATAGTACATGTTGTACCACACAACGTGGTTGATCGCCAAGCTAGATCCAATCAAGTACATGTTGGAAGCTCCTTCTTTTTCAGGGAGGACGGCGAGATGGCAGGTTTTGTTGTCAGAGTATGACATTGTATATGTAAGTCAGAAAGCTATCAAGGGCAGTGTAGTGACTGAATTCTTAGCAAGTCGGGCAATGGAAGATTATGAGCCGTTGAACTTTGATTTCCCAGACGAAGATTTGATGTATGTTTCGCAAGCATATGAGGTTCCCCCAAAGAAGAAAATATGGAAGATGTACTTTGATGGGGCATCCAATGCCATGGGGCACGGAATTCGTGCAGTGCTCATATCCCCAGAAAAAGATTATTATCCTTTCACTACTAGATTGGATTTTGATTGTACAAACAATACTGCAGAATATGAGGCATGTACTATGGGCCTTCGTGCTATTGTAGACAAAAAGATAAAAAAACTAGAGGTTTTTGGAGATCAACTTTAGTGTATATCAATTGCGCGAAGAATGGGAAACCCAAGATACAAAGTTAATTCGATACTGAGAGCTCATACTGAGTTTGTTAGAGGAATTTGAAGAAGTAAATTCAATTATTTCCCCCGAAAAGAAAACTGAATGGCAGATGCTCTGCCCACTTTGTCATCAATGTTTAAAGTGAATGAAGTGGTTGAAGTCCTGCCGATCAAGATGAGCATATATGAATCTCCTGCCCACTGCTTGAGTATCGAAGAAGAAGCAGATGGTCTCCCTTGGTACAAAGACATTTGTGATACATCAAGAATCAACAGTATCCAGAGCGAGCAACAGAAAATGACAAGAGAACTATGAGAAGGCTAGCAATGAGTTTTGTTCTAGATAGTGAGATTCTCTATAAGAAAGGGAAAGATCAAGTCCTATTGAGATGTGTCGGATCTACCGAAGCTCGGAGAATCATAGAGGAAGTCCATGAAGGGATATGTGGCACCCATGCTAATGGTCACATGCTTGCAAAGCAGATTATGAGGGCATGATATTATTGGCTGACAATGGAAGGAGATTGCATCAGTTATTCTTGGAAGTGTCATAAATGCCGGATCTATGCAGATAAGATTCATGTGCCGTCATCGCCATTGCATGTCAAGACCGCACCATGGCCGTTTTCAATGTGGGGAATGTATATGATTGGGCTTATTACCCCGAAAGCTTCAAATGGACATCGCTTCATCTTGGTGGCCATAGATTATTTCACAAAGTGGGTAGAAGCTGCTTCCCATGCAAATGTAACAAAGTCGGTGGTATACAGATTTGTTAAGAAGGAAATCATATTTCGATATGGATTGTCAGCAAGAATTATTTCAGATAATGCTCTCAATTTGAATAATAAGATGATGAGAGAGGTATGTACTCAGTTCAAGATCATGTATCACAATTTGGCACCTTATCGTTCGAAGATGAATAGGGCAGTAGAAGCAGCCAACAAAAACATCAAGAAGATTGTCGAGAAGAGGACTGATGTGTACAAACATTGGCATGAGATGTTGCCTTTTGCTCTTCAAGCATATCGCATTTCGGTTCGCAAATCTACAGGGGCAACGCCGTTTTCTTTGGTATATGGTATGGAAGCTGTGTTACCTATTGAAGTTGAGATTCTTTCACTTCGTGTTTTGATGGAGGTTGGCCTAGAAGAGGCAGAATGGGTTAGAGCTCATTATGAACAGCTGAATCTCATCGAGGAGAAAAGATTGAAGACGATTTGTCATGGAAAGTTGTATCAGAAAAGGATGATTCGAGCTCACAACAAGAAGGTTCGTCCCAGACAGTTTCAAGAAGAGGAGTTGGTACTAAGAAAAATTCTCCCTATCGTATAGGATCTTAGAGGGAAATGGGTCCCGAATTGGGAAGGACCCTATATAGTAAAAAGAGCTTTTTCTGGAGGAGCATTGATTCTAACTCAAATGGATGGGGATGATTTCAGAAATCCCATGAATGCTGATGAATTGAATAAGTATTATGCTTGAAGAAAAAAAGAAAAGAAAAAGTGTGATGCTATGCACATGGGAATTCAAATGATTCCAAGTGTAAAAATGGAAATTCTATATATCTCCCCTGAGAATTGCTTGTCAAAGAGAATGTTCATGCTTGGTATGATAAATGGCCATCTTTCTTATCCCCTTCACTAAGAAGAAATTATCCCTAGTCACCCCTTTGAGCCTTAGAAATTATTTCTTTCTTTGAACCCTGATCAAGGAATTATCCCTAGTTACCCCTCAACACTGGAGGGCAAATAGGAGGAAAAATAATCAAAATCATGGCAAAGAAAAGAGAGTCATTGGAAAATGTGAAATCAAAGAATGGCAAATGAAAGCCAGCAATGAAAGAAAAGAGATTAAAAAAAAGAAAAAAAAAAGTCCAAAAAAAAAAGGGGACAAATGTTTCAAGAATGAATTCTCCTCAGGAAATGATCCTTGATCCAATCACCCTTAAACACGTTTTGGGCCTATTTTATCCTTTCCTTCTAAACCCGAACCTTGATCTATATTACGTGCTTTAAAAGTCCATTTTGATCAAGCATGGATATTTAATTTGAAAGGTTGTTCTCAGAATTTATCCCATCTTTTGAAATGACATTTTTACCTTGGAAGTATTTAGAATTCTCAGACGCGTGGTAGAATACAAAAAAAAAAGAAGAAGAAAAAGAAAAATGAGAGGTTTAAGCCAAAAACCCGCAAAGGGCGACTTAATACCGAATGGAGGACACCTGAGTTGAAAACCTGCAAAGGGCGGCTCAAGTACTGATTAAGGTTTGAATCAATGCTCCGTGTAAAGGGGGAAAAAGTATTCAAAAATTAGAGAAAAGGGGAACAACTCATTCTGACGTAACTACGGAAGCCGAGGGATTACCCAAGTAAATTGTTCATTCAAAAAAAATTTTAGATGGTTTGGAAAAATAAAGGTTCCAAGATATTCCGCATCCGGGGCATCTACAACCTATAGCTTTACATTTATCCTTGATATTCACTTTTACCATTTAAAAAATTTTGTTGCAATAAATTCTTGTTATCCTTCTTATGACATTTGCTTGTTTCATGTTTTTCTTTCATACATTTTTGAGATGCATTTTGTTTGTTATTGAATTGAATGATGATTAGTAAGCATAAAAATCTCTAAATAAAAGGATTTTAAAAGTATTACTAAGGAATAGATTTAAATCTTAGAAAAAGGTTTGGAAACCACTAATCCTGATGGAAAATTCACCAAGTAAAGGAAAACAATGAATGTTTTGGAGACCCCGTCATGAAGTCTGAAATTTGTGAATTTCAGCGAAGTCAGAAACTGTGACTGTTTGAAAATTTATCTTGAGTAAAGAGTTCCTTAAGTGCGGCATCAGTGAACAATTGAAGACTCCGTCATGAAGTCAGATAATCTGTGAACCTCAAAAAAACCATGGATTAGAAATCATGACACAATCAATTGATTGCATTCATCCTTAGGAAACATACAAGCATTTGCAAAGCATGTCATTCTCATCATTGCATTTAGCTAACACTGCAGGAATCAGGAAAACTTTGGCTCCCCCAAATCGATTTCATTCTGCTCTATCAAATGAGTCGATCCCCGAGACCATCGTCGAGGTATTTCCTTTTGTTTTAAATCGAATTCATTATGTTTTATCAAATGAGTCGAGCCCCGAGACCATCATCGAGGTATTTCCTTTTGTTTGAAATCGAATTCATTCTGTTTTATCAAATGAGTCAAGCCCCGAGACCATCGTCGAGGTGTTTCCTTTTGTTTTAAATTGAATTCATTCTGTTTTATCAAATGACTCGAGCCCCGAGATCATTGTCGAGGTATTTCCTTATGTTTTAAATTGAATTCATTCTGTTTTATCAAATGAGTAGAGCCCTGAGACCATCGTCGAGGTATTTCCTTATGTTTAACTCGAATTCATTCTGTTTTATCAAATGAGTCAAGCCCTGAGACCATCGTCGAGGTATTTCCTTTTGTTTTTTAATCGAATTCATTATGCTTCTCAAATGAGTCGAGCCTTGGGATAGTCGTCAAGGTATTTTTCTTTTTAAATCATGGATTAAACCTCCGGGCACCATTCTTAAGACCTTCAAGCACAAGTTTCCAGAGTTTTTACAGTTTTAAACAATGAACAAGTCTTTGGTGGTAATAACCAAAGCCTCTGATGGAGATATCCAGAGTTTTTCAGTTTTAAAAGTGAACAAGTCTTTGGTGGTGATAGCCAAAGCCTCTAGGGGAGATATCCAGAGTTTTACATTTGCTTGAGCAAGTCCTAGGTGGTGATAGCCGAAGCTTTTGGAGGAGATACCTAGAATTTTAAACACAGCTTAGCACAAGATAGGTTAAGCCCCCGAGACCATCGTCGAGGTCTTTTATTCTCTTGCAAATCGAACTCGTTTCCATAAGACGGGTCGAGCCTTGATTAGTCAGGGAACTCAATTTGAGGACAAAATCTTCAACTTACAGCTTTTTCAAAAAAAAACTTGAAAAAAGTATGATGATTGAAAACCCCTTTCCCTTTCCTTCACATGTGATTTCACTAACCGTACAAAGTTACTGTTTGTTTATCTTTGTCTGATTCCTGATTCTCAGCAATAGCCAAAGAGGGACAGCTGTAGACAACTAATTTTGTCTGGACCCCTAAATCAGGTATGTTTTCTTCCTAAATTGATGTTTCAGAATGCAAAAAGACTTTTCTCATCCTGCAGGTGGTACTCCCAGACTTAGTCTAAGAAAATGGACAAAAAAGTCAAACTTGAAAAAAGTCAACATAAAAAAAGTCTACCCTAAAAGTCAACTACTAAAAAAGTCAACCCACTTTCAAAATCAAAATTTGAAGTTCAATTGAAAGATGGTGAAAGAATTTTGATAATCCAAGGCTACATTGAAAGATATGGAGTTCGGAAGTTGGGTTACGGATTTTCAGTAGAAAAAAAACCCTAGTTCGGGAAATTTGGGGAAAAGTGCTTAAACGATCAAATTGGTCAGAATTAAAGGTTCCAAATGGAAGATAAGCATTTACTATGGTAATGGAGAAGCTACTTTGAAGAAAAATTGAAGGAAAAGTCAATTCGAAAGCAAAACCAGGCTTTGGAATCAAAAGGGCAAAAGGGTAAAATTGGAAAATTCGGGAAAAATAGAAAATGAGATCCAAAAATTCTGAAAATTTGCAGATCTCATTCTTAAATCATTTCAAAGAGATTGGCGAAAGCAAATTTGGATTCAGAGTTTGTTTACTAAATGGCCAAATCCCGGGCCCACTATCTAGAAATTCAAGCAGATAAATCCCCAAAAAAATAGTAAATGAGCTCCAAAAATTATGAAAACTTCCAGATCACACTTTTAATTTATTTCGAAGAGATTGGTGAGGAAAAATATGGATTTGGAGCTCGTTTAAAAATGGTGAAAGTTCGGGTGCACAAAAGGGCATTTTTGGAAAAAAAATCCAAAAAAATAGCAAATGGACTCGAAAAATTTTCAAAACTTCTAGAATTCAATATTTTATTATTTTGAAGGTATTGAGAAAAGAAAATTTGAATTTGGAGTTCGTTTGCTATTTATTTAGGTTCAGGGGTCAAAATGGTCATTTTATCGAAGAAACCGAAATGGGCTAATTTGTAATTAAGAAAAATATGAAAAAAGAAGGATTGCTGGGATTTTACCTCCTTTGATCAGCCAGCATAGAGGAGAAGAAGGATGCTTGATCAATTTAATTCCTTAGTCACTATCAAGCTCACATGCTACCACTAGTACCTTGCAAATGGTCCCCCTTCATCCAATGGCTTAGGTGCCTTGTAGAAAAGTTGAATACACCATTCAATGGCCAAGATTAAATTCCAAGATGACATTTTTATTTTTCATGAATGAACCCTCATCTAATGGCCAAGAATGGAAGAGCAAAACTCATCCAGAGGTGGACATCCATTCGGCCAAGCAAGGAAGTGCATGGGATTGTTCATTTTCATCCAATGGCTTAGGCCATGTACAAGGGCTGAGTACACATGTAAAGGGCTGGGATTAAATGCCAAGATGAAATTTTTATGTTGTCATGAAAGAATCCTCATCCAATGACCAAGAATAGAAGAGCACAACACATCCAAGGGTAGACACTCAAAGGGCCAAGCAAGGGAGTGCATGGGATTGGTCCTCTTTTTCATCTAAGGGCTGAGGTTATTACAAGGGCTGAGTACACATCTTAAGGGCAGCTATCAATTGGCAAGATGACATTTTTATGTTGTCATGAAAATATCTTAATCTAAAGGCCAAGATTGGAGGAGAAAAAATGCAAAAATCATCCAATGGTAGGCATGCCAACCGACAAAGAGGAAGGAGGAGAAGGAATGTTTGATTTTTTCCATATAGGCTGTCATTTTAAGAGCAAGGTCAGTAGCTAATTTAGAAAAAAAAAAGGTTTTTGAAAGAAAGGAATAAAAGGTTTTTGAAAAAAGCTTGAAGGTAGCCATTTTTACCATGATTTAGCATTGTTTTCTTCTTGTTTTCTATGTTGAATTCTTGATTTTCCATTTGTTTTCCTACTACATTTTTCATGTAAATCAAAATTTTAAATGTTTACTTAAGTTTTCATCTCTTCTTCTTCATCAAAAATGGTTGAAAATAAATCTTTACAAAATTCTCTACAAGGTTTTTGCCATGGCCGAATGACATGTTTGTTTGCCTTGATTTTTTTTTCTTTATTCTTCTTTGCATGCTTGATGCACCCAAAAGAGTGTATCTTATTTAACCTTGCACTAAAAAGATAAATTGTAAGTAAAGTAGTTAGCAAGGGTCGAGTCCTCAGGGATTGGGTTTTAGTTTATAAGTTAATAGTTTAAAACTTAAATTCAAGAACAATAAAAGAAAATGGGTTTTTGAAGCCAGATTTAAACTAAAGTAAATAATAAGAATAAGATGCAAGGCGGTATAACCAGCCAATACAAATATATATACTAAATTAGGCGGTATAACCAGCCAATAAAAATATATATACTAAATTAGGCGGTATAACCAGCTAATAAAAATAAAACAAAGTTAATATACAAATTAGGCGGTATAACCAGCCAGTAAAAATAAATATAAAAAATAAGCAAACTAAAAGTAAGAAAACAAATAAGTAAGAAGAATCAAATATGAAAAATATGGTTAAGGTTTCATTCTCCACCACTAGACATCATTAAGAATCAATTTCAGATCTATCAATATCAACCAACTATCAAAGTTAACAACCGTAGATAACAACAAGCTATGTTACCCCAATCTTTCCTTAGTTTGTCGTTAAATAGAACAAGCTCTCTATTTAATCTCTAACCATTAAACAACCTAGAATAAGCTCTCTAAATTCAATTTAATGGCAGCTTTATGATGAGAAAGATAGGTTGATCTAAGCAACAAACACATAAGCTCGGATTGTTCAACTTAGGTTATGTTCCACTTTGCAATTATTGAAAACTTGACCATAATCATTAATCACAAATTGCCACTTATGAATAGGAAATCAAGACAATTACACGGATCAAGACTCCTAAACTAGCAATAGATAATTATCAAGATCTATCTAGTTGTACACCTAAATAAATCTAGACAACATCATGAACAATTCTTGTAGAAGAACATAAGCAACTTTGATAGAAAATTAATGATAGATAGAATCTGAAAATCAATCACAAAACATGTCTAGGGCTTTGAAATCACCCTTAACCAAATAGAAGTTTAGCCTAGCATAGGCATTATAAACATAAACATAAAATTAAAGAAAATCTAAGAAGAAAATAAAAGAAAGAAAGAAGAAGAGGAAGAATATTAATTATCCAACCTCTTGCTCTCTCTAAAGAAAAAGAAAACTAGAGAAAAGAAAGAAAACTAGAGAAAAGAAAGAAGAAGAAAACTTAGAGAATTTTATTAAAATGGCTAATATCCTACCTATGTACAATATGATCCTCTACAATCATCCAAGGCCCTCTATTTATACACATTTTGGAGGGCTAAATGACAAGAGACAAGCTTTACAAATTTCAAAGGTAGGTATAATAGGTGGGTGAATTTTTCTAACAATTTTCGTCATATTGTATGACAATTTTGATCAGCCAACTTGATGGTCGATTTCGTCAATGTTGGAGGCCTGATCTGATCACATGGTCTTCTAGAAAAAGGTTCCCCTATCAGTTACGGATCCATAGCCGTTGAAATCAGCTCATTTGCTGATGTGGATAAGCAGATATGGGCAAAATAAGAAAACAGGTCAGCACAGACGTCATTGCACATCAGCCAACTTGATGGTCGATTTCGTCAATATTAGAGGCCTGATCTGATCATATGGTCTTCTAGACAAAGGTTCCCGTATCAGTTACGGATCCATAGCCATTGGAATTAGCTCATTTTCTGATGTGGATAAGCAGATATGGGCAAAATACGAAAACAGGTCAGCACAGACGTCATTGCACATCAGCCAACTTGATGGTCGATTTCGATAGGGAAAACGACTCCGTTTCAAGAAGAGTAAAACATGAAAAAGATAGATATGCCTCTTAGCTTTGCACGGCTACAAATTTCAGCCTTATTGCTTCAGTGAAACTCCAGATATAGCTGATATGGCAAAAGGTGTCGGAACTGGAACTGAACTGGATTTGCCCTTAATTCTAGTAATCTGAAATCACTCAAAGAAACTTGTGAAAAACACCAAATTACATAAAAATATAAAAGATCATAAACACAATTAGACTAAACAATAATAACTCGTATTTGACACAAAACAATAATAAAACATAACTAAAAACTATATAATTATACGAGTTATCAATGCTATTGTGGGAAACATGGTTTTAGAAGGTTTATTCAAGTATTCTAAGGTTCTGATTTTTACAAAAAAAAATGGAAAGGCTTCATGATCTTGATAATGAAAAGTGATTATGGTTAGGGGAGACGCTATGCCTATTTTGTACCAACCATGGAGCTTAACTTTCTTTGTTTTATTTACTAGTTTTGCTTGTTATTTGCTTTGCATGTCTATGCTTAATTTTTTACATGTTCTTTACATTATTTTTATGATATATTTGTTTTTATATTTCCTTTTTATGAAATAATATTCCCCTGTTTTTCTTCTTGATTATATCTTGCATTTTTGTTCATGTATCATACCTTGCATGTTGCCATGTTTGCATTTTATTATTTTGTCACATGACCAGTCAAATGCCTTCATTTTGTTTGCCTTGCATGTGCTTTTTCATCTTGTTTCTTGACTTTTTTGCATTTCCATGCCATGAGTTAGCATATCTTGATTTTTAGTATGCCATATGCTTGTGAAAATGCCATGATAAAATGCCATCATTTGGAGTATATGACCATTCGGCTACTCCATTTTTGCTTGCCTTGCATGTGCTTTTTCATCTTGCTTCTTGACTTGTTTACATTTCCATACCATGAGTTAGCATTTCTTGATGTTTAGTATGCCATATGCTTGTGGAAAATGCCATGATAAAATGCCATCATTTGGAGTATATGACCATTCGGCTACTTCCACTTTGTTTGCATTGCATGTGCATTTTCATCTTGCTTATTGACTTGTTTGCATTCCCATGCCATGAGCTTGTGTATTGATAACTCGTATAATTATATAGTTCTTAGTTATGTTTTATTATTGTTTTGTGTCAAATATGAGTTATTATTGCTTAGTCTAATTGTGTTTATGATATTTTATATTTTTATGTAATTTGGTGTTTTTCACGAGTTTCTTTGAGTGATTTCAGATTACTAGGTTAAATCAAGAATTAAGGGCAAATCCAATTCAGTTCCAGTTCCGACACCTTTTTCCATATCAGCTATATCTGGAGTTTCACTGAAGCATTAAGGCTGAAATTTTTACAGTGCATAGTTAAGAGGCATATCTATCTTTTTCATGTTTTACACTTCTTGAAACGGAGTCGTTTTCCCTAGCGAAATCGACCATCAAGTTGGCTGATGTGCAATGACGTCTGTGCTGACTTGTTTTGGTATTTTGACCATATCTTCCGATCCACATGAGAAAATGATCTGATTCCAACGGATATGTATCCGTAACTGATAGGGGTATATTTTTCTAGAAGACCATTTGATCAGATCGAGCCTCCAACATTGACAAAATCGACCATCAAGCTGGCTGATCAGAATTGTCATACAATATGACGAAAATTGTTAGAAAAATGCACCCACCTATTATACCTACCTTTGAAATTTATAAAGCTTGTCTCTTGTCATTTAGCTCTCCAAAATGTGTATAAATAGAGGGCCTTGGATAAGCATTAAAGGGACATTGGTAGGATATTAGCCATTGTAATAAAATTCTCTAAGTTTTCTTCTTCTTTCCTTTCTCTAGTTTTCTTTTTCTTTATTGTTGAGGTGATGAGGTGAAGCTTTTGGTAAATGCTAAGGTTAGTGTCTTAAACATGAGCTAAAATGAATCATCATTTATAAACACTAGTATAGATAATATTTTCTTTTGGTTTAAAATCATACTTGCAAAGTAGGGATCTTGATTCATTATTGACAAGGAAAATGGCACAGTAAATGCTTGGTTTCATAACCTTGATTTGTTGTAGACATATACCTTGGCATAAGGAATGCTTGGACTCTTTTTATGAGTTTTGAGGACACCAAATGAACATAATATCATATGCTATGGACGTTGGACAATTTGGACTGAATTGCTAAACCTTCCGATTGGAACCTCCTTTATGTGTGGATTTCAATTGTGTAATAAAACAAGATTAATCTTAGCATAATACCAAGAGCGGATTCTCTAACCTCAACATCTTTTCTTATTGTTTTTTATATCTTGTTTAATTTCTTTTATATTTTGTTTATTTTGTTCTCTAATATCTTGTTTATCTTATTTTGTTGTTGATTCCCTAATATCTTGTTTACTTTCTTTGTCTTATATATTTATAAACTTATACTTACTAATACGCTTCCCTGTGGTTCGACCTCGGACACCCGAGAATTTATTACTTGAACATAACCTGCACTTGGGTTTACAACTCTTAATTGAGTCTCCATCAAGTTTTTGGCGCCGTTGCCGGGGAGGCAATACTAAGTATATAAGTTTATAAGTATATTTATTTTTATTGGCTGGTTATACCGCCTAATTTTCTATATATTTATATTTATATTTATATTGTATATTAACTTTGTTTTATTTTTATTGGCTGGTTATACCGCCTAATCTATATATTCACTTTGTTTTATTTGTATTGGCTGGTTATACCGCCTAATCTGTATAATAAATTTGTTTTATGCTTGTTTGGCGACGTGATTTTAGATCTCATCGTTTAGTTAGATTTTATTGTGAAACTTTTTCAGGTAATCTTTCTAATACAACTCCTGCCATGGCTGACAATGAAAGTGTTCATGCTGAAGATGAGAACAGACAAGTACGCACCATGCGTGACTACTTGCAACCAACTCGAAGCTCATCACCCTCTTGTTTTATTTTTCCTCTCAATGCAAACAACTTTCGTTTTAAACCAGGTATGATAGCTTTGCTTCCAAATTTCCATGGGTTAGAATCGGAAAGTGCTTACTCGTTTCTAAAAGACTTCGAGGATGTATGTGTCACCTTTAATGACCAACAATGTACAAATGAAATTGTCAAGCTAAAATTATTTCCTTTTTCTTTAAAAGATAAAGCAAAAATTTGGCTTCATAATTTAAAACCAAGGTCAATTGGCACATGGCAAGAATTACAAACTGAGTTTCTAAAGAAATTTTTCCCAGCACATAAAACTACTGCTTTGAAAAGACAGATTCAAAATTTCAATCAAAATCAAAATGAAGCATTTTTTCAGTGCTGGGAGCGTTTTAAAGATTTGTTAAGTTCTTGTCCACATCATGGTTTTGAAAAATGGCGTCTTATTAGTTTATTTTATGAAAGTTTAACTCCCGAAACTAAACAATTTGTTGAAACAATGTGTAACGGTGAGTTTCTAGAAAAAGAACCTGAAGAAGCCTTTGACTACTTAGACCATTTGGCAGATAACTCTTAAGCCTGGCACACAGATAATTCCTCTGAAAGTTCCAATAGATCTAATCTTGTTTCTAACAGAGGTAAATATCATTTTAGTCAAGAAGATGAGATAAAAGCTAAAGTAGCTAATTTGGCTAGAAAGATTGAAGCCATGGAACTTAGAGAAGTAAAAGAAGTCAAAACGGTTAAAAATAAAGAAAGTTGTGGAATTTGTGAAATCATGGGACACCCCACTTCTGAATGTCCAAACATTCCCATTCTTAAAGAAGCGTTGCATGATCAAGTAAATTCCATAAACACATTTAAAAAGCCTTTTCCTTCTCCTTACTCTGAAACGTATAACCCTGAATGGAGAAATCATCCCAACTTCAGTTGGCGGAATAATAACCATGTTCAGGTACCACAATCTCAAAAGCCGGGCAACACTTTTTCCTATCAACCTTCACGTGTACAAACCTTGGAAGAGACATTGCAAGTATTCATGCAAACACAAGCAAATGTGAATAACCAAACTTCACAGGACATCAATGAGATCAAAAACACCTTGTCCACATTGACAGCTTCATTACGCACTCAAGAAAAAGGTAAGTTTCCTGCTCAACCTCAGCCTAACCCTTCTACTGAATGTCTTGTTTCTTGCTCCAATGAAACTCAACAGGAAAATGCCAGTTCTATCACAACTCTTCGAAGTGGAAAGGCAATTGACAAAAACATTCCATCAAAAGACCAAGATCCTCCTTCCCCTCCGAAAAGTAATGGTAAGGATGATGGTAAGTCTGAACTTCTTGAAAATTTGGACAAAGAAAAAGGTATGCATCCTGCTCCTTTTCCTCAAAGGTTGCAAACCATAAAGAATTTGAATCAAAATGCAGAAATTTATGAACTTTTCAAACAAGTTAAGATTAACATTCCTTTATTGGATGCAATCAAACAAGTTCCATCTTATGCTAAATTTTTGAAGGACATGTGCACAGTTAAAAGGAAACATAATGTACAAAAGAAAGCATTTCTGACGGAAAGTGTGAGCTCAATCATTCAGCACCTTACTCCACCAAAATTCAAAGATCCTGGATGTCCAACAATCTCATGCATCATTGGAAACACTAGAATAGAACGTGCATTGCTTGATCTTAGTGCTAGTGTTAATCTTTTGCCTTTTTCTGTTTATCAACAGTTAGGTTTAGGTGAACTCAAGGAAACACCTGTTACACTTCAACTAGCTGATCGTTCTGTAAAAATTCCTCGAGGGATAGTTGAAGATGTTTTGGTTCAAATTGATAATTTTTACTTCCCTGTTGATTTTATTGTTTTGGACACACATCCTGTTTCAAATCCAAATGTTCAAATTCCTGTTATATTAGGCCGTCCATTTCTTGCAACTTCTAATGCTCTGATAAATTGCAGGAATGGTATTTTGAACATTTCTTTTGGAAATATGACTTTAGAATTAAATGTGTTCAACACTTGCAAGCAACCTGGTGATGATTCAGAAGTACATGAAGTGGATTTCATTGAAGAACTTGTTCATGAACATCTCACCACTACCACATTCCATGGTCCTTTAGAAGCTTATTTAATTGAATGTGAGTTTGATAATGCTTCAGAAATTTCACACACTGATTCTTTGTTAAATTCTTTTCAGGATAAGCATTGTTGGAAACAAAAGTTTGAGGAACTTCCATCACTCACAAATGTCACTGTACCATCAACTATTGAACCACCCAAGCCGGATTTAAAACCATTGCCATCCGAGCTAAAATATTCCTTTTTGGGTGAGAATGAAACTTTTCCAGTCATAAATGAACTTGAGGAACTCACAAATGATGCATATGAGAATTCTAAAATTCATAAAGAAAGAACTAAAGCCTTTCATGACAAGTTAATTTCAAGAAAAACATTTGATGTTGTGCAAAAAGTTCTACTTTATAATTCTAGACTTCACATATTTCCTGGTAAGTTGAGATCAAGATGGACTGGCCCATTTGTGGTTAAGCATGTGTATCATTATGGAGCAGTTGACATTGAGAATCCTCAAAATGGTAACGTATTCAAGGTAAATGGACAAAGACTCAAACTCTTTTTGGAAAATAATGTTACTCAAGAAGAGGTTATTTTTCTTTCTGATCCTTGTTTTGAAAATAACTAGATGTAAATATAATTTTTACTAATCTTCAAAAATAAAAAAATAAAAAAAAAAAATACATTTTTTTTACCCCGGTTAAATGGCGGATAACGGTACTCCGTGATTATTTAAGTCGGTTCCATCAGCTACCCACAAAACTGATATTGTATATAAATTTCTCTTTCAATTTCTCTTTCAATTTATTATTATTATTTTTTTTTCAGGATGGATGATATTCTCAAAAGATTGCAGAAACGATTTCCTCCTTTTCCTCGAAATATTTTACTGAAGCTTTACCAAGTTCGATTTGAAAGATTAAGAATGCTTATGCACAAAGGGATTCCTGAAGACATACGTTGGATAATTGAAGCCAAGGTACGTGAAGATGAATATCTTCCTGTTTTGCATTTACCAGGTACAGGTAGAAGCACTTTTGCAAAGAAGCGACGAGCAAAGCGCATGAGTTCAAATTGCCACAAATGTGCACGATGGACGTGTAACGGTAAATGTCGTTCTATTGGGATTCCGTCCTCTAATCGAGATGATAAAATTGAATTCATTAAGGATGGACTGAGTAAGGAGAATTTGGGTAATATCCAACTTTCTCTTGAGACGCATCCTAGTGGAGACGTACAAAGAGAAATTCTTGATTTATGGCCGCAATTCCAAAGGGAATGGCAACATCTTGGGAATCTGATGTTAAAAGACCCTGTTTGCCAGCTTGTAAGAAAACTGGATGGGAAGCATATCCTCGACTCATAGAAGGCGTTTAAGCCGTTTCTGGACGTAAAACCAGAGGAAGATGTGAGCCACAATCACAACTACAATAAATGACTTCTCAACTTTTGGTTTGATTTGCAATAACTTCATTTCGGTTTAATTTACGTGGTGTTAGATTTGTGTAATTATTCTCGTTTTTTTTTTTGCATTAGTCTTTTACGGTTGATTTTTCTTCTCTTTTTGATTTTCTTCCTGAAATCATGCAAAAATCTTTTGTTAGGTTAACATTTTCTTCTGACAGGTCAAATACACTTTCGGCGACATTATTACTCTTGTCTGATTCATTACTCAGTCCTCTATATATTACACCATGTACTCATTCTCTTTCAGGCACTTGAAAAAAAAATGGAAAGTATTTCGTCCCAGCGCATTAAAAAAATTTGTGTCTTTGGAGGTGCTTATCCAGGGAAAAATAACATATTCGCTGATGAAGCCATAAGAGTTGGAGTAATACTTGCCCAACAAAAGATCCAGTTGATTTATGGAGGCGGTAGTACGGGTTTAATGGGAGCAGTCGCTACATCAGCACACGCCGGAGGAAGTCCAGTTCTAGGAATCGTGCCAAAACTATTCACAGGTTTTTGTGGACCTACCGTGGGTAAGGAAATACAAGTCTGGAGTATCCCTGAACGGATAACAATCATGTACCATTCTGCCGATGCATTCATTGCTTTACTAGGAGGTCTGGGTACATTGGAAGAAATAGCTTGCGTGGCTTCTTGGTCATCTTTGGTCACAAATAAGAAACCCATTGGTTTGCTTAATATTAATGGTTATTTTAGTAATTTGCTTTCATATTTAGATAATGCTGTGGATAATGGATTCATGTTTTCAGAGGCAAGGAGAACCATAATTTCTGCTACAACCATTGAAGATTTACTCAAAAAGCTCCAAGCTTATGAGTATTTATCTGCTACGGTTGTTTCGCAAACGCTCGGAAAAAGAAAAAGAGATATGGACGAGCAAGGAGTGGATTGCACTCTGTCTTTGTGACATTATCTAACATTTTGTTTGTTGTGTCTCAGTTATAATAAGTGGTTAGCAACCTCTGTAGGTAATATCTCCTAAATTCTACCTTTAGTAGGGGGTAAGGGACATATTTTGCTATTTAAAAAAAAAAATTGTTGTGTTTTAAGCCATTTAGAAGTATTCATTCTGAACAAGGTCTGAGTAAGGGAGACTTGAGACATACCTTGTCAGTTTGATTTTAATCTTTTTATGTTTACTTGTTAATTTTTGTTAAGTATTTTAGGATTATTTAGGTTGCATGAGTTTGTTTTGTTTTGAGTCTTAGTTATTCCTATTCTTATGTTATTAGTTCTTTTCTCTTACACATGATTCTTTCATTTGGGTTAATAGACTTACATTGAGGACAATGTAAGAATTAAGTGTGGGGGGAACGATTTAGGATTTCTTTTATTTTTGTCTACTATTTTTTTTTATGAGTCTTTATTATTATTATTATTATTTTAATGTGTTCTAGTTCCTTTTTAATACAATGATGAGATATGAATTGCATAAGTCTAAAACAGATTTATTAGTGAGAAGATTTTCATGAGAATTGAGCTTGATGTCAACCTTTTTATGAGCCAATGTTAATATGATATGTTGATTGAGAAAGAAGCATGTTTAGATTTAATCTGACTTGTATAATCATCCTTGTGAGTTTTTGAGCCTATAATGATTGATGCATTATACAAATCAATCTAATTTCTTTCTTGAGTGCTCTTATGATTACATGATTCTCTAGAACTTGCTTTAAATCGTTTGAGACTATATTGATACATGTGACAACATGAATATGATAGAAGCATTAGGATTATAACCAGAGCCAAACAGCCATCCATTATTAATGTTCTAAGAGAACATCCCCACTAGTGAGCCAATTTGAGCCTACATTAAATATGCTATTTTATTGGTAACCAGAACTAACACCTAGCCTAAATATACTTATATCCTTACCCTTGTTCTAAAGATGGATTATATATTTTGAGACATATTGCAAAAACAAGGGATACTTTTTGAAAATTTGGGTTAGAACGAAAGATAAGTGTGGGGGAGGAGAGAGGCAAAAGTCAAGAGAAAAAGAAAAGGGATCATTGTCAAATACATTCCCATATTAAAAAAATAAAAAATAAAAAAAATCTTCTCTTGAACTTCTAGTTAAAGTAAAGAAAAAGATGTTACAAAGTTGGTTAGAATGAAGCAAAGGCTCAACATGAATATTTAGCCTATGTTATTATGTGCTTTATAAGAGTTTTGAGAAGTTTTATTCGTATGATCTTATTATGTCTCTAAACTCTATGAACTCTTTGGAACCTTTGTGATATCTTTATCCTTTTGTTCTTTAACCACATTATAACCCTTTGGCCCCATTACAACCTTGAAAAAAGACCTCTTGATTTATGAAGTTGTATGATCTAAATAGTGGAGAATAGGTGGACAAGCAAGCATATGGTAGAACTGTTTTCATGAGATTGATTGAGTGTAAACACTTTACCACTACTTTAAAGAGTGAAAATCATGAGAGTATAGTGAGAAGTTGAGATTAAGTTGAATATGCACTATTTTGATTGAAATATGTTATGTTAATATTGGCTTAACTCATTTATTTACATTCAAGCATGAATTTTTGTGAAATTCTTTGAGCTATTGATTAGTTTATAAGACTTGTTCAAAGATTGTCTCTAATTTATATTGAAAGGATTAGGAGTAAATATTTTTAGTGTATGTAGTTTACTTATATTTTAGTTTTTCAATGTTTGTGGGTATCGTTCTAGCAAACCCTCACGAGACTAAACTCGTCCACTAGGGACACCTAGGGGTTTAAAGGCTTGTGTCACATGCTAAGTGCCACCATGATTTCCAACGAAAATGGATTAGATTAGATTTTCTTATTTTATTTTTATTGAGTCGTTGCTAGGGACTAGCAACAATCTAAGTGTGGGGGTGTGATAACTCGTATAATTATATAGTTCTTAGTTATGTTTTATTATTGTTTTGTGTCAAATACGAGTTATTATTGCTTAGTCTAATTGTGTTTATGATATTTTATATTTTTATGTAATTTGGTGTTTTTCACGAGTTTCTTTGAGTGATTTCAGATTACTAGGTTAAATCAAGAATTAAGGGCAAATCCAATTCAGTTCCAGTTCCGACACCTTTTGCCATATCAGCTATATCTGGAGTTTCACTGAAGCATTAAGGCTGAAATTTTTACAGTGCATAGTTAAGAGGCATATCTATCTTTTTCATGTTTTACACTTCTTGAAACGGAGTCATTTTCCCTAGCGAAATCGACCATCAAGTTGGCTGATGTGCAATGACGTCTGTGCTGAGATGTTTTGGTATTTTGACCATATCTTCCGATCCACATGAGCAAATGATCTAATTCTAACGGATATGGATCCGTAACTGATAGGGGTATATTTTTCTAGAAGACCATTTGATCAGATCGAGCCTCCAACATTGACAAAATCGACCATCAAGCTGGCTGATCAGAATTGTCATACAATATGACGAAAATTGTTAGAAAAATGCACCCACCTATTATACCTACCTTTGAAATTTATAAAGCTTGTCTCTTGTCATTTAGCTCTCCAAAATGTGTATAAATAGAGGGCCTTGGATGAGCATTAAAGGGACATTGGTAGGATATTAGCCATTGTAATAAAATTCTCTAAGTTTTCTTCTTCTTTCCTTTCTCTAGTTTTCTTTTTCTTTATTTACTTATGTTTCTTACATTTCTTTTCATTTTATTCATATCTAGTATGTGTTGCTAATCATATTGTTGAGGTGATGAGGTGAAGCTTTTGGTAAATGCTAAGGTTAGTCTCTTAAAAATGAGCTAAAATGAATCATCATTTATAAACACTAGTATAGATAATATTTTCTTTTGGTTTAAAATCATACTTGCAAAGTAGGGATCTTGATTCATTATTGACAAGGAAAATGGCACAGTAAATGCTTGGTTTCATAACCTTGATTTGTTGTAGACATATACCTTGGCATAAGGAATGCTTGGACTCTTTTTATGAGTTTTGAGGACACCAAATGAACATAATATCATATGCTATGGACGTTGGACAATTTGGACTGAATTGCTAAACCTTCCGATTGGAACCTCCTTTATGTGTGGATTTCAATTGTGTAATAAAACAAGATTAATCTTAGCATAACACCAAGAGTGGATTCTCTAACCTCAACATCTTTTCTTATTGTTTTTTATATCTTGTTTAATTTCTTTTATATTTTGTTTATTTTGTTCTCTAATATCTTGTTTATCTTATTTTGTTGTTGATTCCCTAATATCTTGTTTACTTTCTTTGTCTTATATATTTATAAACTTATACTTACTAATACGCTTCCCTGTGGTTCGACCTCGGACACCCGAGAATTTATTACTTGAACATAACCTGCACTTGGGTTTACAACTCTTAATTGAGACTCCATCATGTATCTTGATTTTAGTATATCATATGCTTGTGAAAATGTCATGAGATTATGTATTTTGATATGATTTTCCATGTACTTGTTTTATTTACTAGATAGGATTGCATTAGAGTACCATGTTACCATTCGGCCTCTTCATGCATTCTTTGCCTTGTGTGTGCATTTGCATTTTGTTTAGGTACCATGTTAGCTAGGATTATGCCATGAAATTGTGTATTAGTTGTTGCTTGTTCAAGCATTAGTATTAGGTTTATTGGTCACTGTATGTTCATAGTATTGCCATGTATTCTCATTACATTTTAGGTCTAGGCCATATTGGTATTGCCATGCATATTAGGTCTTAAAGTATATTGGTATTGCCATGCATTGCTATGCTACTTAGTTCTTAGGTCACATTAGCATTTTCATGCATATTCGTAACATATTATGTCTAAGCCACATTTGCATTATCAAGCAATTCATGCATATTAAGTTAGGTTAACATTAATTGCCATGCAAACTCATGCTAGGCATTTAGGTTATTTTGAATTGTCATGCATTTCCTATATCATTTAGGCTTTAGATCATGCATTTCATACATTTCATTTGCTGTATGATCATGCATTTCATGTCATGACACATGATTATTGACTTAGACCAATCAATGGCTCAAAGCCATGCTCACTTGAGTATACTTGCGGAAAATTAAAGGGTTATTAAATTGATTATTTTACCTTTGTGATTTTTTTTTAATTAGCCAATTTTTGTCCAAGGTTTTTAAATGTTTTAGCTACTGTTTGTAGGTCTTTAGGAGGGTCTTCAACATTTTTACTTTGATTTTTAAATGATTTTACCAAAGGCAAAAAAAATGTGTTTTAGTAAAACAGTTTTTTCATACAGTACTCAAACTTTTCTAATTTTTGTAGGAAGTAATCTTTAATCAGAAAATTAAGCTAATTTTTTCTCGTGTAGTTTTACATGTTTTGAGTCTCCAGTAACTTTTTTAGATTTTTTGAATTTTTAAAAATAGGCTAAAAAACCATGTGTCAAAATCGGACAGTAGAGGTAGATTTGAGTTCAAAAGAAAAACAATGGTTGAATTTGGCTAAGGCATCTAGAGGGGGTTGGTTAGAAGCTTTAGCTACTGTCTTAGGATAGTTTCTAAGCCTTTTTAAACTTTAAAAATGATTTTATAAACCTCGGGTTAAGGAAGGTCAAATTCGGGATTTAAAACTTAGGAAATTAGAGCCATTTTAAAAGGGTTTGGCTAGGGTTTTATTTCTAATCCAATATCTTCAAAATTGTTTTCAAACAATTACAAAGTATTTTGATTTTAAAAAATTTAATTTGATATATTTTCCTAAGGTAGCCGGATATCTTTTTAGATATACGGATTTTCATAATTAAAGGAAAAATAATACATTTTCATGCATTGCATTTTCCATGTTCATCATACTATATAATATGTCATTTTTTATCATTTCTATGATATTGTTATTATTTTGATTTATTTTATAGTGTTATGTTGTTTGTTATATGTCTTTGAATATTATATGTTATTCTATGCTTTTTATTTAGTTTTTCACTTTGTCACATTATTTAGCATATACTATGTTCATGCATTATTATTTCTATTTTCATGCATATTCCATGATAGCATTATATTATGTTTCATGTCATTTCATGTCACTTAGATTATATTCCATGTCATTTAGATTATATTATTTAGAATATGCCATGTCATTTAAAATATGCCACATCATTTACATTTGCCATGTCATTTAAACCATTTTATTCCATTTAAAATATGCCATGTTACTTCGGTTATTTCCTTTCATATAGAATAAATTATGTCACTTAGAACATTTCATTTCATTTAGGATATTTCATTTCACTTAGAATAGACCATGATACTTAGGATTTTTCATTTCATATAGAATATACTATGCCATTTAAATTATATCATATCATTTAGGTTGCATTATATTCTCTATACTTTTATATGTCATTTTATTTATGTCACACATGTTCATATTTATTTTTTTTAAAATGTTTTGAAAAAGATAATGATTTTCAATAAAATAAAGATATTCCCGAGTTAAAATAATTCATGAGTTCTCTGCCGGGTTTGCTGGGGAGGATATCATCAATTATCATTAATAACGGAATATTTTCTTTAAAACGAGAATTATTCAGAAAATTTTCCAAATAAATAAAAAATTCTATATTTTGCCACGTTTGTCGGGAAATATAGGAAATTTTTGAATTAATAAATTCCGGATCATTTTCAATTAAAAAATGGAATTATTTTTCTTTAAATTGGGAATTAACTTGAAATACTAAATTAAAAACCAACTTTATACCGAGACTTGAGATAACACATGATTAATAAGGTACTGTTTTATATGGGTGTTGTGGGGGTGCTAATCCTTCCCCGCACGTAACTGAGTCCCGAACCCGATTCTTTGATTTTCTCTGGTTTATAACGCAGACTTGAAATTGGTTTTTAAAATGTTTTAATTAATTTTAAAATGTTTTATAAAACAAGTTTTAATAGATGGCCGATCACATCTAGCTAAAAAAGATTGGTGGCGACTCCATGTTTTTTTTAAGGTCATTTTCAAAGCCTTCATTTTTAAAGAGGAATTAAGTCGACTTTTCCTCCGTTTTTTAATGTCATGCTTAACGAATAATAAATTCTTGCGAAGAGACTTATTATTTTTTAGGTTGCGACAAATGCCATGTATTGCATGTAAATCATGATCCGAGATCCTGCAGACGTCCGGGTGCTTCTATGTTTTTGCTTCCGCTGTTATGTATTTAATTTTTGTTGTATGCATGAGCTCGGACGATTCCCAACAATGGTATCAAAGCCAAGGATCCGCTGATTTCATGTGATTGTTGCATGTCAATTCTTGTGATAAGCATGTCAGATGTTTTATGTGTCGATTTTGCTAGTTTCGGTTAGTTTGTTTTCTTGAAAAATCATTTTTCATTAAAAACTGTACATTCTGGTCAGTGGCTGTTTAGTGGCTTAAATCGAATTTTTAAAATGTTTAAAAATTTTTCTATGCAATCCGGGTTAAAGCCATAACATGCCTAAATGAAACCGAGTCGTTTCGAAGCCTAGAACGTCATTTTTGGTGTCCCTTTTTGGGGTTGTTTTTGGTCTTTAAATAAACGATTTTCTAAATGTTTTAGTTCTGGAAATTGTGTTTATAAACTAAATTTAAAGTTCTAAAATTGATTTGGTTTTAAAATTGTTTAAACAAAATCTTTTACGAGGCCTAAAACGATGTTAGTGCAATGCTGAAATTTTATGGGCTGTTTTGTAGGTGCTCGCGTGCCTTGAAACTTCGAGCATGAGTGTGGAATCGTTCCACATGATTGCTGGAATTTTACAACAGCATATGAGGTGAATACAATTAATCTTTTATGGCTGGTCTGGGCATGGAACATGGCTGGAACGACGGCAAACGTTGCTGCACTCGTTGCACCCGAAGCGCGGTTAAGCATAAGGCAATTGTTGCCAATTTGTTTGCTGCCATGTGGGCGGGAAGCAGCCTATTTTTGGGACATCCGACAGCCACCGAATGTGGCATATAGTGGCCTAATCATGGGCGGGCAGCGGGCATCCGATGGCCAAAGAGGTTGCCTGCGCCTAGGACACTAAGTGTTAGAGTCCTACACCGAGAGGGAACTAGTTTCCTAGTGGGAGTGTGATTCCTAAAATTTAGGAGAATGAATTTTAGTATGATTAGGTAATTGTTACCTAATGAGAATGTTAATGACAGAACCGTAATAGCTAAAATTATTTGATAAATGTCTCAAGCGAGTTGGTGACATTTATGCAAATGATACACAAGATCACCGGGTGATATTGGATATGCGTTTTACATTCATGCTTATAATGTGATTATGTATGCATGAGATGATTATGGACTAGACCTTAGTATGACTAGGGAATGTATGGTTAAATTTTTCTTGTTGGTATTTTTATAAATAGGGTCTGCGTACCCTGCCTTTTCTTTTCAAATTCCCGGGTTGTAAATTCTCTTCTCACCTAACTCCCCTCGAACGTAACTCAAGGTTTCTTACAAAGATATGTAATTGTTATATATAGGTTTTTGTAGATTTAGACTTAGGTTAGATTTGAATTTATGTAATTCCAAGAATTGTAAGGAGATCAAGGCGCCAAGGAGAAATGACCAAGGAGATCACTATCGAGGCTTGAGAAGACTTTGTATGGTATCCCCTAGGAATTTGACCAACTAGTTTCCTAATGGCTCAAGGAAACTAGATTAGATTAAGTCCATAATCATCCTAGTATAAAGCATGTGATAGATTTATTTTTCGAATTATATATATATGATATATACAAATTGAAATAAATGCTAAGCATGCCAAACAACAATCGAAGCAATGAGACCTTATAATTAATGAATTAAATCTCTCATTAAAATATTAAGTCCACGTTAAGCATGAAAAGATGCCTTCAACTATCTTAACAAGATAACCTAAGTTCTTCCAGTAGGACGCTTGCTTAGTCACTCAAGGTCAAACTACTGTACGAATATGTTTGAGTTAATGAAGGTGGGTCTTACTCAACTAAATGTTGTGTTATCTGGATGCATCAAACTTGATCGCATGACATTTAGAGGCAATGGTTAGGCGAAATGCATATTGTTGCAACCTAAAAAATAACAAGTCTCATCGCGAGACTTTATATTCGTTAAGCGTGACATTAAAAAATCTGAGGAAAAGTTGACTTAATTCCTCTTGAAAAATGAAGGTTTTGAAAATGACCTTGAAAAAAACATGGAGTCGCCACCAATCTTTTTTAGCTAGGTGTGATCGGCCACCTATTAAAACCGGTTTTGTAAAACATTTTAAAATTAATTAAAACATTTTTCAAAACCAGTTTCAAGTCTGCGTTATAAACTAGAGAAAATCAAAGAATCGAGTTCGGGACTCGGTTACGTGCGGGGAAGGATTAGCACCCCACAATGCCCGTATAAAACGATTCCTTATTAATCGTGTGTTATCTCAAGTCTCGGTAAAAAGTTGGTTTTAAATTTGGTATTTTAAATTAATTCCAATTTAAAGAAAAGTAATTCCATTTTTAATTGAAAACGATCTGGAATTTATTAATTCAAAATTTTCCTATATTCTCCGACAAAATCAGCAAAATATAGAAAATTTTATTTGTTTGGAAAACTTTCCGAATCATTCTCTTTTTTTGAAAGAAAGGTATTCCTTTTATTAATGATAATTGATGATATCCTCTCCAGCAAACCCGGTAGGGAACTCATGAATTATTTTAACTCGAGAATATCTTTATTTTTATTGAAAATCATTATCTTTTTCAAAAACGTTTAAAAAAAAAAAAAACTATGAATATGAATATGAGTGCCATAGTAAAGATGATATAACAAAGTCTAGATAATATAATGCAACCTAAATGATATGATATAATTTACACGGCATAGCATATTCTAGATGAAATGAAATATCCTAAGTAACATGATATATTCTAAATGAAATGAAATAACCTAAGTGACATGATATATTCTAAATGAAATGAAATATCCTAAGTGACATGATATATTCTAAATGAAATGAAATATCCTAAGTGACATGATATATTCTAAATGAAATGATATGACTTAAATGACATAGCAAATTTAAATGACCTGGCATATTTTATGTAAAATAATCTATATGACATGGAATATAATCTAGGTGACATGAAATGATATGAAACATAAAATAATGTTATTATGAAATATGCATGAAAACAAAAATAATAATGCATGAACATAGTATATGCTACATGATGTGACAACAATAAATGACTAAATAAAAAGCATAGGATAGCATGAAATATTCAAAACCATAAAACAAACAATATAACATCATAAAATATAAATCAAAATAATAACAATACCATAGAAATTATCATAGCAAAAATCACATATTATATAGTATGCATGAACATGGAAAATACAATACAAGAAAATGTATTTTTTTTCCTTTCAATAAGGAAATCCGTATACCTAAAAAGATATCCGGCTACCTTAGAAAAAGACATCAAATTAAATTTTCTAAAATCAAAAGTACTTTGTGATTGGTTTGAAAACAAATTTGAAAATTCTTGGATAAAAATGATCCATAGTCGAACCCCCCTTTTAAATAGATCTAATTTCCTAAATTTGAAAACCCGAACTTCACCACCCTTGACCCGAGCTTTATAAAATCATTTTTAAAGATTAAAATGGCCTAGAAACCAACCTAGGACAGTGGCTAAAGTTCCCAATCAGCCCCCTCTAAGTAACTTAACCAAAACAGAAAATTAAATTTCCCTCAAGTTCAAATCTGACTCTATTGTCCAGTTTTAAATCACAATTTTTAAACATATTTTTAAAATTTCAAACAAATCTAAAAAAAAATACAGGAGACCCAACACATGTAAAATTATATGGGAAAAAATTGACTTAATTTTATGGTTAAAGATAACTTCCCAGAAAAATCGGAAAAGTCAGAACACTGGGTGAAAAACTGTTTTGCCAAAACACATTTTTTTGCCTTTGATAAAATCATTCAAAAATCAAGGTAAAAATGTTTGAGACTCTTTTAAGGACCTAAAAATAGTAGCTAAATTTTCTAGAAAATTGGATAAGATTTGCCTAAGTAAAAAAATCACAAAGGTAGTAAAATCAAGTTGACAACTCTTTATTTTTCACAAGTACGCTCAAATGAGCATGACTTTGAACCATTGATTGGCCTAAGTCAAAAATCATGTGTCATGGTATGAGATGCATGAACAAACAGCAAGTTTAATGTATGAAATGTATGATCTAAGGCCTAAATGACATAGAAAATGCATGGCAATTCAAAATGACCTAATCCTAGCATGAACTTGCATGGCAATAAGTGCATTCTAGACTTAAGCATGCATGAAATGCATGGAAATATCAACATGATCTAAGACCTAATGGATATGAAAATGCATGGTAATACCAATATGATCTAAGACCTAATGGATATGAAAATGCATGGCATAAAGAATATGACCTAGACCTAACATGAACTTGCATGGCAATAAATGCAACCTAGGCCTAAACATACATGAAATACATAGCAATGCAAATGAGTCCTAGACCTAAACAATGCATGGAAATAACACAAACACATAGCATACAAAATCAAAATACACAAAATCATGGCATGGAAATTCAAGCCTATCAACTAGCAAGATGAAAATGCACACTCAAAGCAAAAAAGAACATGTTGGCCGAATAAACTATCAAACATGATAATAATGTAAACATGGTGACTAACATAACTCATGAACATAGCAATGTCAATATAACAAACACATGGCATGGTCTAAATATATGAACATAAATGGAAGCATATTAAGCAAGTAAACATAAAAAAAATGCAAGCATGGTAACCTATACTCATCATGGCCGAATGATAACATATATCTAGCATGGTATTTCCACAAACACATGGCATGGTGTATAGCTAAAATACCACAATCAAGCTTACCTACCACAATCAAGCTAATCTACCACAAAATATCACATGAACAAAATCAAAACACAAAATCATTTAAGAAAAAAAAAATCCTATTCGGCCATGTAGAAAAATGTAGGAAAACTTACTTTCTTGATTTCTTTTAAAATACAAAGTAGAAACTCTTTATTACTTATTTAAAAAACAAGTTTATTTCATAAAAGAAAATAAAATAACAATCAAAATAGAAAAATCATGTCAACGAAGTATGAGAAAACCATGAAAGAACATAGCTACCTTGCTCTAGCTTTCCAAATCAAGAAGTAGTAAGCAAAACCTTTCTTTTTTCTCTCATTTTTCCCTTAGCTTTTTATTTTATTTTTCTCCCTAGCTACTGCCGCTATTCAGCCCCTAAAGCTCCAGCAAAAATCAGAATTCCCCCTACCAAATGCTTTGGCCGAATGGCCTATAGTAGTGTAGGAAAAGTTGTCATTTTTTTTACACCAATTTCGATCCAATGATCCCTAATCCAAGATGCCTTCTATGTAAAATTTCCACCTTTTGGATTGGAATAATCAGTCCCTAAATATGATGTCATGAAGATGATGTCATAAACATGATGTCATAAATATGACATCATCCCTCTCCATCAATTAGTCTATGTGTTGCAAATTCAAAGGCTTGATCAAAAAAATAACTACCTTCCTATTCACTCTTGGCCTTTAGATGAAATGGCTCAGTAAAATCACTCTCCATCATGGGCTTGGCTGATTGCCCTCTTAAAATCCAACCCAATCTCCATTTCAAGAAAGGCCCTTTTTGGTTTCTTCGATGAAATGACTTTTTTGACCCCCGAACCTAATTAAATAGCAAATGGACTCCAAATCCAAATTTTATTTTTCAAAACTTCCTAAATAATAATAAATTGGATTCTGGTAGTTTTCAAAATTTTCTCGAGCCCATTTGCTATTTTTTCGGATTTTTCTTCCAAAATTGCCCTTTGTGCACCCAAACTTTTACCATTTTTTAAACGAGCTCTGAATCTAGATTTTTCTTCACCAATATATTCAAAATAATTTAAAAGTGTTATCTAGAAGTTTTCATAATTTTTGGAGCTCATTTGCTATTTTTTCGGGATTTATCTGCTTGAATTTTAGCATAGTGGGCCTGGGATTTGCCACTTTGCAAACGTACTTCGAATCCAGATTTTCTTTCTTCAATCTCTTCCAAATAATTTAAGAATGAGATCTACAAATTTTCAGAATTTTTGGAACTCATTTGCTATTTTTTCGGGATTTATCTTCTTGAATTTCGGCATAGTGGGCCTGAGATTTGCCATTTTGTAAACGAGCTCTGAATCCGAATTTTTCTTCGCCAATCTCTTCTAAATGGTTTAAAAATGAGATCTGCAAATTTTCAGTTTTTTTTGGAGCTCATTTGCTATTTTTCCCAAATTTTCCAATTTTTATCTTTTGCCTTTGAAGCACGATTTTGCTCAAAACAAGTCCGATTTTCAAATTTTCTTTTTCTGTACCTTTTTCATATATTGAATTGGAGTTGGTCCAAAAATTCCCAACTTTTACGATCAAATTCCTTTCCAATTTGATTTTTCCTTTTTTCAGTATCGAGAATTTCCTCGTTTTTTCGTTTTTCCTCCAATCGGCTCTTTTCTCGAAATTTCTTCAAACTAAGCCTTGGGCTATCCTTGTTTGTTCATTCCTCATCAATTAGGGGCTTTAGTTTACCAAATCAGGCCATTTCTGCAATTTTCCCCAATTTCACCAAAATCCACCAAAAACCCTAATTCTCGGTTTTCTTTCAAATTGACTTTGCCTTCAGTTTTGCCTCCAAATGGCCTCTCCATTACCCGTAGTCATTGCTTATCTTTCATTTGGAACCTCCAATTTATATCGATTAGATCGTTTAAGTACTTTTCCCTAAATTTTCCGAACTAGGGTTTTCTTTCTACTGAATCTTCGTAACCCAACTTCCGAACTTCATATCTTTCAATGTAGACCTCGGATTATCAAAATTCTTTCACCATTTTTCAATTGAACTTTGAATCTTGATTTTGAGAATGGGTTGAATTTTTTAGTAGTTGACTTTTTAGGGTTAACTTTTTGAGGTTGACTTTTTTAAGATTGACTTTTTATGCCTGCTTTCTTAAACTAAGTCTCTGAGTACCACCTGCAGGATGTGAAAAGTCTTTTTGCATTTTGAAACATCATTTTAGGAAGAAAACATACCTGATTTAGTGGTCCGGACAAAAATAGGTGTCTACACATATGATGCATTTAGGCAAAGAGTTGTCCCCTAACTGATCTAGGAGTTGCATAGAGATGCAATTGGTAAGCTAAGTTACCTACCTAATTAGTTTCATCGTGGTTTGTTGAGCCACTCAGGGCCAAGTTAGGATGAAAGGGGTCCTAGGTCATTAAAAAGTTTAATTGTTAAATTTCTCGAAATAGTTGTTGAGGGCTATTATTTTGACAAAATAATGAGAATAATCATTAGAGTTTTAAACCTGACATTAATGATTACAATAATGTAAATTATTAACTATTAAAATGCATTGGTTCATATAGGACATAAACCATGGCTGGAAATCTATCACTAAGAAGCATACTCGATGCTAACAAGTTAACCAGGCCGAACTTCATAGACTAGTTCCGCAATGTTAAGATTGTCTTTACTCAAGAAAAGAAGGCTTATGGTCTGGATGAGCACATTCCAGATGAGCCCACTGCTGATACATCTGAAGAAGAACGGACCGCCTATCGAGTTCATAAATATGATCTTGTACAAGCCACATGTGTGATGTTGGCTAGCATGGCTCCCGATCTCCAGAAATAGCACGCAGCCATGAATGCTCAGGATATCATCTTTAACCTTAGAGAAATGTACGCTAAAGAAAACCGCACTGAGAGGTTCGATATTTCGAAGGAACTGTTCCAAATGAAAATGTAAGAAGGTAGCCGAGTGAGGCCTCATGTGCTAAAGATGATAGGCTTTATAACCCGCCTGGAGCAACTCGGATGGGTCATGGATGATGGATTCGAGCTTTGACCTAGTACTATCTTCATTTCCTGAGAGTTTCTTGCAATTCGTGTTGAACTTCAACAAGAACCATATTGAGACCACTCTATCAGGATTGTTGAACTTGCTCAGCCAAGCTGAGCAGACCATCGTTAAGGACAAGGAATATGTCCATTTGGTTTCCTCTTCTAAGCCTAAGGGAAAGAAGAAGAGAAAGACTAGATAGGATGTACCTCCTCCTGGTTCAAACAGTTTGAAGCCTAATGCTGGTGTGAAGATAGACAAGGCCGATGACAAGAGAACATGCCATCAATGCAGAAAACCAGGTCATTGGAGGTGCAACTGCAAGGAGTAACTTGAATCTATCAAGGGAAAGAAGCTAAAAGGTGTTTCAACTTTAGGTATAACTTATGATTAATTCACTTCTCTTGGTATATGATACCTTATATTTGGTACTAAATATGTATGACATATTGTAGGGACCAAAGGAAAAGAGTAGTGAAGATGGACCGTGATGACGGCAACCTTACTTGATACTGGATCAAAGCTTGCCTTCTCTTTTATGTTTATTGATACATTATGATTTATTTTATGAACATTTGATGTTTATTTATTGGCATTGTGGGCCAACTTTGAGGATGTTGATTTATGTTATTGAATATATTGTTTTGGTTGCATATGGATGCCATGCTTATTTAAATTCCTCTTTAAATAAATCTTTTATAGAATCGTTCTATATATCATGGCCTTTCATTCTATTTTATACAACTCGCATAGTATAAGAATACTAATCGGCTTATTAATTTGGAATTCAAAATAGTTTTGAATTGATTTCCCTTATCTTCTACACATGTAGGAATTAGTGGGAGCTATTAATTATTCTTTAAATGTTAAAGATAATAATTGAACTTAGCAATAAAAATGCCATTATGGAAACATTCCAAACTAGAGAGGATTGCATGTTTATACCCTAAAGGTTATAAAACAAACTCTTTTGTTTTGGCTTGCAAAAGGAGTTACATTTGGATCATTATCTACAAGCTAATAATAGATTCCAATAATTGTTAAGGTGACAACTGAGCCATATGATTGGGATCTGGGTCTCGTTGTGATCCAAATAGTTGAATAACTTCGATAATGGGATTATCACGAATATGAGCAAGCATATTCTCATGAAGCACTTAAGCAATATGATTTTCTCAAGTGCAAGTGGGAGATTATTAGTATATGCCCTAGAGCCAATCAGATTGGACAAGGGATATAAGTTAATAATGCAAACACAATCACTATACATTAGTGATACAAGGTTTTCCTTCATGTTAGTACGATAATAAAGAGTTATTAAGTACTAATCTGATAAAGCCCATGGAACACAGCGGCCTTGCAAAGAAATTATTTATAATAGTGAGATCATAATGCATCAAAGACGTGTTCCTAAAATTGTTCATGGTCATCGTATTGCCAAGACGGGGCATTAGCAATGCTCAAAGACTAGTACATGTGAAGCCTACTTATTTATGAAGTAAGACAACTGATGTCACGTCTTGTAGTGTGAGGGATACTTAGGATATCATGTAGGTGCTTGTCTGTTGACCAATTTCACTGAACATGGCCCGCTGTGAGAACTCCATTTGGTACGGTCACTCAAGTGTCTATGGAAATGTTCTTGCATGCCAATTATGTAAATTAGTTCTCGAACTTGTGATACCAGGTTATCTTGTATGGAGAGTGTCATACTTTGATTCCATCACGAACGGGTCCCAAATGAAGGGATATTATGGTAGGGTGGTTTTGGGTATGACATGAATCATACGAAGATGGATGAGTGATCCAGAGAGGATTCACCACTCTAAGTGACATCGGAGACATATCTCATCTGTTCTTGGCTTCGGTTAACATGATAAAATCTTTGGCCGAAGCATGATGGGTTTGTTTCTTTAAATTCATAAGGTTAACCATAAGCTGCAAGAACTAATATGGATTGAACATGAGTAGACACTGCACCATGCTCATGGGCTTTCCAGGATATTTGGTGAAAGGACCGTATTACACTGATAGGCTGGTTACTGAAAGGTTTCCATGAGGTCACATTGACTTTTCAACATCTGGGTGGTCATGATGGGTTGCTAGATCCCACTCTTGATCTATGATTATATGTTTATGAGATTAACCTATACGCATTGCCAACATGTTGGAAACCTAATGGGTCACACGCAATAAGACAAATATGTTGGATTAAACTTGGAATTTGATTAGGTAAGACTTAATTAAATAAAAGGTTAAATTGGAGGAACTAATTGAATAAGATTCAATTATGATTAGTTAAGACATAATTTGATTTATGAAATCAAAATTAAGATGTCTTAACAAGACAATAAAGATAAGTTGTCATAGCCGATAAATTTGAGTTATTCGAAGTGAGAAAAAGTTTCTCATATTCAAAAAGTTTAATTACGAATTAAATTCTAGCAAACTCATATTTAACTAAACCGAACCTAAATGCTATAAAGGATGTATTCGGCCAAGCATACTAAGAGTTAGTAGTTGGTCGATACTTGGTAGTTTAAAGAGTAATAGTTATTCTTTAAAAAGGGAGTTACAATACAATAACTACCAACATTACAAATTCCTTTATGGTGGCCTGCCATGATGAATGTCATTTATAATGGAAGTTTCATTTTTTGCAATTAAGCTTGGTAATGTGCTTTAATAAGGAAGAAATAAAAGATTTTTTCTTAGGTTAAAATACATGTTAGAATTCGGTCATGGCATATAGGGGTAGCCGAATCATTCTCCTTTGTGCATGATGTTTTGCCTTCTATGCTTATGAAGAAAAAGACATGTAATGAAGGCTATTGAATATGGCATTGATAAGAATTAAAGTGTGTGTTTTGTGAAAGAATAAAAAGTTAATTCTTTGCTAAAAGAAACTACACAAGAATTCAGCCAAGGCAAGTGAGTGAGGGAACCGAATTTCCTTTGGCTTTTTCTCTCCTCCTTATTGTTTTTCTTCTTCCTCAAGACCTTAGAATTGTTCTTAAGGTGAGAGAGAGTCTAAGAGAAAAAATTGTTCTTCTTTTAGTGAAACAACACATAGTTGTCGAACCATCTCTTCCTCCTCTCTCTCTTGTTTTTGTTTCTCTTATGTAAACTGAAAGGAATTGTTCTTGCTAAGTTTCAGTTCTTGAGAAAAAGAAAAGAGAGATCAACCTTTTGATTTTGATCATTAGATCAACCCGCTAGCATTGCTGAATCCTCTTGCCTTTAAAAGGTTCCAACTGTTGTCTGTGTGGATCACCGTTATAGGCAATGCGTTTGAGTTGCTTGTGGCCATTGGAGAGATCGAGCAGTGATTATCATTGCTGGGTTCGTGTTTGGATCTGCACACACGTGATTACGATATCTCGAGTAGGTATGAAATCTGATCCTATTGGTGATTTATTGTTTTAAATACCATGTATTGCATGTAAATCATGATCCGAGATCCTGCGAAAGTCCGGGTGCTTCTATGTTTTTGCTTCCGCTATTATGTATTTAATTTTTGTTATATGCATGACCCCGGACGATTCCCAATAGGATTGCCATATTTGCTTAGGCTTGTTCTTCTGTTATAATATTTCTAATAGGGTCCAATTGCCATGTTCCTTTGTTAGTATCAATTAATTCTGACACTTTTTGAGGTATCAGTTGTTCTACACCTTCAGGTCTAGATAGTCTAGTTTCTGGAATCCATTTATCCTCCCATATGTTAACATTTCCTCCATTCAATTTGCCCTTGAGAAAATCTCTTCCCTTCAATAAGCTTTCCATAGCCCCTGATGCTTTGGATCTTTTCCTTGCTTCTAGTATAGTAGTCATTGGGAAGTATATCCCTTTCAAGATCCTCACCCACAATGCCTCTGAATTAGTTAAAATCCTCCAACATTGCTTATCTAGAAGAGCTATGTTGAACAGACTCAAGCCCTTAAAACCATACCTCCTATTTCTTTCCTCATTTTCAAATTTATCCAACTCACCATGTGAATCTTTCTTTCCTCCTGTTGCTAACCCCACCAAAAACTAGTCATAGTCATCACAGATCTTTTTAGGTATCATTGCATTCCCTTGCCTTTCGTTTTGATTAAATTCTAAACCTATTTCCTTATTGATTTTTTCTTTAAGTTAAAATAAATTAGAAATTAAAGCATAAATAGGGGTTTAATATATAAAAAGAAAAAAAGTTGCTTGACATGGCGAAAATAATCTGATATGGCATTAAGGTTGAAAAGGCTAACAATTTGACTAACTCTCTTAACGATCAAGGGGTCAAGTGGCCATTTTCAAACTAGAGGGGGTTTGTGTCATTTCCTATTTTATTGTGGGGGGTTATGTATTTCACCCATTAATTTTGCTTAAGGTAGCATTTGGTATTATTTACAAGATCACCGTAGTGATTTAATTATCATGCTAATAAGATTACTAAGATGATTTCATCACTAGTGATTTTATATTATCATGTTCGGTATAACATTATAAATCACTAGTAATCTTCAATCACCGTGTTTGGTATTACAAAAAAAAAAAGATTTTCGAGTATAAAATATCCAAAATAACCTTACAATAATTCCAAAATTTTGCAAATGCGTAAGCCTTGGAAATCGAGCCATTGCTACATATAGTAGTTCCAAAAGAATTGCACGTAATTTTTAAAAGGAATTAAGCCTATGGACTAAAACATGATTGCACGATTCATTAATAATATCAAATTTAATTAAAAAATAATTTCATATAAACCAAGTACAATCACAAATTTTAATGAGATAGACGATTAATGGGGCCTAAAGTGATAAATGCTCTTACCAAGAAACTCATAAACAATTCTTCAAGCTTTGTGAACACTAGTCAGAAAAAATAAATGAAAAACTTAATTAAAAAATGACTAATATAAATAACAAAGAAACTTCATAAAATTTGAAAAGAATGAGTGAAAAAGAGTAAACCATACCAAGTAGAGTTGGAACGAATGATTGGAACGAATAATTTTTAACAGTGTACCGTCTACTTATGAAGATTAAAGTTGGAATATGGTCTGTGTTTATCCCCCTATTATCAGGGTAAATTAGTAAAAAGATAATAATAAAGATTATTTTCTCAAAGTGATAAAACTTTTCTCTCTTTTTGGATGGGAATCAAATCACTCCTTAAGGCAGTGATCTTATCACCTCAGTGATTTAAGATTACTACCATGTAGAATTCCTAAATTGCTAACATACAAGATGATGTGATTATCAAATGCAAATCACACTGGTTTTTGGGATGATCACCCCGTACCAAACACCCCTAGATCAATTTATTAGTGTTAATTTATTTACTGAATAAGTTGCACGCCGTGTTTTAGTAGTGTTAGAATCAGGTGCCCATAATGGGGTTAGACTCAAGGTAGTCAGTACCGTACCGGTGGGCATACCATTTTTGTTTTGATACTGGTACGTATCAGTACCGGTGTGTTTCAGCATACTGTTTCAAGTTTACCGATATTTTTCAAATATTTTTTCATATATTTATATATATAGCCTATTTTCAAGTTTTTTAATAAAATATATATTATATACACATGCAAATATACATTCATTACATGCATATATATGTTTTTATACAAATATAAATTTTAAATATTTCATATCTAAAATATTTAAATATCAAATAGGTAAAATAAATATTAAAATGTTAAATAAAATATAGTAAATTATTATTAATTGTATTCAATAGCCTAATTTAATGACCATATATATTTTAAACATAATTATGAAGAAAATAAAAATGATCATGACATAAAAAATATTGAAATTGATTTAAAAATTCAAATAAGTGAATTTTTAAAAAAATTAAAGAAAAAAAAATCTTGTACAAACCGGTACGTACCGGTACTGACCGGTATAGGCCGGTATGATCGGTACGGGCTGGTACAGAAATCGAAACTATACGAGACTGATACCATTTTGATTTATCTTAAAAACGATATATACTGATCGGTATGGTACCGATAACACTGGTTAGACCCGATTCTTCATCAAATGAGTGACTGACAAAAGCAATTTATAAACTTTTTGCTTTGAACCATTGTGAACTACCAAAACGGTAGTTAACAAATAAACAAAGAAGAGTAACTTCCTTTTTTCGAAGAGAAGAAGATTAAAATCATTTTTTTTTTTTCATTCGGCAAGAATAAGGCAGAGGTTGAAAGAAAAATAAGTTTTTTCAAGAACCAAAACAATATTAAAAATAAACTTTTTACAATTCTCGAAGGATTTAGGTTGTGGCAAAATAGATAATTTTTGAATACGTGATTTTGTCTCTGACCAATGAATCAAGACTGATTTCACATCGAATGATCCTGTAAATTCGTTATTTATTTTCGCATCTGGTTATAGATTATTTACATGATAATCTTCAAGTAGTAAAAGAAAATAACTTAATTAAAGTTCGGATTTGATCCTAAATATTTGTAGTTTGTTTATTATACCTAAAGTGTAACGCAAGTCATTACAATTGACTTGCAAAAGAATTTTATTGAACATACCAAAATATAGCAAGTATTTTGATAATTCAAGAATTGTAAAAATAAGAGAACTTCAATGCTTTTCATTGTTCAATCTTTGCTTGTTTTAATTTTTTTAAATCGATTTAAGTAAATTAATTTATTATGAAAGCATTAAAAATAAGACCATTCTTGTTTGACATTGGTCTTTAGGCTTTATTGATAGTCATCACTTAAATTGAAATGGAGCTTGCATATCATTCTTGTTTCTTTGCACAAACCATTTTAGGGATCCAAATTTTTTAAAAGTATGATTGGACAATTAAGTTTCAAGAACAAACTATAAAGAACTACAATAAATAATATAAAATAAAAATGTGAAGCTTAACCAAAATTAAGTGAAAAAGTTTGCTATAATATCTGTGTATTTTTTTATGTACTAGAATTATACCCTCGTTTCATTCGGGATTTTTTTTAACTTTTTTATAATTTTTTTAATTAATTAATAATAATAAATTAAATTTTATTAAAAAAATTATTTATTTATTTAATTTTAAATTTTAATAATATTAATATTAATATAATTATATTTTGTTAAGGGTTTTGCCAACGAGTGCCCTAAATTCACTCTTTTAGCTTAGTTAATATACTATTTACAGTAAAAAGTATTGTATTAAATATAAAAGCTGACAACTTTATTAATCATTTTCAGTGTATTGAATGAAAAATATTGCTATATATAGTAACCTTAAAGAGTGTTCTTAGGGCACTTGTTAGCAAAATCCTTTTGGTAATTATCAAAATTAAATTTATGAAAATTATTTATTTATAAATTACGTAATGCAAATGCATTTTCAATTGTTAGTTATATGCATTTTTTAAACATATTTAGATCTATAGTGTATATTATTTATAGGAGGTAAAAATAAATAAATGAAAAAAAAAAAATTTGTGGTTTGTATTTTATTCTCTCGTTGGGTCGACTTTCTCACATAGGTTAGCAGCAAGTTCGTTATTTTTTTATTTTATTTTTTGATTAAATTAATGAACTACTAACTCATTTTTATATTTAATTATTCAAATAAAAATAATAAATAAAATAGCTAAAATAAAATTTTGCCTTATGTTTAATTTTCTCGTTTCATTAACTTTCTCACTTTGGTTAGCAGCAATTTTATTTTTTTATTTTTTAAATTTTTTTATGAACGGGTCGGGTACGGATCCTAAATTAACCCGCGAACCAACTCCTTTAAATACATTATTTAAAAATAAAATAAAATAAATTAATATAAACTAAAGAAAACTTAAAACTATAAAAACTAAAACTGAAAAAATAAAAAATAAAAAATAAACTAAAACTTTAAAAAAAGCTTATGACGTGTCAAGCTTTTACTCATTAGGAGATTTTTTCGGCTTTCTCACATTGATTATCAGCAAATTTATTTTTTTATATTTTTAATTTTTTTTTTCGAGTGAGTCGGGTATGGATCTTAAATCGATCTGTGAGTCAACGTGCAGACAGATTCCTTTAAAAATATCATTTAAAAATAAAATAAAAATTAATTAATTAATTAATTAAATAATATAATATAATATAAACTAAGAAAACTAAAACTAAAAAAATTTAAAAAATTTTAAAACTCAAAATAAAAAAAGCTTGCCACATGTCAAGCAAAGAAGCTTGACATGTGACAACCAATGCCCCATTAGGGGATTTTTCTTAATAGAGTTGTATAGATAGATTTTGGAAATATAAATATCTTAATATCGTCAATTTGATAAAATTGATTAGCCTAGCCTAATAGGTTGATTTATATAACATCATTGTAAAGCTGTATAAATTGACTAAATTAAAAAATTGCATTATCAATGAAAAAGACATAAGCATTTCACCTGTAATTTTTTTACTATAATAATGCAATTCCAATCAAAAATCATGTTATAAGAAAAATAAATACTAATGATTTTAAAAATCCAAAAATTATTTTAAAATCTCAAATATATCCTTGAAATATATCCAAAAAAATAAAAAAATACCCAAAACAATATCAAAATACCCTCCATATCCAAAAATAATTATGTATCATCGTCAAACGTGTATTTGGCACATATATTAGTTAACGAAAACATTAAGGGAAGGATCATTTTATAAAAGAATGGAAGTATAAAAATCAATAAGTTACTTTTGAACCTTTGAGGACCAAAACGATATTTGACATAAAGTTTAGGAGCTATAGGTGTAATTTACCATAATTCTCTAATTCTCATTTTTACGAAGAATATAGGATACTTGCAATTTATTTTTAGGATAAGAAAACAATTGATTTTTAAACCGCTCTTAATATCAAAAAGGTATTGGAGCAGAAAACAAGGGTTGATGAGATTTTGGGCTATGCTTGGTACTATAAGCATAGCGTACGGATAGACTCCATGATTTAGCATGAATTTTAAAACAAACCTGACCAAGCTGAAAAATCAAACAACTAAACAGCCCAAGAAAGAAGCCCATGCAACTAAACAATGTAAACTCATTTATTTATTTATTTAAGTTTTCATTCTATTTTAGTATCATATTTGGGAGGATGAGCCCAAACTTCTAATTTTCCTTCCTTGGGTTAAGAAAGGGCAAATAATAATTAAAATAAAGAGAAATTATTTAATACATTGTCAACGAAATTTTTAGATTTTACAAGCAGACTTAAAAAGATAACACATATGTATAGTAAAAAAATAAAATAAAACTAAATAAAAAATGAGACATGTGACAGTTTTTTAATCTCATTTGCAAAATGAAAAAACTCCATTATCAATATATAAAGACGACCCTAAAATAAATCCCCTCCCCCAATGCTCAAATGCTCGAAGACCACGAGTCTGATAATATGATGTCGAGGATTTTTTATTTTTTTTTACTTTGCAAGAAGAGATTTTAATTCATTTTTAAGCAAAAATTACATATAATTATTATTGAGTTAAATGTTTAAGTGATGTTGATAACTTCTTTAATCCCTAACAATTTATAGAAAATTTGGTGGAAGAATGCTGATCAGGAAATGACAAATTCCTTTATTTGGGTTGAACTCAGCAAAAATAAATTAATTAGTTTCGATTAAATAATGTCAAGAAATGGTATAAGGTTGAAGATTCTGCTGACAAAGTCATCTTTTAATGTTTATGCATATATATAATGCTGGTTATTCCCAAAAACAAAAACTAATTAAGTAGATAGAAACAATTATATAAATAGTACATAATGTCAACTCTTTTTATTTTTGTAAAAATATAATAATGTCAACTCTAAAAGAAATTTTTTTGTGTCTATATTTAATTTTTTTTCTTTTTATTTTTTTGAAGTGGTTAGCATTTTCCATAGGTATGTGTAATGTAACCAAGCTCTAGTTGCAGTTATTAAAAAAAAAATGTCATTTTCTGCTTTAGGGGGTTGAAATTAATGCTGCAGCTTTGAGAAATTTGAGAGAGAAAAAAAAAGATGTATTGCAATTGCATGGGTAGGCATGCAATTTGGACACAGCAAGGACAAGGGCAAGCTCATTGTGCCATCTTTATTACGTCGGGACTAACACAATGAAAGCTTCGATTATGGACCCTACCATGTGCCTGGTTGAACATTGCAAGTACTGCATGGCATTTGGCTTTAGGGCTTTTACCGTTCCATAAAGCAATCTCCTTTTGACGAGGGAAAGATTACAGTACCCCATCTGCCCTTTCAACCTTCATAATTTCTTTCAACAACGCAAAAAGGGTAAAGAGAAAAGACAGATAGTGATTTATTTACAACCAAGGCCATGGGACTTCAAGATAGGGTGAGTATTTGGATTAGTCGAGTTGACGAGTCATATTTTATCAACCAAACTCAATTTGAAATTTTAACGAATCGAATCGAGTTAAAAAAATTCGAGTCGAATTGAGTCGAATAAATTTATTCGAGTTAAAATAAATTAGCTAAAAATTATTATTTTTGCTGTTGTATTCATCTATATCTATAAGCATTTTTTAATGCCAAATTGAGAATGGTAGACAAAACTCAATCCCAATGATAGACTCTTCTCTCATTTTCGGAGTAGTTCAAATATATTCATAATACATCAGACTTTACTTGTCTATTCTACCGGAAAGAGAACCCACATGTAAGATGTATAATCCAAGTTAGAAGCTAGTAGCAAGTGAATGGGAAAGAATTAAGATTCAATCATGAGCATTTCCATGAATGGAAACAGTTTAGTAAACTAGCAATGCTTAAGATAGCTGGAACCCATTAGTGACTAAAACTATTATCCAAAGAATAAAATTAAAATAATTGATTAAATAGTGAAAACTAAAACAAAAAGAAAACAGAGAACGCATAGTCAAATGGAGAAAGAAAGATTAACATAAATATGGCTGCCAATCTAAGAAAATAAAAGAATTTGAGATGCATGTTTAATTAAAAGAGAAAACAAGTAAAAAAGAAAAGGAGAAGAAATTACCTTCGACAAGAGAGGAAAATTAAACAAAGAGATTTGTTTGGGATGGAGAGCTGAGAGCGAAGCAGGAGAAATACAGAATGGAGAGAGAATAGCTTGCTTTGTCAAGATTGCCTTTCTTAAATTTTTTTCTTCAATTGTCGAGACTTATGCTGCAGACGGGTTAGGGTTCGAAAAAGGAGAGTTATGCTGCAAACGGGTCACGCGGGAGGGAGGGTAACTGGGTTAACTTAAAACCCAACCCCAAAATGATGTCATATGGTGTATTATTATTCGAATTTTTGGTTTATTCGAATTGCATAAATCAAATCCGAGCTAAACTATATAACTCGAATTATTTAGTCGAATTGATCCGAAAACTCGAATAACTGGAACTATTTATTTTGAAATTTGAAATTTTTTTTGATTTTTTCGAATCGAGTCGGATTTTGCTCACCCCTACTTCAAGAGCTGGCAAAACTTTTTTCTTTTCTTTTCTTGTGGCTGTTTAGCTTTAATTTGTGTGAGTTTAAGCTCAAAACCATTATCCATTGTTAAGTCCAATAACTAACTAGGCTGAAAGTTCAAACATGGTCTAGCCGTCAGGCGGATTGGGATCACAGATTAGAGCAAGACCGTCCTAATCATTATCAACTACACAGAATTTCAAGTATAAAAGAAATGAAGTAAGGTTACTGAACCGTAGGTCACATTTTCATGCTCTAGCAACTTTATTCTCTCCAGTCGTTACTTCTCCTTCTTCTTGGAATATTTGCTGATTTAAGCATCGGAATGCGTCCCAGAGTCCCAACTCCGATGCCCCTTTAGCTATTTGTTGCCTTTTGCATGCTCTCTTCACCTCCAAGTAGGCCCTTCCTCTAAACTCTCCTCTAGCAACCTAAAAACCCATCAATAATTAGCGCCATATGTGGGAAAGATAGCCATCTCTTTACCATAATCTAAAAGTATTATTCTCGAGTCATAACCTCCTATACTCCAATGAGCACAAATGCTCCTCCACTAACTCCCTCATCCAGTATCCCTACCAGCATTCCTAGTTTGAGTGGCATGCCAACTTTGGAGAGTCTTCTCCAACAACCCATTTACGAATATGCCTCTTCCTACCCAACCCACCAGCTTCCTTAAGCCCATGGTTGTCGTACCTCAAAATTACTACCAGAGCCTTTTTCACGAGTGTTCACCACTTTTCTTAGTTCCATCGACGACCATGCAAACAAACCTCATACCCCAAGCAACCACGCTCCCCATGGTGGTCACACCCAAGCAGCTTCTAGCAACACTCCCCTTCCTCCAAACACCATGTGAGTGTGGCAAGGCTCGAAAACATCCCCCTTCACGTCCCCAGTCTTTAATGTACCACTGGCATCTGGTATTAAACTACCACATCATCAATCCTCAACATACTTGCTGTCATAACATGGTCCCATCGCAAGATCTCGTCTAAAATGACGTTGAAAGAAGTGGGGGGAAAGAGGAAAAGAAAAATTGTTCCTCTTAAATAACAATGAGGGTTTGAAAACAACCTCGAAAAAAGAAAATGGAGTCGTCACCGATCTTTTTTGGCTAGGTGTGATCGGTCACCTATTAAAACTGGTTTTTATAAAATATTTTAAAAATAATTAAAACATTTTAAGAAAAACCAATTTCGATGTCTGTGCTTTAAAAACCAGAGAAAAACAAAAGTGGGTTCGGGAGTCGGTTACGTCACGGGGAAGGATTAGCACCCCCACAATGCCTGTATAAAATGGTACCTTATTAATCACGTGTTATCATAAAGTCTTGATGAAAGTCAGTTTTAGTTTCGATATTAAAAATAATTCCTTTTTTTTTAAAGCAGACATATTATTTGAGAATGATCCGGAATTTATTAATGCAAAATTTTTCTATGTTTCCCGGCAGATCCGGCAAAACAGAGGAACTTTTATTTATTTTGGAATTCTCCGAAGCACCCTCATTTTGAAAAAAAGAATATTCCGTTGTTAATGATAATTGATGAAATCCTCTCTGGTAGGCCCAGCAGAGAACTCATGAATTATTTTAACTCGGGAATAACCTTGTTTTATTAAAAATCATTAGTTTTAATGCATTTAAAATTATTTAAAAATAATCATAGATATGCAAATTATTACTAAGATACAAATATAAATTAAACAACATGCATAATTATCATGGCATGACAAACATTTTATTATGACATGGCAAAAGAATTAATGACATGGCATGACAAATAATTCATGACATGATATGATATGATATGACAAATAGTTCATGACATGACACCAATCATAGAATGATATCATCATCATAGAATATTCACATCTAACAATACATCATGATCAAAATAGCAACATGAGTATCAAATCATAAAATGACATCATTATGGAATATTCATAAACATCGAATTATCATGATCAAGATGGCACATGTAAACATTAATTATTAAATAACCTCATCATGGAATATGCATGAACATAGAATATGTACATATAATTATTTCTTAAAATTCTTTTCCATGGATTTTCTTTTGGTGAAATTATATAAATGGCATGCGTCGGGACACTTTACCGAACTCCCCGGCAAAGCTTTGGAAAAATATCTTTTCATGACATGTATATAATTTTGAATAAAATAAAAACCACACCTTTCAATTTCACAAACACTTGCATTGAATAATTTCCTAACCTCCCCGGAAGACCCGACAAAGATTAAGAACTAATTCTCGCCAAATGTCTAGGAAACCGAAAAAATATGTTTTTATGCTAAATTAAGTAAAAACATTTTAAAATATGCAATGTATGAAAACGGAATGTGTTTCTCTCTTGAAGAGAGGATATCCGAACACCTAAAAAGATTTCTGACTATGTTTGAAAGAAACTTAAATTGGATTTCTAAATTGAAAGATTTCAGGCACGGATTTTGGCTCGGATTAAGGGGTATTCGAATGCCCTTGATTGGCATCCTAATACCTCTAAATGAGCCTCGAATGCAAACATTTTGAAAATCGAAATAAGCTAAAAAGGATGCAATTTTTGAAAAGGAAGCCAAAGTGGCCGAATCCCCTAGTGTAGAAATCCTAGTTTTTGTTCGATTTTGTAAGCTCGGATTACCAACGTATGACCCGATTTTCTTAAAACCAATTTTTTTTTAAATACCATGGAGACAACCTTAAAACATTAGCTATAAATTTCGGCCAGCCCCTCCCCTTTGGTGAAAAAAAACGAGACCTTTGCTAGCTTAAAAGCTTGTTTTGACTCCAAAAAACCAATTTTACAAAGCTATTTTTTTTACCCTTATAAAAACTTCAAACAATATGGAAAATCAGTTTAGGTTCAGCAAATGATAAACTAAATGAGGTAGAAGCAATTTTTTTTTTTTTGACAAAAAAATGCATGGTGAAAATATTGCCCAAAATCAGTATATCCAACTTGCAAAACATTGTTTTTTCCAACTAGTTTGAAAAATAGGTTTTGGTTATGGATCATTGATTGATCCTAACCAAAACCATGCTGGAAATGAATTGAAAACATGTTTTTATAGTAGGCAAAATGATTATCTCAACGTTGGCTCCTTGGACATAAATCCGGCCTAATCAATCTCTTGGTAAAAACCAAGGTCATCAAGCTCAAAAATAATTTTATTTAAAGGAAATAAGCAACATAAAGCACACAAATAGAAAGATATATATATATATATATATATATATATATGGAAATGACAATATATAAGCAAGAAAATATAAATAAACATGAAAATAAGGTTGGCTCAAAGTTTGGCCTCTTAAATGCTAAATCCCGCTCAAACTATCACTTGGTAAAAACTAAAATCATCAAGCTCAAAACCTTTCTTTTTTAAAGAAAATAAAAGGAAAAAATCTATCCTCTCACAATAGCACTTCCCACATCACAATGGCAAGCAAGACACATGAGCAAAATACAAGCACAATGAAGGCCCCTAGGTTCGGCCAAGTAGGAAAAATAGAGGAGAAAATATTGTAAATTTTGCTTTCTTTGGAAAAAAGAAAAGGGAAAGGAAAGCTTTTAAGAAAACCAGTTTGAAACCTTTGTCTTTATTTTTTTTTTTTTAAGAAAATGGAATGAAAAACAACTTAGAAAAGAAGAGGAAAAGAACATAAAATATAGAAGAAAATATAGAACAAGTGGAGAAAAGGAAGCTACCTAGTAAAGCTTCAACAAAAGCTCTCAAACTCCTCCTTTTTCTCTCCTTCTTTCCTTTTCTCCTAAGGTGATTTTAGCTACTGCCCTTAGCTCTCAAAATGGTAGTGAATGTGTTCTAAAAAAAATGAAGGCTTCCCTCTTCTAATAGCCTTAGCCGAAAATGGGAGATGCCTTGCTTGATCTCTTCATTTTTCCTTTAGTCATGCTTTCTTCATGCACTCATGGTCCCCCTTTCCACATCATCTCTCCTAAAATTAGGGATCAAATAACATTCCTATTGGCCCTAATTGCCTTGTCATACTCTCCCTACATCTCTTTTTTAGCCACTTGGCTTGATCATGTTGCTTAGCAAAAAATATCTTCCTAGTGTCATCTTTTTTTATCCACTTGACTTCATCCCATGGCTTTCACATGGGCTACACATGGCCTTGGCCAATGATCTTTCATCCTTACAATTAAAATGCCTCTTATTGGCAAAAAATGCCACCTAAGGCACTAAATGGTGACTCATGTCCTTGTTTTGAAAAATATCTTACCTTTCCTACATCTTTTCCATTGGATCAAGTTTTCCTCTCCTTCTCTCGCTCCTGGCCGAAAATCCTAGGATGTTCTAGTGTCTTCCCTTTTCTTTTATTTTGCTACTTGGCCCATTGATGAGAACCAAGCTGGTATTGGACTTCAAGATCCATTGCATGTTCCTATTGGGCCTATTACAAGGTTAAGATCCAAGAAGCTCAAGGAAGCTATGCAAGGATTGGTAAAAAGGACTTGGGAAGAATCTACAAGTCTTTTAAGCAATGTCAATCCATTCAAGTTGGGCTGCTTGAATGAGGAAGACCAAGAATTGGTCCATGTGATCCAAGCTTCACATGATGGGCCATAGAGGAATTCAAGGGGGCGGCAATCTTAATGAATTAGTGGGCATGTTTTTAGTTCATTATCTAATATGAAGCGGGGTCCAATTCATTGGTCCAATTCATTAATGTTGTGGTGTCTAAATTAGAACCTTTAGTTGAGTCTTTTAATTACTTAGGCTTTTGGGCTTGATTTATGTATTATGTCCATTAGGCTTAAGGGGTCTATCTTTATTAAACTTGTTGAACATCTTTTAATTATTTAGGTTTGTGCTTGAGTATGTTCAGCCAATATTTTACATATTATTACTTAGTAGATTAGGGTTTAGTAGATTAGGGTTATTGTAGGGAGGCTATAAATATATGTCTTAGTGATAACTCGTATAATTATATAGTTTTTAGTTATGTTTTATTATTGTTTTGTGTCAAATACGAGTTATTATTGCTTAGTCTAATTGTGTTTATGATATTTTATATTTTTATGTAATTTGGTGTTTTTCACAAGTTTCTTTGAGTGATTTCAGATTACTAGAATTAAGGGCGAATCCAGTTCAGTTCCAATTCCGACACCGTTTGCCATATCAGCTATATCTCGAGTTTCACTGAAGCAATAAGGCTGAAATTTATAGCCGTGCAAAGCTAAGAGGCATATCTATCTTTTTCATGTTTTACACTTCTTGAAACGGAGTCGTTTTCCCTAGCGAAATCGACCATCAAGTTGGCTGATGTGCAATGACGTCTGTGCTGACCTGTTTTCGTATTTTGCCCATATCTTCTTATCCACATCAGCAAATGAGCTGATTCCAACTGCTATGGATCCGTAACTGATAGGGGTATATTTTTCTAGAAGACCATTTTATCAGATCGAGCCTCCAACATTGACAAAATCGACCATCAAGCTGGCTGATCAGAATTGTCATACAATATGACGAAAATTGTTAGAAAAATGCACCCACCTATTATACCTACCTTTGAAATTTGTAAAGCTTGTCTCTTGCCATTTAGCCCTCCAAAATGTGTATAAATAGAGGGCCTTGGATGAGTATTGGGATACATTATACATTGGTAGGATATTAGCCATTGTAATAAAATTCTCTAAGTTTTCTTCTTTTTTCCTTTCTCTAGTTTTCTTTTTCTTTATTTACTTATGCTTCTTACATTTCTTTTCATTTTTAGTATGTGTTGCTAATCATATTGTTGAGGTGATGAGGTGAAGCTCTTGGTAAATGCTAAGGTTAGTCTCTTAAACATGAGCTAAAATTTATAAACACTAGTATAGATAATATTTTCTTTTGGTTTAAAATCATACTTGCAAAGTAGGGATCTTGATTCATTATTGACAATGAAAATGGCACAGTAAATGCTTGGTTTCATAACCTTGATTTGTTGTAGACATATACCTTGGCATAAGGAATGCTTGGACTCTTTTTATGAGTTTTGAGGACACCAAATGAACATAATATCATATGCTATGGACGTTGGACAATTTAGACTGAATTGCTAAACCTTCCGATTGGAACCTCCTTTATGTGTGGATTTCAATTGTGTAATAAAACAAGATTAATCTTAGCATAACACCAAGAGTGGATTCTCTAACCTCAACATCTTTTCTTATTGTTTTTTTTATATCTTGTTTAATTTCTTTTATGTTATTTTGTTTATTTTGTTCTCTAATATCTTGTTTATCTTATTTTGTTGTTGATTCCCTAATATCTTGTTTACTTTCTTTTTATTTATAAACTTATACTTACTAATACGCTTCCCTGTGGTTCGACCTCGGACACCCGAGAATTTATTACTTGAACATAACCTGCACTTGGGTTTACAACTCTTAATTGAGTCTCCATCACTTAGCCACCTACTTCAATTATCTTTTGATCAATTAAGTCTGATTTTATTCAGTGAGAGTTTTCTCTTTTTAGTTCTTGAAAGAACTTAGGAACTTATCAAAGAATTCTTTCTTTGTGGCGTTCAACCTATCAAACTTAGGTTCTTGAAACAAGAGTTCTTAGGGTTTAGATTACATGCTTAATCTAGGTTCTTTGAAACAGGCTTTTAAGGGTTTAAGTTTTCTTTGCCTGAATCTTGGCTTTTCTGGGTTAGGTATTTCAATTTGTTAGTGGGTTCAAAGGGTTTAACCCCTAGGGTTCACATCAGTTGGTATCAGAGCTTAGGGACCAATCAGGTCAAATATTTTTATCTTCTTTACCATAGGGTATTGGAGTTTTTCTCAACTTTTTTGTTTTGGGGTTTCAGACATACTTGTCATAGAGGTTATAGCTTTAGGCTTTCTTTGTCTAATAGTTATAGTTTTTAGGGCAGTTTTTGTTTGGGGTTTCGTTCTTGAAAGTTGGTTTAAATACTATCACAACAAAATCAATAACAAGATTTTGGGATTTCTGTCAACTTTCTTGTTTTGGGGTTTCAGACATTCTTGTCTTGGGGTTATAGCTTTAGGCATTTTTCCTAGGGTTATAGTTTTTAGGCAGTCTAAGTTTGGGGTTTCAGTCTTGAAAGGTGGTTTAAATCAAGATTTCGTTTCTTGAATTTTTTTTTATCAATTAAAATTCCTTCTTATTGATTCTTGATCCGAATCTAAAAAAAAAAAAAAAAAAAAAGTTCATCCGAGATTTCAAGAAAAGCAAGAAGTCTCGTTCTTGAAAAAAAAAAGTTCATCCGAGATTTCAAGAAAATCAAGAAGTCTCGTTCTTGAAAAAAAAAAAAAAAAGAAAGAAAGAAAGATTCGAAAAAGATCAAGGAAAGTAGAAAAGATTTGAATTCTTGATCATCTTATTCTTGATTTTTACTTGTTTTATCTTTTTATTAATTGTTTCTTGTTTCTTGAGTCTTTTGCTAGGTAGAATTAAGCAAGTGGAGTTCTTGAAGAGTTCTTCTAGTTCCTAAAGAACCTGAAAGAGGAAATAGAGTGGTAAAAGGCAAGAGTAAGTAAGTTTATTAAAGAAAAAGCCTAAAAGAGTGCAAACAAGAGTTGGAGTGATATCTTAATTGAGTGTAAACACTAAGGGAGTGTGTGAGTTTATTTTATCACTAACATTTTGTTTTGCAGCAACTTCAAATGTCTCACCATACTGAATCATCACACAAGGGGGATGAAAATTCATCCTTTACATTGAGAGCTATGCAACAACAGTTTGAGAGGATGAATTTTGCGATGGCACAGATGTCAGACAAGATAGAGAGCCAATCGGCAGCCATTCAAAACCTACAAGGTGGGCGATACAGAGGGGCTAGGCGAGAGTCTAGTGTTGTTGATGAACATGATATAGAGGAGGCAGATGATGAGGAAGTTGATATGGGTAGACCTAGAGGAGTTAGGCATGGAGGAAGACCTAGGAGAAACACTAGGGATCATGATTGGGAAAATAGAGAAGATAGGAACCTTGGGAATATTAAAATGAAAATTCCACCATTCCAAGGTAGAACTGATCCTGAGGTTTATTTGGAGTGGGAGAAGAAGATAGAGTTGATCTTTGATTGTCACAACTATTCGGAAGAGAAAAAGGTGAAGTTGGCAGTCATTGAATTTACTGACTATGCCATAGTTTGGTGGGATCAACTAGTAACCAATAGGAGGAGAAACCATGAGAGACCTATAGAGACATGGAGAGAATTGAAAGCTCTCATGAAAAAGAGGTTTGTACCTAGCCACTATTATAGGGACCTTTACCAAAAACTTCAAAACCTTACCCAAGGGTTTAGGAGTGTAGAGGATTACTATAAGGAGATGGAGGTGGCTATGATTAGAGCCAATGTAGAGGAGGATCAGGAAGCCACCATGGCTAGATTTTTGAGTGGCTTACATAGAGACATAGCCAATGTTGTGGAGTTGCAGCATTATGTAGAGGTAGAAGACATGGTGCACATGGCTATGAAGGTGGAGAGGCAATTGAAAAGAAAAGGGGCAGCAAGGTATTCTTCGGTTTCTAGCACTCCTTGGAAACCAAAGTGGGACAAAGACCGGGCTGTTGTCAAGGGCAAAATCGAACCACCAAAGGGGAAAGAAGAGAGCACTAGCAAAGACAAACCCAAGGTATTTCAAAATTCCAATTCTTCAAGGAATAGAGATATTAAATGCTTTAAATGTTTGGGTTCAGGCCATATTGCATCTCAATGTCCAAACAAAAGGGCGATGATCATGCATGCTAATGGTGAAGTCGTGACCGAAAGTGAGGATGATTGTGATGACATGCCAGAATTGGAGGATGCTAGTGATTGTGTTGGTGATGATGCTGACTTGGACTACCCCGTGGAAGGTAAATCTCTTGTTGCTAGGCGTTCTTTGAATGCGCAAATTAAAATAGATGATGTAGAGGAACAAAGGGAAAACATTTTTCATACTAGATGTTTTGTGAATAATAAAGTATGTAGTATGATAATTGATGGGGGGAGTCGCACCAATGTAGCTAGTACTACCTTAGTAGAAAAGTTGGGTTTACCTATGCTTAAACATCCTAAGCCTTATAGATTGCAATGGTTGAATGATTGTGGGGAGGTTAAGGTGAATAGGCAAGTCAGGGTAGCTTTTACTATTGGGAGGTATAGTGATGAGGTGCTTTGTGATGTAGTGCCTATGCATGCTGGCCATCTATTGTTGGGGAGGCCATGGCAGTTTGATAGGAGGGTAACACATGATGGGTTTAGGAATAGATATAGCTTTGTAAAAGATGGCAAAACCATCAACCTTGTTCCTTTAACACCAAAGCAGGTCTATGAAGACCAAATGAAATTGAAATCTGTTTTTGAGAAAAAAGAATTGAGTGTGGCCGAATCTAATGAGGAAAAAAGGAGAGAACAAAAAAAAGAGAGATTGGCCGAAAAAGGGGAGGAAAAAGAAAGTGACAAAAACAGAGAAGTGGCTGAAAAAAATAAAGTAATGCCACAAGAAAGAAAAGCAAAAACAAAGATGAGCTTTTATGCAAAAGAAAGTGAGGTTAAGAAGGCTTTTTTAGAAGATCAGCCCATGATCTTCCTTGTTTATAAAGAATCATATCTTAATCTTGATGAATCTAACCAAGCTCTTCCTAGTGTTGCTATTTCTTTGTTACAGGAATTTGAAGAGTTATTCCCGGACGAGATGCCAAGTGGATTGCCTTCCATAAGAGGCATTGAGCATCAGATTGATTTTGTACCCGGAGCAGTCATTCCAAACCGACCAGCCTATAGAAGTAATCCGGAGGAGACAAAGGAACTTCAAAGGCAAGTTGAAGACTTGATGAGTAAAGGGTACATAAGAGAAAGCATGAGTCCATGTGCTGTTCCAGTTCTTCTAGTGCTAAAGAAGGATGGGTCTTGGAGGATGTGTGTTGATTGTAGAGCAGTCAACAATATCACGGTAAAGTATCGTCATCCCATTCCTAGATTAGATGATATGCTAGATGAATTGTATGGATCTTGTGTTTTTAGTAAGATAGATCTTAAAAGTGGTTACCATCAGATTAGGATGAAAAAAGGTGATGAATGGAAAACAGCTTTTAAGACTAAATATGGGTTGTATGAATGGTTAGTCATGCCATTTGGACTTACTAATGCACCTAGTACTTTTATGAGACTAATGAATCATGTTTTAAGAGAGTTTCTAGGTAAATTTGTAGTAGTCTACTTTGATGACATTTTGGTGTACAGCAAAAGCTTAGATGAGCATGTTGAACATTTGCGATTTGTGTTTAATGTGTTGAAAACTGAAAAGTTGTATGCTAATTTTAAGAAGTGTACCTTTTGCATGGATAGAGTTATATTTCTTGGATATGTTGTTAGCTCAAAAGGTATTGAGATGGATGAAGAGAAAGTCAAAGCCATCAAGGACTGGCCGACGCCTAAAGGGGTAAGTGAGGTAAGAAGCTTTCATGGTTTAGCTAGTTTTTATAGGCGTTTTGTTAAAGACTTTAGCACTATTGCTGCACCACTTACTGAAGTTATTAAAAAGAATGTTGGTTTTCATTGGGGCAATGAACAAGAAAAAGCATTTGTTAATCTTAAAGATAGGTTATCTTCAGCACCTGTTTTAACATTACCTAACTTTGACAAAGCTTTTGAGATTGAATGTGATGCCTCAGGAATAGGAATTGGAGCTGTTTTAATGCAGGAAAAGCGTCCAATCGCATTCTTCAGTGAGAAGCTTAGTGGAGCGGCCTTGAACTATCCAACTTATGACAAGGAGCTCTATGCACTTGTTAGAGCTTTGGAGACATGGCAGCATTACTTATGGCCTAAGGAATTTGTGATACATACTGATCATGAGTCATTGAAACATCTCAAGGGTCAAGGTAAATTGAATAAGAGACATGCTAGGTGGATGGAATACATAGAGACCTTTCCTTATGTCATTAAATATAAGCAAGGTAAGGAAAATATTGTGGCTGATGCTTTATGTAGGAGGAATAGTTTGAATGGGAGTAAGAAAGCTGAATTGGTGAAGTCTCTTCATGAAAAAGTAAAGCTTCAAATTGAGAAAAAGAATGCAAAAGTTGCTTCACAAGCAAACAAAGGCAGGAGGCGAGTTACTTTCGAACCAGGTGATTGGGTCTGGGTTCATATGCGCAAGGAAAGATTTCCAGCCCATAGGAGAACCAAGTTGCATCCTCGAGGAGATGGGCCTTTCCAAATCCTTGAGAAAATTAATGACAATGCTTACAAAGTAGACTTACCAGGTGAGTATAACGTTTCTGCTTCATTTAACGTTTCTGATCTTTCCCTTTATGATGTAGGTGATGATTCGAGGTCGAATCCTTTTGAGGAAAGGGGGAATGATGAGCACCAAGCTGGTATTGGACTTCAAGATCCATTGCATGTTCCTATTGGGCCTATTACAAGGTTAAGATCCAAGAAGCTCAAGGAAGCTATGCAAGGATTGGTAAAAAGGACTTGGGAAGAATCTACAAGTCTTTTAAGCAATGTCAATCCATTCAAGTTGGGCTGCTTGAATGAGGAAGACCAAGAATTGGTCCATGTGATCCAAGCTTCACATGATGGGCCATAGAGGAATTCAAGGGGGCGGCAATCTTAATGAATTAGTGGGCATGTTTTTAGTTCATTATCTAATATGAAGTGGGGTCCAATTCATTGGTCCAATTCATTAATGTTGTGGTGTCTAAATTAGAACCTTTAGTTGAGTCTTTTAATTACTTAGGCTTTTGGGCTTGATTTATGTATTATGTCCATTAGGCTTAAGGGGTCTATCTTTATTAAACTTGTTGAACATCTTTTAATTATTTAGGTTTGGGCTTGAGTATGTTCAGCCAATATTTTACATATTATTACTTAGTAGATTAGGGTTTAGTAGATTAGGGTTATTGTAGGGAGGCTATAAATATATGTCTTAGCCACCTACTTCAATTATCTTTTCATCAATTAAGTCTGATTTTATTCAGTGAGAGTTTTCTCTTTTTAGTTCTTGAAAGAACTTAGGAACTTATCAAAGAATTCTTTCTTTGTGGCGTTCAACCTATCAAACTTAGGTTCTTGAAACAAGAGTTCTTAGGGTTTAGATTACATGCTTAATCTAGGTTCTTTGAAACAGGCTTTTAAGGGTTTAAGTTTTCTTTGCCTGAATCTTGGCTTTTCTGGGTTAGGTATTTCAATTTGTTAGTGGGTTCAAAGGGTTTAACCCCTAGGGTTCACATCACCCATCCTCGGATTTCAGTAAAATTGCATTTTGGCCTCCAAACTTGACCTATTTACATTTGGGCCCCAATTTCTGGATTTTCTTGGAAAGTTTCACAAATTTTCGAGCTCGTTTTCCATTTTTTTCGGATTTTTCTCTAAAATTCGGTTTAATCCCTGAATTTTGCCTATTTGCATTTTGGCCCCAATTTCAGGTTTTTTTCTCTCTCATTTCCTTCTTTCCATCCTAAAACTTAATTTTGGAAAGTTTCACAATTTTTTGAGCTCGGATTCTATTTTTCTTGGATTTTCTAAAATTGTATTTTAGCCCTTGAAACCTCATTTTTACTCAAACTGGGCCAATTTTTTGGATTTTCTTTTTCCGTCCCCTTTGCCAAATATTAAATTGGATTTGAGCCTATTTTTCTCAATTTTTATACCCGAATTTGATCTTCCTTCTTTTTTTTCCACAAATTGGACATTTTAATTTATTTGATTTTGACCTCAATTTTCCAATTTCTCTTCCAATTGACTTTTCTTTCCATTCTCCTTCAAATTGGACCTTTAGATATCCTTAATTATTGATTGTTTCTCAATTTGAACTTTTAATTTTGCCCAATTTGATCATTTACATACTTTTCCCCAAATGCAAATTTCCAATGTTTCCCCAAAATTGCAATTTCCAATTTGTTCACTTTTGTCCAATTCTTCTTCTAATTGATTTCACTTTTCATTCCTCTTGAAATTGAACCTTAAGGTACCTTTATTTATTGATTATATCTCAAATTGATGCTTCAATTTTATCCAATTTGATTGTTTACCTCATTTTCCCAAAATTGGAATTTCCATGCTTTTCTCCAAAATTGAAAATTTCAGTTTGTCTCTCCATCTTCAGTTCTTCTTTCTATTTTCAATGGTGGATCTCCAATTATCAAGGTTCCTTCACCATAATTCAATTCTCCTTTAAATCTTGATTTTTCCAAAAGTTGACTTTTTTATTATGACTTTTTTGGGTTGACTTTTTCGAGGTTGAATTTCTGTGTTGACCTTTTCATGTTGACCTCCGAATCAAAGTGTTAGAGACCAAATTGTAGAATTAGGGGAGATTCTCTGAATTCCGGGGGGTTGAATGAAGAACTTACCTGGTTTAGGAGGCCCGGACAAAATTAGGTGTCTACATTTGTCATAGGGCCAAGTCACGGGCTTTAGCCCTCCTACCCACTCCAACCCATATGGCGTCCGCCACCTTTTCCTTTCGGCATACCTTTTGGGCCCTAAGCAGTAGACAACTACCAAATACAAATGCTAACCGCCCAAGTGGCGACAAAACAACAAGCCAACCAATAGCTCTACCAACTACAGAAAAATAACAATCGTCGACAAGAACATGTGTTGGTGTAAGCCCTGCAAGAAATCGCATTTAAGCTTGTTAAAACACTACTAGTTTTATTTCATGTGTTGCACATTATAATTGATAATTTATAATAGAGGTATTATTTTATCAATAAGATGTTTTTGATAATGCGTTAAACAACATATGGGGATAAAGCCCAAGAAATGCATTAGGCCTTGCAAAAGAAGTGTAAGGAGTTAAAATTATGAAATCTTTATGCATCAAAGTCATGTTTTCAAAATAGTTCTTGGTCATTATCTTGTCAAGATAGGGTATTGACAATGCACAAAGACTGGTATATGCTAACCCATCATGCTTAGGAAGCATGAAACCGATCTCCTAGGTTGAAGTATAGGGATACTTATGGATATCATATGGGTGCATGTTAAGATGAACAGGTTCACTGAACATGACTCGCTATGAGAGTTCCATTTGGTATTTCACTCAAGATGGAAATACTTTCATGTGTCAGTAGTGTAAGTAATCCTATGATTTGAGACATCATGTCATCTTATATGTAAATTGTCATGCTTTGATTCCATTTGAACGGGTCCCAAGAAGGAATGCAGAGAAGGAATGTCTATGACAGGGTGATTTTGGGTATGACATTAAGCATATGAAGATGGATGAGTGGTCGAGAAAAGATTCATCACCTTTGTGATATGGAAGGGATATATCTCACTTGTTCCTAGCTTATGATTAACTCATGAATACCTTGGCCAAGACGATTATGAGAGTTATCAAAGAAGTCGCAGGACTAATATGGAAGGAGTTAGAAAGTAGACACTACACCATGCTTTCTCTCATCCAGGATATTTGATGAAATGATCGAATTTCACTGACATACTATACATTGAAAGGTTAGTCAAAAAACCAATTTGACCTTACTAACATTTGGGTGGTCATGATGTATTTCTAGATGCCACTCATGGTCTATAAACATTAATTAGAAATAATTTGTGATTATTGCCAACATGTTAGAAACCTAATGGGTCACAGATAATAAGGTGGAATTAAGAGATTAAAATGTATTCAGCCTAATTGATTAAAGTAATAATTTATCAATAAGGGCCTAATTAAATGGTCTAATAAAGTGGAAGGATTTTGTGTAAATAACACAAGGGTTGTGTTATAGCCATAAGTTTATAAAAATCCTAATGCTAGCCGCCCCTATGTGTTGAGAAACAAGAGGATTTGCGGCACGGTGAAACCTTTTGAAACCCCGTGTGCTGCAATCTTCAAGGAGCCAAGAAAATTGTTTTCTTGCTCTATCTTTCTTGAGTGATATTCGGCCAATACTTCTTATATAAGGGTGAGGTTTGTGAAATCTAGTCTACTAGCATAGAATTAGGTTAGCACTCCAATCCTACCTTAAAAAGGATTTCTAAATCACCTGTGTGGATTACTGTTAGAGGCCTAACAATTAGATGACTTTGGTTTGTGAAAAATTGGACCTTGGTATGCAAGTATCAAGCAGTGGAGATAGTGACTAAGGATTTCAAAAATCCTAATACTTTGGTAAGAAATTTCATCCCTTGTGTGCTTTTAAATCTTGATCGCTGTAGCCCCTAAGAGGCCAATGCATGATGATTGCCAAATAACTTTCACAAAGGATGACACAGAAATAGTGGTCGATAATGGTAATGATCCAATAATTGTATCCGCATAGTGGAGAACTATAAAGTCCTTCCTACAGATGAGTTTCACCCAATAGGACCGTTTTTTGGTTTCGTGAACCAACCAATCTCTGTTAAGGGTTGCATAGTCTTGTCAATAACCATCGAGAAGGCGAGCACACCTTGACAACAATGATCTAGTTTATGGTTGTCGATCAACTATCAGCATACAATGTCATCTTTGGTGTCTATTGCTCTGTCAAATTTCCAACCCCTATTGGTGTCAGCTAAATGAAAATCAACTAGACTACTGCTCGTCAATGCCATTTGATAACCCTCAACTCACAAGACAAGCACAAGCACAAGCTGAACAAGATAGTCTTGACACTAGTAAAAATCCAAGTACTTCTTAGGTCAACATGGTTACCAGTATGTAGCGCAAATGCTTACACCAGAAAGCCTAGATACTAGGGAAGACTCAAACCAATACAAGGCCTAACCAATTGAGCAAACTATCAATGTCGCACTCTACGAGAGTGGACCAGATATAACTACATAGATTGGTTCGTTGTTGAACACCGAAGCTAGACAATGCTTGGTGTGTTTCCTTCACAAAACACAGATGTCTTTTCTTGGTCTACTGCTTACATGCCTGGTATAAACACGTACATTATCATGCATACCTTAAATGTCGATCCATTAGCCAATCCAGTTAAGCAAAAGAATCAACAATTCGCTCTAGAACGCATCCAGGCCATCAAAGAAGAGGTAGACAAGCTAGTAACAACTATATACATAAGAGAGGTAAAATACACATAATGGTTGGCAAATGTATTGACTGTAAAAAAGTTCAACGACAAGTGGAAGATGTGCGCTGACTTCACCGATGTAAACAAAGCTTGCTCAAAAAGAATAGTTTTCCTCTATCTTCAATTGACAAACTGATAGATGCCTCTTCAAGCCACAAGTTCTTATGCTTTATGGATTCCTTTTCAGACTACAACCAAATCAAGTTAAACCCCAAGACCAGGAAAAGACAACATTCATAATTGAGAATGGTTTATTTTGCTATAAAGTAATATCGTTTGGATTGAAAAACGCAAGAGCTACATATCAGAGATTGGTAAATAAAATCTTCAAGGAACAAATTGGCATAATGATAGAGGTATATGTAGATGACATGCTCTTAAAGAGCTCTACTATCAATCATCATATCTCAGGTTTGGAAGAAACATTCCAAGTCTTCAATAGGTATAAGATGAAGTTGAACCCTATAAAGTGAGCCTTTGGCGTTAAAGCTAGGAAATTTCTTGGGTTCATGGTCTCCAATGGAGGTATCGAAGCAAACCCAGAGAAGATTCAAGCAAGTCTAAATATCTATCGTTCTTCAAAGTGTTGCCCAGTGCTAGTAGATGCAAGTGAGACGACAACTGTTAGAAGGCATTTGATGAGTTAAAGACCAATATGTGTTCCCCCTTTTGTTGGGGAGCCCAATGCTAGGCGAGAACTTGTTCATCTACTTAGCTGCATGGGATGAAATAATGGTTGTGATTTTAGACAGAGAAGAGCAACATTGTAAGATACTAGTGTACAACGTTAGTCGAGTGCTACAAAATGACGAAATTAATTATACAAGGCTGGAAAAGATGGCCTTCGCCCTGGTTATGGCAGCGCGACGACTAAGAATATTTCAAAGCCCAATGTATTGTAGTACTAACCAACCACTGAAAGAGGGTTTAGATAAGATCAACACCTCCGGGAGAATGGTAAAATGGAGCATGGAGCTCAGTGAGTTTGGCATAGAATACAAACCAATTAAGGCTATCAAAGTTCAGGACTTAGTAGATTTTTTAGTGGAATGTTACTTCACTATCGAACTTACAGTACAGGTCTAGTACTTAGACCCTGCGCCTGAGCCAGTCGATGAAAAGAAAAAACCCCTACCACCACCTGCACAACTGATTAGCTGTCCAGTTTTACATGAGCCTATACCAAATGATACATTGTTGTTGTATGTCGATGGCTTATTGGGTAAGGAAAGTTCTAGAAACTTACAACACATTGTTGTTTTATACTATTGATGGAGCCCTAATAAGAAAGAATGACAATAAAGATTGTCCTTTGGCTTTGCCGTTTCAAATAGCACAGCTGGGTATGAGGCACTCCTAGCAGTACTGAAATTAGCTTCTACATTGGGTGCCGAAATGCTACAAACTATCACAAAACAAGTTAGCAGCACGTATGAAGTCAAAGAGCCCACCTTGGTCAAGTACCACAACCTGGTCAGTAGTTTGCGGGCATCTCTCGAACAACTAACAATCCAGTAATTCTAAAACCCAACAACGAAAGGGTAGACTCCTTATCCATACTAGCCTCAACAACTGAAATTAAGGAAAAGGGGAAAATCCTGCTAGAACATATACAATACCCAAGCTACGAACGCAAGAAGCAGGTTCTGTGCACATCCACGCAAGACAATTGGATGACCTTATTAACCTCCTTTCTACAAACAGGAATTGCATAGTCTGATCTAGTGTCTGCCAGAAGTCTGACAAAACGAGCACAAAGATACGTGCTCCTTGATAAGTTCTACTAGAAATCCTTCGCTCAGCCACTTTTTAGATGTTTTTGGCCTTTGAAAAAATTGACTATATGCTCCGATAAATACATTATGGGGTATGTGGCCAGCATATGAAAGGTAGAGCACTAGCACAAAAGGCTCTGAGGCAAGGGTTCTACTGGCCATCAATGAGAAGCTAAGTTACAAATCTGGTAAAAAAATGTAAAAAATGCCGATAGTACGCTTGGGTACCCAAGCAACCTGCAGAAGCCTTGAAGCAACTATTTAGCCCGTGGCTATTATCCATGTGGGGATCAACATACTGGGACCATTTCTTATTGCCATCGCCTACAAGAAGAATTTGATAGTGGCCCGTGACTATTTCAATAAATGTATAGAAGCTGAATCCATAGCCACTATAACGGAAAGAATGATAGAGATTCGGTATTCCGAACATTATTGTGGTAGACAATGGTTCCCAGTTCCAAGTAGACAAACTCAAGATGTTCTGTGAAAGCTTCAAGTTAGCCCTGGTTCACTGCTCTGTGGCACACCCATAGACCAACGGACAAGTAGAATCGATGAATAAGAAAATCCTTCAACGCCTTTAAAAGAAACTTGATAATGCAAAAGGAATATGGGTAGAAGAGACTCTTGGAATATTATGGGCAATCAGAAAAATAGACTACTCCTCTATCAAAGAAACCCCATTCAATTTAACTTATGGTGAGAAAGCAGTAATCCCAGCAGAAATGGGTGTGCAAACACTACGAACAACATACTTTGGTCCCCAACTAATCAAGAAGCTCTATGTACGAATCTAGATCTTCTCCAAGAAACAAGATAGTTGGAAAAAATTCACAACGCTGTACAGGCTCATCAGGTAGCCAAGTATTACAATTCTAAGGTAAAAATCGATGCTTCCAAGTGGCGATCTGATTTTACAGAACTGAGAAGCAAGTCGACCAATAGGTGAATAAAAGAAATTATCACCAAATTAGGAAGGCCCATACAAAGTATCTTAGGTGATCGATTTTAGTGCATATGCTCTAGAGAACATGGGGAGCAACCTGATCCCAAAGATTTGGAATGCGATTCATTTGAAGAAATACTATGTACGAAATCCAAATTGTACTTTGAAAATATTTGATGATTAATGAAATAGGAGAGGACACTATTACAACATTTTTTTCATGAGATCTCCATGCAAGCTATATTATTTCATAGAATGCTAAGGCGTAAACAGTGCAAGCTCATGTTCATCATCTTGGATCTAACCACTTGATTATCTTCTTTTCATGCCATCTCTCTGTCCTTTCTTTTTAAAGCTTAGCACGTTTGCAGGCTTTCAGAAGTAGAAATCAAAGATGCCTTAAGCGATTTTGTGGAATAAATTTCTATAAACTCCTCATTTGTAGTGTCATAACATGACAAATGCAAATTTAGCAAGCTAGATGCAAATTATGGAGTCGCCACTAATAATCTTACTAGGTGTGATTAGTCACCTATATGAATCTATTCTTTTTAAAGTGATCCTAAGCTTGACTAAGGTACCCTAAAAAGAATAGATTCCTATCTACGTTTCAGAACTAGGTTCGGGAGTTCGGTTACGTGTGGGGAAGGATTAGCAGCCCCACAATGCCTATGCTAAAGATAGTACCATATCAATCACATATTATTTTAAACTGGTTTATCTAAATGGTCTTAATCAATCCTAATTTTATTTGTCAAATTTACTTAAGTTCATATTTATTCCCTAACCATGCAAAATAACTAAAACAAGAAAAAATAAAAATAAACATAGAATAATACATAAATAATCAAATATAATCAATCAAATAAAAAAAATGATAACTTAGACCTAAACTATGAAATAAAAAAAATGTTAGTAAAATAATAAATAAATCATATATAATAACACAAAATGAAAATAAAATCGTACAAAAAAAAAATCAACCAAACATCTAATCATAAAACAGATCAAATAATAATCATATAATAATAATAATAAATCATTTAATCCTAACATAACCATCATATAATGATCATATAATAAATATCATTATAATCATCACATAATCAAATAATCATCATGTAATCATTATAAATCATAATATAATCATGTAATCATTATTAATCATAAAAAAATTATAAATATAATAACTAAAATAAATAAACTCATTTAATCCTAACATAACCATCATATAATAAATATCATAATAATCATCACATAATCAAATAATCATCGTAATCATCATGTAATCATTATAAATCATAATAGGGATAATGACCCCAATAGCCCCTGAAATTTATAAAATCTTCTATTGTGATCCCTGTACTTTAAAAATGTTTAATGTGGTACTTGAACTATCAAACTGTGTATCAATGTGGTACCTTGACCTAACACCGTTAAAATATAGATGATGATGTGGCATTGACCAATCAAGTGATGACACGTGGCAGCACTTGATTTTCTAGAAATTAATATTTGAATTTTTGTAAAAAAAATTTCAAAAAATTATATTAAAAATATAAAAAATATTTAAAATTAATATCCATTTTTAAAAAAAATTAAAAAAAAATTTAAAATATATTTTTAAAAATTAAATATATTTTTAATAAAATTATTTAAAATTTAAAAAAATTAAAAAAATTAAAACTTTTAAAAATTCTTTAAAAATTAAAGAAATTATTTTAAAAATTAAAAAAATAAAATATTTAACTAAAATTATTTTTAAAATATAAAATATTTTAAAATTTCTTGTGAAAAAAATTTATAATATATGAAATGTTTTAAAATATATTTTTAAAAATTACAAAAATCAAAATATAAAATTAAATTATTTTATTGTTTTAATTTTTTAAAAATATTTATTAAATATTAAAATATTAAAATAATTTTAATAAAAATATATATTTAATTTTTAAAAATATAATTTTAAATTTTTAATATATATTTTTTTTAAAAATAGATATTAATTCTTAAAATATAATTTTAATTTTTTTAAAATTTTTGTAAGAAAATATTTCTTAAAATTAAAAGGTGGAGAGAGAAAAAAAAGAAAAAAATATTTTTTAAATTAAAATAATAATTTTTTTATTATTACACGTGGCATCACTGTGTGGTGCCACGTGTAAAAAAATATTATTTTATTTTTTAAATTAAAATAATATGTGGCATCATTATATGGTGCCACGTGTCAAGTTTTTATTGGATACCAAAGCCGCGTCATCAATATTTAACGTGTTACTGACAGGTACTACAATAACAAACGGAGTGAAAACGTTAAGTACCAAAATAGACATTTTTAAAGTACAGGGATTACAATAAAAGATTTGATAAATTTCAGGGGCTATTGGGGACATTATCCCATCATAATATAATCATGTAATCATTATTAATAATAAAAAAAAAAATTATAAACATAATAACTAAAATAAATAAACAAATTAACAAGTTAATAATAAAAAAACAAACAAATCAATAAATAAGCTAAAAAATAAATTAAACAAATAAATGAAAAAAATTATCTAAAAAAAGAATCCCAAACCTTTTCAACTTTCCTTGTCACGCCTCTTTCTTCTCTTTATCATTTATCTATTTGGCAAACTACTTTTCCTTCCATGACTTAAATGGCTTAGGAAGCAACAATTTCCATCGCATATTACTCATCAAAGCAAGCAGAACATACGACATCTATGTTGTATGGTTGTGTTTTCGAGTCTCTTCTGTCGCAATCTAAAACATAACAAGTCTCATCGTAAGATTTTATTATTCGTTAACCGTGACATTAAAAAAAAACGAAAAAAAGTCGACTTAATTCCTCTAGAAAAATGAAGGTTTTGAAAATGACCTTGAAAAAGACATTGAGTCGCCACCAATCTGTTTTAGGTAGGTATGATATGCCACCTATTAAAACCGGTTTTATAAAATATTTCAAAATCAATTAAAACATTTTTTAAAACCAATTTGAAGTCTGCATTTTAAACCAGAGAAATCAAAGAAGCGGGTTCGGGACTCGGTTACGTGTGGGGAAAGATTAGCACCCAACGCTCGTATAAAACGGTACCTTATTAATCATGTGTTATCTCAAGTCTCGGTAAAAAATTAGTTTTAAATTTAGTATTTCAAGTTAATTCCCAATCTAAAGAAAAATAATTCCATTTTTAATTGAAAATGATCCGAAATTTATAAATTCAAAGTTTTCCTATATTCCCCAACAAACGTGGCAAAATATAAAAAAATTTATTAGTTTGGAAAACTTTTTGAATCATTCTCATTTTAAAGAAGATATTTCGTTATTAATGATAATTGATGATATCCTCCCCAGCAAACCCGGCTGAGAACTCGTGAATTATTTTAACTCGGGAATATCTTTATTTTATTGAAAAACATAACCTTTTTGAAAACATTTAAAAAAAATGTGAATATGAATATGTATGGCATAAATAAAATGACATAACAAAATCTAAATAATATAATGCAACCTAAATGATATGATATAATTTAAATGTCTTAGCATATTCTAAATGAAATGAAATATCCTAAGTTATATGATATATTCTAAATGAAATGTAATTTCCTAAATGACATAATATATCCTAAATGAAATAAATTACCTAGGTAACATAATATATTTTACATGAAATGAAATGACCTAGGTAACATAATATATTCTATACGAAATGAAATGAAATAATTTAAATGACATGGCAAATATAAATGATATGACATATAATTGAAATGACATGACATATAAAATAATGCTATCATATAATATGCATAAAAATAAAATGAAAATAATAATGCATGAACATAGTATATGCTAAATAATATGAAAAAAAATAACTAAATAAAAAGCATATGATATAATGAAATATTCAAAACCATATAATAAACAATATAACATCAAAAATATAAATCAAAATAATAACAATACCAGAGGAATTATCATAGAAAAAATCACATATTATATAAAATGCATGAATATGGAAAATGCAATGCATGAAAATGTATTTTTCCTTTAATTAAGGAAATCCGTATATCTAAAAAGATATCCAACTACCTTAGGAAAATATATCAAATTAAATATTCTAAAACCAAAATACTTTGTGATTGTTTGAAAACAATTTTGAAAAGCTTAGATTAAAAATAAAAACTTAGCTAAACCTTTTTTTAAGTGGCTCTAATTTCCTAAGTTTAAAATACCGGACTTGACCACCCTTAACCCGAGACTTAAAAAATCATTTTTAGAGTTTAAAAAGGCTTAGAAACTACTCTAAGTCAGTAGCTAAACTTTCGAATCAGCCCCCTCTAAGTAACTTACCAAAACAGAAAAATGATTTTCCTTCAAATTCAAATCTGACTCCACTGTCCAGTTTTAAACCACGATTTTTTACCCTATTTTTAATAATTCAAACAAATATAAAAAACATACTGGAGACTCAGAACATGTAAAACTACACAATAAAAAATGAGATTAATTTTCTGATTAAAGATGACTGCCCAGAAAAATCAGGAAAGTACGAGTAGTAGGTGAAAAAAAGTGTTTTGCGAAAACACATTTTTGCCTTTGATAAAATCATTTAAAAATCAAAGTAAAAATATTTAAGACTTTCTAAATGACTCACAAACAGTAGCTAACACTTTTAAAAAGTTAGACAAAAATTGGCTAAGTAAAAAAAATCATAAAGGTAGAATAATCAATTTGACAACTCTTTAATTTTCCACAAGTATGCTAAAGAGAGCATGACTTTGAACCATTGATTGGCCTAAGTCATAAGTCAAGTGGCATGGACATGAAATGCATGAAAAATATAGCAAATATGATGCATGAAATGCATGATTTTAAACCTAAATGTCATGAAAAATGCATGGCATTGATAAAATGACCTAGACCTAAATGAACTTGCATGACATTTAATGCAACCTAGGTCTAAAATGCATGGATATGCATGGCAAAAAAAACCAATCCTAACATCTAAAGTATGCATGGCAATAACACAAACACAAGGCATGCTTAAACCAAATACTCAATCAAATGTCATGAAAATGCAAACCTATCAACTAACATAACAAAAATGCACACACAAAGCAAAATAAATGAGGTGGCCGAGTGGCCTCATATTCCAAGTAAGCATGGCATTTTCACAAACACTTGATATACTAACATTCTTAACTAAAACATAATACTCAAATCATGCAAATATAAAGTAAAGGTATGAAAACTTAACAAGCATTTTCACAAACACATGGATTTCAAAATATAAAACATAAACAAACTTAAACATTTTGAAAACAGAAAATCAAAAATGTAAGAACATGATAATAGACTCATAAATGAAAATAAACAAGCAACTAAATTAAAACAAGCTTAAAGTATATGTAGTAGAAGAAGATTTAAAGCATCAAGACTTATTTAATATCAAAAATAACATGAAATAACAAGGCAAAACAGAAACTAAAAGAAAAACTGGGCCATTCGGCCTTGTCAAAGAAACAAGGAGAAAAAAATATTTCAAGAGTTTTTATAAGAAAAGATGAAGAAAGAACTTAAAGAAGAACATTAAAAACACTTATTTAAAATGAAAAATCAAAAGAAAATCACCAAAATAATATTCAAAACAGCAAATCAAGAATGGAAAATCAAAGAAAGTGCAAGAGTATGGTGCTAAAAGCAACCTCTAGAAGCTATCTTGCAAGCTTTTTCTCTTCAAACTTTCTTTTTCTTTTCTAACCTTTTCTTTTTGCTTTGCAAAAATGGAGAGAAAATCAGCCAAAAAACAAGAGAGAATAGGAAATGAGAGTGTGCTGAAAATGAAAGAATAAGGATCCCCTTGTAGTGGCCGAACCTTCCCTCTCTCATAGGCTAGCATGTTGTCATTTTTCCTCCAACCAATTTTCATCCAAGGGCTAATAATCCAAGATGTTTAAAACATAAAATTATCACCCTTAGATTAGGCCATCAGCTTTCCACAATTATATCTGTTCAAGAGTCTTAAGCCTTTATGTTGACACTCTCCCTCTTCATGCATTGGTCGATGTGGCTTATTTGCAAAGGCTTGATCAAAAAATCACTAACTAACTCTTCATTTTTTGCCTCTTGATTAAAAAATCAGAAACCTACTTCCCCTCCTTGGGCCTTGGCCAGCCAGCCCTCCTTCTTCCAGCCCAAGTTTGATTTTTTTGAAAGGCAAGAAAAGCCCTTTTCAATTTCTTGGGTAAAATGACCTTTTTGCCCCCCAAATGCAAATAAATGGCAAACGGACTCCAAATTCAAATTTTACTCTTTCAATATTTTCAAAATAATAAAAAATTGAATTCTGGAAGTTTTCAAAATTTTCTGAGTCCATTTGCTATTTATTTGGATTTGTTCTTCCAAAATTGCCCTTTTATGCCCCCAAATTTTACACTTTTTTAAACGATCTCAAAATCAAGATTTTTCTTTACCAATCTCTTACAAATAATTTAAAAGTGTGATCTGGAAGTTTTCATAATTTTTGGAACTCATTTGGTATTTTTTTGGGATTTATTTGCTTGAATTACTACATAGGGGGCCCGGGATTTGGCCATTTTGCAAACGAACTCCGAATCAAGATTTTCTTTCGCAAATCTCTTCCAAATAATTTAAAAATGAGATTTTCAAATTTTCAGAATTTTTGGAGTTCATTTGCTATTTTTTCGGGATTTATCTTCCTGAATTTCTACATAGGAGACCCGGGATTTGGCCATTTTGCAAACGAACTCCGAATCAAGATTTTCTTTCCCCAATCTCTTCCAAATAATTTAAAAATGATATTTACAAATTTTCAGAGTCTTTGGAGTTCATTTGCTATTTTTTTGGGATTTATCTTCTTGAATTACTCCATAGGAAACCCGGGATTTGGCCATTTTGCAAACGAACTCCGAATCAAGATTTTATTTCTCCAATATCTTCCAAATGATTTAAAAGTGAGATTTATAATTTTTCAGAATTTTTGGAGTTCATTTTCTATTTTTCCCAAATTTTCCAATTTTGCCCTTTTGCCTCTGAAACCCTGTTTTGCTCAAAACAAGTCTGATTTTCAGATTTTCTTCAAATTGAGCCTTGGGTTATCCTTTTTAATCACTCCTCATCCATTAGGGGCTTTAGTCCTACCGAATCGGGCCATTTCTTGTAATTCTTCCCAATTTCACCGAAATCCACCAAATACCCTAATTCTCGGTTCTCTCCCGGATTGACTTTTCTTTCAGTTTTTCTTTCAACTGGCTTCTCCGTTACCTGTAGTCAGTGCTTATCTTTCATTTGGAACCTTCAATTTCAACCAATTCGATCGTTTAAGCACTTTTCCCCAAATTTCCCAGATTAGGGTTTCCTTTCTACTGAATCTCCATATCCCAACTTCCGAACTCCATATCTTTCGATGTAGACCTTGGATTATCAAAATTATTTCGCCATTTTTCAATTGAACTTCAAATCTTGATTTTGAAAGTGGGTTGAATTTTTCAGTAGTTGACTTTTTAGGGTTGACTTTTTGGGATTGACTTTTTTCAAGTTTGACTTTTTATGCTCACCCTCTTAAACTAAGTCTTGGAGTACCACCTGCAGGATGAAATTTTTTTTTTTTTTTTTTACATTCTGAAACATCAATTTAGGAAAAAAACATACCTGTTTCAGTGGTCTGGACAAAATTAGGTGTCTACAACTGCCACTCTTTGGCTATTGCTGAGAATCAGGAATCAGGCAAAGATAAATAAACACTAATTTTGTCCGGTTAGTGAAATCACATGTGAAGAGAAGGAAAAGGGTTTCCCTTTTCTTTTTCATTTTTTTTTTGTTGAGAAAAACTGTAAATAGAAGATATTGTCCTTAAATTAAATTCCCTGACTAATCAAGGCTCGACCCGTCTTAAGGAAATGAGTTCGATTTGCAAGAAAAAAATTGTGCCCGGAGGTCTTAAGAATAATGCCCGAGGTCTTAAGAATGGTGCCCGGAGGCTTTACCCGTGATTTTGAAAAAAATGCCCAGAGGTCTTAAGAATGGTGCCCGGAGGCCTTACCCGTGAAAAATGATGCGCTGTATGTATCTTTAAAAAATGATGTCCGGAGGTCTTAAAAATGGTGCCCGGAGGTCTTAAAAATGGTGCCCGGAGGCCTTACCGTGATTTTGAAAAAATGCGTTGTATGCGGCTCTAAAGAATGATGCCCGGAGGTCTTAAGAATGGTGTCCGGAGGCCTTACCCGTGACTTGAAAATACCTTGACGATGGTCTCAAGGCTCGACTCATTTGAGAAACAGAATGAATTCGATTTAAAACAAAAGGAAATACCTCGACGGTGGTCTCAAGGCTCGACTCATTTGATAAAACAGAATGAATTCGATTTAAAACAAAAGGAAGTACCTCGTCGGAGGTCTCAAGGCTCGACTCATTTGATAAAACAGAATGAATTCGATTTAAAACAAAAAGAAATACCTCTACGGAGGTCTCAAGGCTCGACTAATTTGATAAAACAGAATGAATTCGATTTAAACAAAAAGAAATACCTCGATAGAGGTCTCAAGGCTCAACTCATTTGTTAAAACAGAATGAATTCGATTTAAAACAAAAATAAATACCTCGACGAAGGTCTCAAGGCTCGACTCATTTGATAAAACAGTTGAATTCGATTTAAAACAAAAATAAATACCTCGACGGAGGTCTCAAGGCTCGACACATTTGATAAAACAGAATGAATTCGATTTAAAACAAAAATAAATAATAAGAATGATTCTGGGTTTGGTTCATTTGGCAAAAATAAATTTAACTTGAAAATGAAAAGAACGTACCTCGACGACAATCTCGGGGCTCGACTTATTTGAGAAGCAAAATGAGTTCGATTTGGAAAGGAAACGTACCTCGATGGTGATCTCGAGCCTCGGCTCGATTGAAAAATAGAACGAGTTCACTTTGGGGAAGTCCAAGTTTTCCTGATTTCTGCAATGTTAGCTAAATGCAATGATGAGAATGACATGCTTTGCAAATGCTTGTATGTTTCCTAAGAATGAATGCAATTGTGTCATGATTTCTAATCCATGATTTCTTTGAGGTTTACAGACTATCTGACTTCATGATGGAGTCTTCAATTTTTCATTGATGCCCCACTTAAGGAATCCTTCACTCAAGATAACTTGTCCCAGTTTCTGACTTTCGCTGAAATTCACAGATTTCCTGACTTCGTGAGGGAGTTTCCAACACGTTCACTGTTTTCTTTTTTTGGTGAACTTTCCAAACCTTCCCCAAGATTTAAATCTATTCCTTAGTAATACTTTGAAATCCTTTTATTTAAAGATTTTTTATTACTAATCATCATTCAATTTAATAACAATCATAATGCATCTCAAAAATGTATGAAAGAAAATATGAATCAAGCAAAAATTGTCATGAAAAGGATAACAAGAATTTATTGCAAGAAATGTTTCAAAATTGTAAAAATAAATATCAAGGATATATAAGAAACAAATGTAAGGTTGTAGATGCCCAGGATACGGAATATCTTGGACCCCTCCCTTTTCAAACCATCTGAAATTTCTCTTGAACGAGCAATTTACTTGGGTAACCTCTTAGCTTCCGTAGTTACATCAGACTGAGTTGTTCCCCTTTCTTCTGATTTTCAGATACTTTCTCCCCCTTTACACGGAGCATTGATTCAAACTTTTAATCAATACCTGAGCCGCCCTTTGCGGGTTTTCAACTCAAGTGTCCTCCATTCGGTATTAAGTCACCCTTTGCGGGTTTTTGGCTTAAACCTCTCCTTTTACATTCTTTTTTCATTTCCATTTTTTTGTATTCTACCATGCATCTAAGAATTCTAAATGTTTCGAAGGTAAAAATGTCAATTCAAAATATGGGATGAATTCTGAGAATAACCTTTCAAATTAAATATCAATGCTTGATCAAAATGGGCTTTTAAAGTACGTAATGTAGGCCAAGGTTTAGGTTTAGAAAGGAAGGATAAAATAGGCCCAAAGTGTGGTTAAGGGTGATTGGATCAAGGATCATTTCTTGAGGAGAACTCATTCTGAAAAAAGTCTTGTTGAGATTTGTCCCTTTTTGGACTTTCTTTTCTTCTTTTTATGCTTTGTTGGCTTTCATTTGCCACATTTTTTGATGGCTTTCTTTTTGCCATGATTTTTTGATTATTTTTTCTCGCATTTGCCCTCCAGTATAGAGGGTGATCCTTGATCAAGGTTTAAAGAAATAAATAATTCCTAAGGCTCCAAGGGGTGACTAAGGATAATTTCTTCTTAGTGAAAGGAATATGAAAGATGGCCATTTTATCATATCAAGCATGAATATTCTCTTTGAACAGCAATTCTCAGGGGAGATAGATATATAGAATTTCCATTTCTACACTTGGACTCATTCGAATTTCCATGTGTATAGCATCACACTTTTTTTTTTCAAGCATAATACTTCTTCAGTTCATCAGCATTCACGGGATTTCTGAAATCCTCCCGGTCCATTCTAGTTAAAATCAATGCTCTTCCAGAAAAAACTCTTTTACCACATAGGGTCCTTCCCAATTCGGAGCCCATTTTTCTCTCGGGTCTTTCACTATAGGGAGAATTTTCCTCAGTACCAACTACCTCTCTCGGAACTGTCTAGGACAAACTTTCTTGTTATGGGCTCGAATCATCCTTTTCTGATACAACTACCCATGACAAATTGCTTTCAATATTTTCTCCTCGATGACATTCAACTGTTCATAACGAGCTCTAACCCATTCTGCTTCCTCTAGGCCAACTTCCATAAAAACCCAAAGTGAATGGATCTCAAATTCAATAGGTAGCACTGCTTCCATCCCGTATACCAAAGAAAACGACATTGCTCCTATAGATGTGCGGTTCGAAGTACGATATGCATGAAGAGAAAAAAGCAAGATCTCATGCCAGTCTTTGTACACATTGGTCATCTTCTCGACAATCTTCTTGATGTTCTTGTTAGCTGCTTCTACTGCGCCATTCATCTTAAGATGGTAAGGTGCCGAATTATGATGTGTGATCTTGAATTGAGTACACACTTCTCTCATCATCTTACTGTTCAAATTGAGAGCATTATCCGAAATAATTCTTGCTGGCATCTTGTAACGACATATGATTTCTTTCTTAACAAATCTGCATACCATCGACTTTGTTACATTCGCATAGGAAGCAGCTTCTACCCACTTTCTGAAATAATCTATAGCCACCAAGATGAAACGATGTCTGTTTGAAGCTTTCGGGGTAATAGGCCCTATCATATCCATTCCCCATATTGAAAAGGGCCACGGTGCAGTCATGACATGTAATGGCGATGGCGACACATGAATCTTATTTGCATATATCTGGCATTTGTGGCACTTCCGGGAATAATTGATGCAACCTCCTTCCATCGTCAACCAATAGTACCTGCCCTCATAATCTGTTTAGCAAGCATGTGACCATTAGCATGAGTGCCACATATCCCTTAATGGACCTCTTCTATAATTCTCTGAGCTTCAGCAGATCCGACACATCTCAACAAGACTTGGTCTTTTCCTTTCTTGTAGAGAATCTCACTGTCTAGAACAAAACCCATTGCTAGCCTTCTCAGAGTTCTCTTGTCGTTCTCTGTTGCTTGTTCTGGATACTGTTGACTCTTGATGTACTGCAAGATATCGTTATACCAATGAAGGCCATCTGCTTCTTCTTCAATACTCAGACAGTGGGCAGGAGACTCATATATACTCAACTTTATTGGTACAACTTCAGCCCCTTCATTCACTTTAAACATTGATGAAAAAGTAGCCAGAGCATCTGCCATTCGGTTTTCTTCTCGAGGAAAGTAATTGAAATTCACTTCTTCAAATTCCTCCAATAAACTCAGTATGAGTTCTCGGTATCGGATTAGCTTTGTATCTCGGGTTCCCATCTCCTCGTAGTTGGTAAATCACTAAGGCTGAGTCTCCGAAAACTTCCAACAGTTTGATCTTTCTGTCCACTACAGCACGAAGTCCCATAGTACACGCTTCATACTCGGCAGTATTGTTTGTACAATCAAAATCCAATCTAGTAGTGAAAGGATAATAATCTTCTTCTGGGGATATAAGCATTGCACCGATTCCATGCCCCATGGCATTAGATGCTCCATCAAAGTACATTTTCCATACTTTCTTCTTCAGGGGAATCTCATCTGCTTGTGAAACATACATCAAATCTTCATCCGGGAAATCAAAGTTCAACGGCTTATAATCTTCCACTGCCTGACTTGCTAAGAATTCAGCTACTGCACTGCCTTTGATAGCTTTTTGACTTACATATACAATGTCGTATTCTGACAATAAAACCTGCCATCTTGCCGTCCTCCCTAACAAAGAAGGTGCTTCCAGCATGTACTTGACTGGATCTAGTTTGGCAATCAACCACGTTGTGTGGTACAACATGTAATGTCTGAGTCTTCGAGCATTCCAAGCTAAAGCACAACACAACTTTTCTACCGACGAATATTTCAACTCATAATCTGTGAACTTCTTGCTGAGGTAGTAAACTGCCTGTTCTTTCTTTCCAGTCTCATCAAGTTGACCCAAAACACAACCCATGGATCTCTCAAATACTAATAAATACGGTATCATTGGTTTATCCGAAACAAGTGGTATTAGTACTGGTGGGTTGGATAGATAATGTTTAACCTTTTCAAATGCAATCTGACAACCTTCATCCCACTCTCCTGGATCACGTTTTCGAAGTAACTTAAATATTGGATCACACTTGTCGATTAACTGAGAAATAAACCGAGCAATGTAATTCAATCTCCCCAGAAAGCCTCTTACTTCCTTTTGAGTACGAGGTGGTGGCAAATTCTGAATGGCCTTCACTTTATCTGGGTCAATCTCAATTCCTCTTTTGCTGACGACAAAACCCAACAATTTCCCCGAGGTGAGTCCAAAAGTGCATTTTGTCGGATTTAGCTTGAGTCTAAACTTCCTTAATCATTCAAATAGCTTCTTAAGATTCGTAATATGCTACTCTTCTCCTTGTGACTTTGTGATCATATCATCAACATAGACCTCAATTCCCTTATGCATCATATCATGAAACAAGGTCACCATGGCTCTTTGATATGTTGCCCCAGCATTCTTCAACCCAAATGGCATTACCTTGTAGCAGAAGGTTTCCCATATGTCGCAACCTAAAAAAATAACGACGAGTCTCATCGCAAGACTTTATTATTCGTTAGGCGTGACATTTAAAAAAAAAATCGAGGAAAAGTCGACTTAATTCCTCTAGAAAAATTAAGGTTTTGAAAATGACCTTAAAAAAGACATGGAGTCGCCACCAATCTTTTTTAGCTAGGTGTGATCGGCCACCTATTAAAACCGGTTTTATAAATATTTTAAAAATTAATTAAAACATTTTAAAAACCAATTTCAAGTCTGCGTTTTAAAACCAGAGAAATCAAAGAAGCGGGTTCGGGAGTCGGTTACGTGCGGGGAAGGATTAGCACCCCCACAACGCCCGTATAAATCGGTACCTTATTAATCGTGTATTATCTCAAGTCTCGGTAAAGATTGGTTTTAAATTTAGTATTTCAAGTTAATCCCCAATTTAAAGAAAAATAATTCAATTTTTATTTGAAAATGATTCGGAATTTATAAATTCAAAATTTTCCTATATTCCCCAACAAACGTGGCAAAATATAGAAATTTTTATTAGTTTTGAAAAACTTTCCGAATCATTCTCTTTTTTTTTTTTTTTTGAAAGAAAGATATTCCTTTATTAATGATAATTGATGATATTCCCTCCAGCAAACCCGGTAGAGAACTCATGAATTATTTTAACTCGGGAATATCTTTATTTTTTATTGAAAACCATTATCTTTTGCAAACATTTAAAATAAATGAATATGTATATGCATGACATAAATAAAATGACATAGTAAAGTCTAAATAATATAATGCAACCTAAATGACATGACAAATATGAATGGTATGGCATATAATTTAAATGACATGGAATAAAATAATGCTATCATATAATATGCACGAAAATAAAAATGCAATGCATGAAATGTATTTTTTCCCTTTAATTAAAGAAATCCGTATATCTAAAAAGATATCCGGCTACCTTAGGAAAATATGTCAAATTAAATATTCTAAAACCAAAATACTTTGTGATTGTTTGAAAACAATTTTGAAAAGCTTGAATTAACAATAAAAACTGGGCTAAAAATTTTTAAATGGTTCTAATTTCCTAAGTTTAAAAAATCCGGACTTGACTACCCTTAACCCGGGATTTGAAAAACCATTTTTAGAGTTTAAAAGGCTTAGAAATCACCTTAAGTCAGTAGCTAACCCTCCTAATCAGCCCACTCTAAGTAAATTAACCAAAACAGAAAAATGGTTTTTCTTTAAATTCAATTCTGACTCCACTGTCCAGTTTTAATCCACGATTTTTTACCCTATTTTTAAAAATCCCAAAAATTCTAAAAGAAATACTGGAGACTCAGGACATGTAAAACTACACGAGAAAAAATTGGATTAATTTTTTGATCAAAGATGAATTCCCAGAAAAATCAGAGATGTACGAGTTTTTGGAGGAGAAAAAACTGCTTTGTTTTTCTTTAAATTCAATTCTGACTCCACTGTCCAGTTTTAATCCATGATTTTTTATCCTATTTTTAAAAATTCCAAAAATTCTAAAAAAAATACTGGAGACTCAGGACATGTAAAACTACACAAGGAAAAATTTTCTTAATTTTCTAATCAAAGATGAATTCCCAGAAAAATCAGAGATGTACGAGTTTTTTGAAAAAAAACTGCTTTGCCAACACATTTTTTTTGTCCTTGATAAAATCATTTAAAAATCAAAATAAAAATATTTGAAACTCATAAAATGACTTGAAAGCAGTAGCTAGGGCTTTTTGAAAGTTAGATAAAAATTGGCTAAGTAAAAAAAATCACAAAGGTAGAATAATCAATTTGACAAACTTAATTTTCCACAAGTGTGCTCAAGAGAGCATGACTTTGAACCATTAATTGGCTCAAGTCATTATTCAAGTGGCATGAACATGAAATGCATGAAACAATGCAGCAAACATAATGCATGAAATGCATGGATCTAAACCTAAATGTAAGGAAAATGCATGACATAAATAATATGGCCTAGACCTAACATGAACTTGCATGGCATTTAATGTAATCTAGACCTAAGACATGCATGGCATTTTCACAAACACAAGGCATGCTTAATTCAAAAATCCAACCAAATATCATGCAAATGCAAAAACCTAACAACTAGCATGACAAAAATACAACACACAATGCAAAACACATGGAGTAGCCAAATGGCCCCAAGCTCCAACAAGCATGGCATTTTCACAAACACTTGGTATGCTAGCATGAAAAAGTAAGTCATAACACAAAAATCACACAAGCATTTTCACAAACACCTAATATACCAAATCTAAAACATGCTCACTAAGATATAAAACAAGAATCATGCAAAGAATCACACAAGCATTTTCACAAACACTTAATATGCTAACTCTAAAACATGCTCAAATTTAAACAACATGAAAACAGAAAATTAAAAATGAAAAACATGATATCTAAGACATAAATGGCAACAAACAAAGCAACCAAATTAAATATAACTTAAGAACATGAAATAACATAATATTTAAAACATCAAAAATAAAGAAAATAGCATAAACAATATGGTAAAATGAATCAAAAACAACAACTTAAAATAAATAATGTAGGCTGTCGCAACCTAAGAAAAAAAACGACGACGTCTCATCGCAAGACTTTATTATTCGTTAGGCGTGACATTAAAAAAAATCGAGGAAAAGTCGACTTAATTCCTCTAAAAAATGAAGGTTTTGAAATGACCTTAAAAAAGACATGGAGTCGCCACCAATCTTTTTTAGCTAGGTGTGATCGGCCACCTATTAAAACCGGTTTTATAAAATATTTTAAAAATTAATTAAAACATTTTAAAAACCAATTTCAAGTCTGCGTTTTAAACCAGAGAAATCAAAGAAGCGGGTTCGGGAGTCGGTTACGTGTGGCGAAGGATTAGCACCCCCACAACGCCCGTATAAATCGGTACCTTATTAATCGTGTGTTATCTCAAGTCTCGGTGAAAAGTTGGTTTTAAATTTAGTATTTCAAGTTAATTCCCAATTTAAAGAAAAATAATTTCATTTTTTTATTGAAAATGATCCGGAATTCATAAATTTAAAATTTTCCTATATTCCCCAACAAACGTGGCAAAATATAGAAATTTTTATTAGTCTTGGAAAACTTTCCGAATCATTCTCTTTTTTGAAAGAAAGATATTCTTTTATTAATGATAATTGATGATATTCCCTCCAGCAAACCCGGTAGAGAACTCATGAATTATTTTAACTCGGGAATATCTTTATATTTTTTATTGAAAACCATTATCTTTTTTTGAAAATATTTAAAAGAAATGAATATGTATATGCATGACATAAATAAAATGACATAGTACAGTCTAAATAATATAATGCAACCTAAATGACATGACAAATATGAATGGTATGGCATATAATTTAAATGACATGGAATAAAATAATGCTATCATATAATATGCATGAAAATAAAAATGCAATGCATGAAATGTATTTTTTCCTTTAATTAAGGAAATCCGTATATCTAAAAAGATATCCGGCTACCTTAGGAAAATATGTCAAATTAAATATTCTAAAACCAAAATACTTTGTGATTGTTTGAAAACAATTTTGAAAAGCTTGAATTATCAATAAAAACTGGGCTAAAAATTTTTAAATGGCTCTAATTTCCTAAGTTTAAAAAATCCGGACTTGACTACCCTTAATCCGGGACTTGAAAAACCATTTTTAGAGTTTAAAAAGGCTTAGAAACTACCCTAAGTCAGTAGCTAACCCTCCTAATCAGCCCACTCTAAGTAAATTAACCAAAACAGAAAAATGGTTTCTCTTTAAATTCAATTCTGACTCCACTGTCCAGTTTTAATCCACGATTTTTTACCCTATTTTTAAAAATTCCAAAAATTCTGAAAAAAAATACTGGAGACTCAGGACATGTAAAACTACACGAGAAAAAATCGGCTTAATTTTTGAATCAAAGATGAATTCCCAGAAAAATCAGAGATGTACGAGTTTTTGGAGGAGAAAAAACTGCTTTGTTTTTCTTTAAATTCAATTCTGACTCCACTGTCCAGTTTTAATCCACGATTTTTTACCCTATTTTTAAAAATTCCAAAAATTCTGAAAATATTACTGGACACTCAGGACATGTAAAACTACACGATAAAAAATCGGCTTAATTTTCTGATCAAAAATGAATTCCCAAAAAAATCAGAGATGTACGAGTTTTTGGAGGAGAAAAAACTGCTTTGTTTTTCTTTAAATTCAATTCTGACTCCACTGTCCAGTTTTAATCCACGATTTTTTACCCTATTTTTAAAAATTCCAAAAATTCTGAAAAAAATACTGGAGACTTAGGACATGTAAAACTACACGAAAACAAATCGGCTTAATTTTCTGATCAAAGATGAATTCCCAGAAAAATCAGAGATGTACGAGTTTTCGGAGGAGAAAAAAAACTGCTTTGCCAACACATTTTTGCTTTTGATAAAATCATTTAAAAACCAAAGTAAAAATATTTGAAACTCATAAAATGACTTGAAAGCAGTAGCTAGGACTCTTTGAAAGTTAGATAAAAATTGGCTAAATAAAAAAAATCACAAAGGTAGAATAATCAATTTGACAAACTTAATTTTCCACAAGTGTGCTCAAGAGAGCATGACTTTGAACCATTAATTGGCTCAAGTCATTATTCAAGTGGCATGAACATGAAATGCATGAAACAATGCAGCAAACATAATGCATGAAATGCATGGATCTAAACCTAAATGTAAGGAAAATGCATGACACAAATAATATGGCCTAGACCTAACATGAACTTGCATGGCATTTAATGTAACCTAGACCTAAGACATGCATGGCATTTTCACAAACACAAGGCATGCTTAATTCAAAAATCCAACCAAATATCATGCAAATGCAAAAACCTAAAAACTAGCATGACAAAAATACAACACACAATGCAAAACACATGGAGTAGCCAAATGGCCCCAAGCTTCAACAAGCATGGCATTTTCACAAACACTTGGTATGCTAGCATGAAAAACTAAGTCATAACACAAAAATCACACAAGCATTTTCACAAACACCTAATATACCAAATCTAAAACATGCTCACTAAGATATAAAACAAGAATCATGCAAAGAATCACACAAGCATTTTCACAAACACTTAATATGCTAACTCTAAAACATGCTCAAATTTAAACAACATGAAAACAGAAAATTAAAAATGCAAAAACATGATATCTAAGACATAAATGGAAACAAACAAAGCAACCAAATTAAATATAACTTAAGAACATGAAATAACATAACACTTAAAACATCAAAAACAAAGAAAATAGCATAAACAATATGGTAAAATGAATTGAAACAACAACTTAAAATAAATAATGTAGGCCATTTGGCCATGGTGAGTTTATTATAAAAACAAAATGTAAAAAAAAAATATACTTAAGAAAGGAAATGAAGGAAGAACAAGAAACATTATTTTAAAATGAAAACTCACCAAGTAGAGATTAAAAGAGCAAAAAATAAGAATAGAAAATGAAAGTGCAAGAGTTGGTGCTCAAGAGCAACCTCAATAAGCTAATATTTCAAGCTTTTCTCTTCAAACTTTCCTTTTTTTCTAAACTTTTCTTTTTTTGCTCTCAACCAAGAAGATAAAAAACTAAGAAAAACTAAGAGAAATCAGCCAAAATGGAAAAGAAAAAACAAAATCTGCCCCCTCTCTAGGGCTGGCAGAAAATGATGCTTATATGGACTCCAAGATGTTGTCATTTTTGTGTAACCTAATTTCAATCAAATGGCCAATAATTCAAGATGAAAAGTCATGAAATTATCACCCTTAGATTAGCATCTCAGCCCTCTCAAGTTACAGCTGTCCAAGAAAAATGTTGACATCTTTTTTCCAGCCCAACTCTGATTTTTTGAAGGGCCCAAAAAGCCCTTTTCGGTTGCTTGGGTGAAATGACCATTTTGCCCCCTCGGATGCAAAATAAATATCAAACGGGCTCCAAATTCAAATTTTATTTTTTTAATACTTCCAAAATAATAAAATATTGAGTTCTGGAAGTTTTCAAAATTATCCGAGTCCGTTTGCTATTTATTTGGATTTTTTCTTCCCAAAATGTCCTTTTATGCCCCTACTTTTTACCATTTTTTAAATGAGCTCCAAATCAAGATTTTTCTTCACCAATCTCTTCAAAATAATTACAAAGTGTGATCTGGAAGTTTTCATAATTTTTGGAGCTCATTTGGTATTTTTTCGGGATTTATCGGCTTGAATTACTGCATAGGAAGCTCGGGATTTAGCCATTTTGCAAACGAACTCGGAATCAAGATTTTCTTTCGCCAATCTCTTCCAAATAATTTAAAAATGAGATTTGCCAAATTTCAGAATTTTTGGAGTCCATTTACTATTTTTCCGGGATTTATCTTTTTGAATTACTACATAAGAAGCCCGGGATTTGGCCATTTTGCAAACGAACTCGGAATCAAGATTTTCTTTCGCTAATCTCTTCCAAATAATTTAAAAATGAGATCTGCAAATTTTCAAAAGATTTGGAGCTATTTTTCCCAAAATTTTCCAATTTTGCCCCTTTAACCTCCGAAACCCGGTTTTGCTCAAAACAAGTCCGATTTTCAGATTTTCTTCAATCTGAGCCTTGGGCCATCCTTTTTAATCATTCCTCATCCATTGGGGGCTTTGTTCTTACCAAGTCGGGCCATTTCTGTGATTCTTCCCGATTTCACCGAAATCCACTAAAAACCCTAATTCTCGGTTTTCTCCCGGATTGACTTTTCTTTCGGTTTTTCTTGCAAGTGACTTCTCCATTACCCGTAGTCAGTGCTTATCTTTCATTTGGAACCTTCAATTTCGACCAGTTTGATCGTTTAAGCACTTTTCCCCAAATTTCTCGGATTAGGGTTTCTTTTCTATTGAACCTCCAAATCCCAACTTCCGAACTCCATATCTTTCAATGTAGACCTCGGATTATCAAAATTCTTTCTCCATTTTTCAATTGAACTTAAAATCTTGATTTTGAAAGTGGGTTGACTTTTTCAGTAGTTGACTTTCTGGGGTTGACTTTTTTTGGGTTGACTTTTTCGGGGTTGACTTTTTTCAAGTTTGACTTTTTGTGCTCGCCCTCTTAAACTAAGTCTCGGAGTACCACCTGCAGGATAAAAACAGTCTTTTTATACTCGGAAACATCAATATGGGAAGAAAACATACCTGTTTAGTGGTCCGGACAAAATTAGGTGTCTACAGCTGCCCCTCTTTGGCTATTGCTGAGAATCAGGAATCAGGCAAAGATAAACCGACACTAATTTTGTACGGTCAGTGAAATCACATGGAAAGGAAAGGGGTTTTCTTTTTCATTTCTTCATTCATTTTTTCATTTTGCATTTTTTATTTTTTATTTTCTTTTTTTATTTTCTATTTTTTTCATTTTTTCTCTTTTTTCATTTTTTTTTCAATTTTTTTTTTGAAAACAGTAAATTGAAGATTTGTCCTTAAATTGAATTCCCTGCCTAAACAAGGCTCGATTCGTCTTAAGGAAACGAATTCGATTTGCAAGAAAGGAAATGACCTCGACGATGGTCTCGGGGCCTTAACCTGTCTTGTTCTCAGCTGTGTTTAAAATTCTGGATATCTCATCCAGAAGCTTCGGCTATCACCACCAAAGTCTTGCTCATTTTTTTTTAAATGTAAAAATTCTGGGTATCACCTCCAGAAGCTTCAGCTATCACCACCGAAGACTTTCTATCTTTTCAAAGGATTTTAAAACTCTGGATATCTCCACCAGAGGCTTCAGCTATCACCACCGAAGTCTTGCTCATTTTTAAAATTGTAAAATTCTGGGTATCATCTCCAGAAGCTTCAGCTATCACCACCGAAGACTTTCTACCTTTTCAAAGGACTTTTAAAAAAAACTCTGGATATCTCCACCAGAGGCTTCAGCTATCACCACCGAAGACTTGTTCATAAATAAAAAAAATACCTCGACGATGATTTCGGGGCTCGACTCGCCTTAAGGAAACGAAATCGATTATACCTGAAAGCTTTAAGAGATGATGCAAATGCTTCATGATGCAAATGCAAATGTCTTTTGTTGATGCAAAAGCTTTTTGATGTAGATGCAAATGACTTATATTGGTGCAAATGTCTTTGATGCAAATGTAAATGACTTGATTTGATGCAAACTTTCTTGATGCAGATTTAACTAACTTAGATTGATGCAAATGCTTCTTGATGTAGATGCACATGTTGAAAAAAATTCTGGATAACTCCTTCAAAAGAAGATTTCTCATTTTCAAAATTATAAAACCCTGGATATCTCCACCAGAGGCTTCAGCTATCACCACCGAAGACTTCTTCATTTTTAAAACTGTAAAATTCTGGATATCCCCACCAGAAGCTTTGGCTATCACCACCAAAGACTTGCTCAATATAAAATTCTAGATAACTCATCTAGAAGAAGATTTCTCATGTTTCAAAATTATAAAACCCTGGATATCTCCACCAGAGGCTTCAACTATCACCACCGAAGACTTATTCACTTTTAAAACTGCAAAATTCTGGATATCACCACCAGAAGCTTTGGCTATCACCACCAAAGACTTGGTCATTGTAAAATTCTGGGTAACTCCTTCAGAATAAAATTTCTCATTTTTCAAAATTATAAAACCCTGGATATCTCCACCAGAGGCTTCAGCTATCACCATCGAAGACTTGTTCACTTTTAAAACTGTAAAATTCTGGATATCCCCACCAGAAGCTTTGGCTATCACCACCAAAGACTTGCTCATTGTAAAATTCTGGGTAACTCCTTCAGAATAAAATTTGTCATTTTTCAAAATTATAAAACCCTGGATATCTCCACCAGAGGCTTCAGCTATCACCACTGAAGACTTGTTCACTTTTAAAACTGCAAAATTCTGGATATCACCACCAGAAGCTTTGGCTATCACCACCAAAGACTTGCTCATTGTAAAATTCTGGGTAACTCCTTCAGAATAAAATTTCTCATGTTTTCAAAATTATAAAACCCTGGATATCTCCACCAGAGGCTTCAGCTATCACCACCGAAGACTTGTTCACTTTTTAAAAACTGTAAAATTCTGGATATCACCACCGAAGACTTGCTCATTGTAAAATTCTGGATATCCCCACCAAAAGAAAATTTCTCATTTTTAAAAATTATAAAACTCTGGATATCTCCACTAGAGGCTTCAGCTATCACCACCGAAGACTTGTTCACTTTTTAAAAACTGTAAAATTCTGGATATCCCCACCAGAAGCTTTGAGAAATGATGCAGATGCACATGTCTTTTAACAAGGTGCTCATGCTTCATGGTGCAAATGTAAAATATTTCTTAGTGCAAATGCAAATGGCCTGGATTGATGCCCATGTTTCGTGATGCAGATGCCCCTACTAATTGTGTTCATGTAACTGGTTTATGAATGGTGTAACTACAATTACCACACAATAATGAAAATGCAATGATTCTAGAAATGATGCAATTGCTTGAGATGACACAAATGCGAATTCCATGAAGAATGTAAATGTAAAGGTAAAATGCAGATGCTTATGGAATAGTGCCAATGCAAATACCCATGAATGATGCAAATGCTTGCTGACACTATGCAGATGCAAAAGCTCGATAAAGAGATGAGTGCTCATGATGATGCAAATGCCCCCGGTTGTTTTTCTAGACTTTGGCTTAGCCTTTCAAATTCATTTTTCCTCTTCAAATCAGAGTATATCTTCAATTCATTTTGGCTATTCTCTTTGCCCCAAAAGTTTTCAAACTTTCATCAATAGAGATCTGAACTGAGTTTGATTTCTTCTTCTCATATCTGGAAGTCGGGACCTATCCTGGCAGTTCTATACTTTTGGGTTAGAAAAACCCTTGTCTCATGTCAACATCAAAAATGGATATTTCAAAAATATTTTTATTTTCCCTTTTTGAAAAACAATTTTGCTTATTTAAGGAAAACTTCTAAGCCAAAAATTTTAACTCCACAGTGTATGATGTACAAATCTTTTGATGACTGATGATCACTGTTAGAAAATCCCCTAAGTATTAATTTGGGTTTTTCAATTTGAATTGACAAGGCTTGATACAACAAGATTTTGGTTTTTTCAGGAAAACTTCACAACAAAAATGTATGTCCCTTCTAGGCTCACAAATGGAACAGGTTTTATAAATCATGAATTCATTGAGAACCAAGCAAATTCAACATTCTTTTAGTTTCCATATCAAGGCTTTTTGACAAGCGTCAAGATTGGCCGGGATATTTAAATCGGAAAGTTTGATCTTGGAGGAAAAAAAGATTCAATTTTTGAAGACAATCCTCCGAATGAGAGCTGACAATTTGGGGGGTTCAGGAATTCCTAGATGTTCCTCGATGACCACTTTTTTTAAAATGACCTTCTTTTTTTTTTTTTTTTTTTTTTTTTGGGTATCGGCACGGATGGCATTGAAAATTTCCAAATTTACTCTAGACCGCCCGTTTTTGGGTTTTCGCCCTAGAGTCCCATTCTTTCCTTTTTTTTTTTTTTTTACCACACACTTGAGAATTCTAAATTCTTCCTTAGTGAAATGATAATTCGATGAGATGGGATAAAATCCGATGAAAAACCCTTCAAATTAAATATTCATGCTTGATCAAAATGGACTTTTAAAGCATATAATGTAGGCCATGGCTCAGGGTTCAGAAAGAAAGGATAAATAGGCCCAAAATATGTGTTTGAGGGTAATCAGATCAAGGATCATTTCTTGAGGAGGATTCCCTTTGAAGCATTTGTCCCTTATTGGACATTTCTTTCCTTTTGACTTTGCTCTTTTTCTTCCTTGCTCTTGGCTTTCAATTTGCCATGTCTTTCACACACATTTTCTTTTTCATTGTGTTTTTCTTTTGTTTTTCTTGGCTTTCATTTCACCATCTTTTTCTCTTCTTTTTCTTTGACAGAGTGAGCCCGTATTTATTCGGGGCTCCATTTGCTTTGTGTCTGTCCTTGAGTTATCACTCATTTCTCAATGATCTTTGAAAATATCTTTCCTCGCATTTGCCCCCAGTGTAGAGGGTAATCCTTGATCAGGGTTCAAAGAAGAAAGAATTCTTTTGGCTCAAAAGGGGTGACTATGGATAATTTCTTTTTGTGTGAAAGGGATATGAAAGATGGCCATTTCTCATGTCAAGCACAAATATTCACATTGAAAAGCAATCCCTAGGGGAAATAGATATTCAGAATTTCATTTTGCACTTTGGAATCATCCGAATTCTCATATGCATGATATCACAAAATTTTTTTTTTTTTCGTTGCATGCCCCCAATAATTCATGCATTAGCCCATCCTTTTTCACTATGTATCCATCATTTCCACATATGATGCCCCAATTTGATTAACCATGCGAATTTGTATCAACGAGGAACATGGCAAGTCTAGGTCTGTTTTGAAAAGGCTGAGTTTCCAATCTGAGTTCTTTGAAGAGACAAGGAAAACATGACCCAAAAGCAGGTTTTCTCTGGGATAAGGGATAATTTAGTTTAATCATTGTGCCCCAAGGTGTTAATCATGAAGTGATGTCTGGGCAATTAGTGTTTTGTGGTCATTGGGAAAGGTCATGAATGGTTTTAGCACAATCCTGACACACACCAAATTATCAAAATCTGGATTCTTGAAAGAATGTCTCATTTGTTTGATTTTCAAAGAATTTGAAAATTTTCAAAAAGTTCGTTCCTTTGTTCATAGCCTAGACTAAGATCTAAGTCTTTGCTTTTTCTGTGATGACAATGGTTTTATGAAGTCAAATCATTCATATTCCTTGAAGCATTAGGACTTTCAAGTGGTCTTGGTTCAAAGAATTTAGGCTTAGGAAAGCCTAAAAGAGAATGGAGAAGGTATTGGGTCATTTGTAACACTGATCATCAATCTTCTTGAGACTATCCATCACTAAAAATTCCTTAATGCTTGTTTTTGCAAATTCAAGTTATTGTTGAAACACAACAAACACAAAGCATTTAAAATTCAAAATTCATTTAATTCATGTAGATGTTAACATGAGACAAGTGCTTTCATCATCACCGTGTATAAAACTACATGTGTCAAAAACCTAATATGATCATGCACAATATTTCTTATGACACTTGGCTTCCCCATCATCAAAACTTATCGAACCAGCCTTGATGAGATCTCTGACCTTGTACTTCAAAGCGGTGCAGTTCTCTGTTGAGTGACCTTGATTGCCAGAATGGTACCCACAACTCTCATTAGCATCATACCAGCTCGGATAAGGGGGCTTCAGAGGCGCTATTTGCATGGGTGTCACAAGGTGATTCTGGATGAGTTGAGGTAGTATCTCACTGTATGTCATTGGAATCGGGTCAACCTGATTTCTTCTTCGCTTTTTATGCCCCCTTCGATTATTCCCAAGGGTGTTCGATTGATAGACAGATGTAAATTCTGGTGTAGTTGCAGTCATTGGTTGGTAGGGATAAAAACCATGAGAGACATTATTCAGGGTAGAGTAAAATGGCTGATATGAGGAGAATTGGGGAGATGGGGCAAAGTCTTCCACGACTTGGGTATCTTCCTTTTTCTTTTCAGATGCCCCATTGTTCTTGGTATTGGATGTTCTTTCTCCTTCAATTTTCCCATCCTTGATAGCATTTTCAATCATCTCCCCTGAAATTACCATGTCCGAAAAATTCTTCGTGGTGTTGCCGACAAGTCTATCGTAGTATGGGGCTGTAGTGTATTCACAAAAAGGACAGTGGTTTCCTTCTGAGTTAAAGGCGGTTGTACTTGGACGGCCAGGCTCATCCACCGTTGCCCATATTCTTTGAAGCTCTCAGTAGCTCTTTTCTTCATATTTTGCAATGTGAGACGGTCAGGCGCCATATGCTTGTAGTGGTTTAGAAAAGCCCTAGCCAAATCATTCCAAGAGCGTATCTGGTCCTTGCTCAACTGACTATACCACCTAATTGTGGACCTGCTGAGGCTATCCTGAAAACAGTGAATCAAAAGCTTATCATTACCTATATGACTTGTCATCTTCCGGCAGAACATAGTGATGTGGGCTGATGGATCGGTCGTCCCGTCATATTTCACAAAGTCAGGGATCTTGAACTTAGGAGGAATGACTAAATCGAGGACCAAGCATCGTTCTTTCGCCTCCACACTCCCGAATACATCTGTTCTTTCTATTGCCCGGAGCCTTTCATCTAACAACTGATATTTTCCTTGGGAATCTGCCAACTCAACCTCATTTACTGCAACCCTTTTCAACTTTGCCTGTTCAGCTAGATCATCTGAGTTTAGGACATTGACGAGGTTAACAGTGTTCTGGGCATCGCTTATTATGACCTCATCCTGGCCCTTTTGTGCCTCTAACCCTTCTCTGGCGATAACGTTTTCGGTGTATCCTTTTCCTTTGATTACGGCAGACATCAGCTCCATCAATTTAGTCATCTGACCTTTAGATTCAGCTTGAGACTTTGCTAGCTGTTCTCGTTCCCTTTCCATTTTTTCCAGTCGGGCAACATGTTCATCCTCCATAGCACCAGCCTGTATTAAAAGTGTACTCAGTACTTCTTCTGATTTGAAATGGAAATTCTTTCAAAGACTCCTAAAGCCAAGCCAACTTCTATTCTATTTTCCCCAAAATGTATGTCATGATGAATGAGCCATGAATGCAATTTGATGCATGTGAAGCCTAAACAATATGATGTATGGACATGTATAATGGAAACATGCTGACCATATATGTAATAAATGCAATCACAATGCCAACATGTTGCAAACAAAGAATAAACAAATCAACACATGGATATATGCAATGACTGATCATGTGCATTTCAGCATATTTCCCAATGAATGTTCATATGTTCTATGAATGCAACATGGTGTCAATTATGATACATGCAAACAATGAATGATTGATACAGAGTATATACAAAGAAAATCATACTAACCATGTGTGTCATGAATGTGACCTAATGCTAATCATGATGTATGTAATAAGCAAATTAATGCATAGATATATACAGAAAAATCATGCTGATTATGAATGCATGAATGCAACCTGACAAATAATTGATGGGATGCAAAATGCAAAGGGGGAGATATCACGGAGGAAATAAGAATCGGAGGAACTTAATCATCAACCTCTCATAAATTTGAAACATAATCAATTCATTCCCACATCAACATTCACAATGGTATAAACCATGTTTTACAAAATTTGAACAGTGGTTAAGACTGTCCTTACAAGCACTTTATTCTTCCAAACATCCTAAGGCTATAAGAGCCGGCTACTGAAAAAGTGAAATCCTATTACATCATATAAGACCGAAGTCTTTCCACCTCAATGATGTAAATCTCCCAATCCTAATGACGCTTTCCCAGTCCTCTATCAATCAGTGTCGTGGGATCCAACCACTTGGCATTTATAAGAGTTTGCACTTTCTTTTTGAATGCCATACAGTCTTCAACGTTATGGCCAACAATTCCACAATGATAATCACATTTTGCATTTGGATTATACCACCTTGGATATGGTGGTAACAGGGGTTTCAATGGGACACAGGCAACCATGTGATTTTGGATCAGTATAGGGAGGAGCTCTTGGTAGCTGATTGGAATGGGATCAAAAGGCATTTGGGTCTTATCCTGGGGTCGTTTCTTAGTTACACATGGCCTAGGAGTTGGGGCACTTGGTGGTGGCACTAAGGTCCGAACCGGGGTGTTTACATGGAGATGTGGAGGAACAGCATGGTGAGGGTATGGATTCGGACACGGGGCCTTTGGAGGTTGTACATAGCTCGAGGTTCCTATCCCAGATGCTGGATAAGGTGGTTGATGAGAGAAATAGTATGAACTGGTAGTTGTTGGTGATGGAGTGGGATTCAGGAATCCCGTAGTGGTCATCCCAATGGACGATTGGACCATGGTAGGGTGGGGATACTGGCTTGGACCTCGAACAGTTTGCAGGTATGGTACAGGATCCAAGGTTTCTATCTTTGGTATCAGGCTCTCAGGTTTAATCATTTTCACCATTTTGTCCATAATTTCATCAAGATTGCAACCTTTGTGGAATTGACAAGCGCAGGATCCAGCAAGGATTATGTGTTCTGGGCCTAATGGTTTTGGTTGATCCGAAGATGATGCGAAGCCCTGAGAAAGTTCACCTTTACTGTTACCCATATCCTCAACCATTTTCAGCAATTTGGCAAGTTGTTCCTTCACCTCTCGGATTTCATGTCCATATTCCTCTTGATTGCGTTCCAAAGCACCCAATCGTTCCTCCGATTCATTCCTCATATCTCGAATCCCTTTCATGCAAATGAAAATGTCATGAGATTAAGAATACAATTATGAATGTACATGCTGTATTCCTATGTGCATGAATATATTGATGATTAATGCATGAACATATACAGAGAATATGTATGATGACTATGTATGCTATGGATGCAATCTAATGCGAGGTATATACAGATAATGACTATGCATGTATTCTACAATGAATGAATATGCATGCTACGATGTCAAAATGATACATGCTAAGACTAAATGAATTATCACAAAGGTATACACAAAAAAATCAATGATTACACGAAATTGGTGGGACCTAAATCTTGATTATTCAAAAAATCTCATTATGCAAGATTTGCCTCCAAATTTATGATTTTTTTTTTGTGATAAACCAATCACATCATTTTCAAAAGAATTTCAGGGTGGATCTTACTATGGTACAATATGCAAATGTTCATGTGACACTACCGGTTTTATGAAATCATCAAATTAAATTACCAACTGTTTATTGCAAAGAATGAGATCAATAATACAACCAAAAATATACATGCTCTATTTACACATGCATGAAATGTGCAACATGCAAAAATGCTTGAAACATAATTTTTTTTTTTGTTTTTTTGTTTTTTTTTTAAAAACAGCTAATGAACATCTGCCCCAACAATATCTGCTTATTTAGGCATTACGATGCCTTAGAGGCGGAGTATCACATTTATTACGGGCGATGTACGTACATCGTTGCCCGATCTACCACACTTATTCGGAGTGCAAAATAGGTAACAAAAAGTTTAGAAATGTCTCTCCATGTGTTCCTATTTTCGGTATATCTAACGAAAATTCGGGATGGCTTCTCCTAGGTTCAACTATATGAGGGTGAATCGGTTCTAAGGCCCCGAATTGTTCCTCACTGTTGTCGGTGAAGGCTAGTAAGGCACCCCGATAAAAGCGGGTTCAATTCGTTAGAGTATATTTTCCTATGCCCATGCGGAGGATCATCACGAAGGCATTAGGTACTTTATACTCCGGAAGTGTTTCACTAGCCCATACGGAGGATCAATCACGAAGGCGTAGTTACTTTACTTCCACTTAAAAGGACGGAATCCGGGTAGAGGATTCATGTTATGCAAATGCACGTGTAGTGTGTGTGGAGGAATATCAAACCTTTCACTACCTATTCTACAAACCTTATTCTAAATGCCCTAGCAATTAAAACATTCAAGAATAGTGTAACGCATTAACCGACAAGCAATTATAATATACAACCTTAAATAACTAGAGAACAATAATAAAATGCATGCACATGAGAATGAACATTTTTAAAAACGTTTTATTATTTTCAAAATTCTCTTTACTAGAAAAATGTGGGAATTAAAATTAAATACCAATTAAACCAACCAAAACTGAGACTTTGATAACACACGACTATTTCTAGGCCTGACTCTCTAATATTCCCCAGTGGAGTCGCCAAGCTGTCGCAACCTAAGAAAAAAAACGACGACGTCTCATCGCAAGACTTTATTATTCGTTAGGCGTGACATTAAAAAAAATCGAGGAAAAGTCGACTTAATTCCTCTAAAAAATGAAGGTTTTGAAATGACCTTAAAAAAGACATGGAGTCGCCACCAATCTTTTTTAGCTAGGTGTGATCGGCCACCTATTAAAACCGGTTTTATAAAATATTTTAAAAATTAATTAAAACATTTTAAAAACCAATTTCAAGTCTGCGTTTTAAACCAGAGAAATCAAAGAAGCGGGTTCGGGAGTCGGTTACGTGTGGGGAAGGATTAGCACCCCCACAACGCCCGTATAAATCGGTACCTTATTAATCGTGTGTTATCTCAAGTCTCGGTGAAAAGTTGGTTTTAAATTTAGTATTTCAAGTTAATTCCCAATTTAAAGAAAAATAATTTCATTTTTTTATTGAAAATGATCCGGAATTCATAAATTTAAAATTTTCCTATATTCCCCAACAAACGTGGCAAAATATAGAAATTTTTATTAGTCTTGGAAAACTTTCCGAATCATTCTCTTTTTTGAAAGAAAGATATTTTTTTATTAATGATAATTGATGATATTCCCTCCAGCAAACCCGGTAGAGAACTCATGAATTATTTTAACTCGGGAATATCTTTATATTTTTTATTGAAAACCATTATCTTTTTTTGAAAATATTTAAAAGAAATGAATATGTATATGCATGACATAAATAAAATGACATAGTACAGTCTAAATAATATAATGCAACCTAAATGACATGACAAATATGAATGGTATGGCATATAATTTAAATGACATGGAATAAAATAATGCTATCATATAATATGCATGAAAATAAAAATGCAATGCATGAAATGTATTTTTTCCTTTAATTAAGGAAATCCGTATATCTAAAAAGATATCCGGCTACCTTAGGAAAATATGTCAAATTAAATATTCTAAAACCAAAATACTTTGTGATTGTTTGAAAACAATTTTGAAAAGCTTGAATTATCAATAAAAACTGGGCTAAAAATTTTTAAATGGCTCTAATTTCCTAAGTTTAAAAAATCCGGACTTGACTACCCTTAATCCGGGACTTGAAAAACCATTTTTAGAGTTTAAAAAGGCTTAGAAACTACCCTAAGTCAGTAGCTAACCCTCCTAATCAGCCCACTCTAAGTAAATTAACCAAAACAGAAAAATGGTTTCTCTTTAAATTCAATTCTGACTCCACTGTCCAGTTTTAATCCACGATTTTTTACCCTATTTTTAAAAATTCCAAAAATTCTGAAAAAAAATACTGGAGACTCAGGACATGTAAAACTACACGAGAAAAAATCGGCTTAATTTTTGAATCAAAGATGAATTCCCAGAAAAATCAGAGATGTACGAGTTTTTGGAGGAGAAAAAACTGCTTTGTTTTTCTTTAAATTCAATTCTGACTCCACTGTCCAGTTTTAATCCACGATTTTTTACCCTATTTTTAAAAATTCCAAAAATTCTGAAAAAATTACTGGAGACTCAGGACATGTAAAACTACACGATAAAAAATCGGCTTAATTTTCTGATCAAAAATGAATTCCCAAAAAAATCAGAGATGTACGAGTTTTTGGAGGAGAAAAAACTGCTTTGTTTTTCTTTAAATTCAATTCTGACTCCACTGTCCAGTTTTAATCCACGATTTTTTACCCTATTTTTAAAAATTCCACAAATTCTGAAAAAAATACTGGAGACTCAGGACATGTAAAACTACACGAAAACAAATCGGCTTAATTTTCTGATCAAAGATGAATTCCCAGAAAAATCAGAGATGTACGAGTTTTCGGAGGAGAAAAAAAACTGCTTTGCCAACACATTTTTGCTTTTGATAAAATCATTTAAAAACCAAAGTAAAAATATTTGAAACTCATAAAATGACTTGAAAGCAGTAGCTAGGACTCTTTGAAAGTTAGATAAAAATTGGCTAAATAAAAAAAATCACAAAGGTAGAATAATCAATTTGACAAACTTAATTTTCCACAAGTGTGCTCAAGAGAGCATGACTTTGAACCATTAATTGGCTCAAGTCATTATTCAAGTGGCATGAACATGAAATGCATGAAACAATGCAGCAAACATAATGCATGAAATGCATGGATCTAAACCTAAATGTAAGGAAAATGCATGACACAAATAATATGGCCTAGACCTAACATGAACTTGCATGGCATTTAATGTAACCTAGACCTAAGACATGCATGGCATTTTCACAAACACAAGGCATGCTTAATTCAAAAATCCAACCAAATATCATGCAAATGCAAAAACCTAAAAACTAGCATGACAAAAATACAACACACAATGCAAAACACATGGAGTAGCCAAATGGCCCCAAGCTTCAACAAGCATGGCATTTTCACAAACACTTGGTATGCTAGCATGAAAAACTAAGTCATAACACAAAAATCACACAAGCATTTTCACAAACACCTAATATACCAAATCTAAAACATGCTCACTAAGATATAAAACAAGAATCATGCAAAGAATCACACAAGCATTTTCACAAACACTTAATATGCTAACTCTAAAACATGCTCAAATTTAAACAACATGAAAACAGAAAATTAAAAATGCAAAAACATGATATCTAAGACATAAATGGCAACAAACAAAGCAACCAAATTAAATATAACTTAAGAACATGAAATAACATAACACTTAAAACATCAAAAACAAAGAAAATAGCATAAACAATATGGTAAAATGAATTGAAACAACAACTTAAAATAAATAATGTAGGCCATTTGGCCATGGTGAGTTTATTATAAAAACAAAATGTAAAAAAAAATATACTTAAGAAAGGAAATGAAGGAAGAACAAGAAACATTATTTTAAAATGAAAACTCACCAAGTAGAGATTAAAAGAGCAAAAAATAAGAATAGAAAATGAAAGTGCAAGAGTTGGTGCTCAAGAGCAACCTCAAGAAGCTAATATTTCAAGCTTTTCTCTTCAAACTTTCCTTTTTTTCTAAACTTTTCTTTTTTTGCTCTCAACCAAGAAGATAAAAAACTAAGAAAAACTAAGAGAAATCAGCCAAAATGGAAAAGAAAAAACAAAATCTGCCCCCTCTCTAGGGCTGGCAGAAAATGATGCTTATATGGACTCCAAGATGTTGTCATTTTTGTGTAACCTAATTTCAATCAAATGGCCAATAATTCAAGATGAAAAGTCATGAAATTATCACCCTTAGATTAGCATCTCAGCCCTCTCAAGTTACAGCTGTCCAAGAAAAATGTTGACATCTTTTTTCCAGCCCAACTCTGATTTTTTGAAGGGCCCAAAAAGCCCTTTTCGGTTGCTTGGGTGAAATGACCATTTTGCCCCCTCGGATGCAAAATAAATATCAAACGGGCTCCAAATTCAAATTTTATTTTTTTAATACTTCCAAAATAATAAAATATTGAGTTCTGGAAGTTTTCAAAATTATCCGAGTCCGTTTGCTATTTATTTGGATTTTTTCTTCCCAAAATGTCCTTTTATGCCCCTACTTTTTACCATTTTTTAAATGAGCTCCAAATCAAGATTTTTCTTCACCAATCTCTTCAAAATAATTAAAAAGTGTGATCTGGAAGTTTTCATAATTTTTGGACCTCATTTGGTATTTTTTCGGGATTTATCGGCTTGAATTACTGCATAGGAAGCTCGGGATTTAGCCATTTTGCAAACGAACTCGGAATCAAGATTTTCTTTCGCCAATCTCTTCCAAATAATTTAAAAATGAGATTTGCCAAATTTCAGAATTTTTGGAGTCCATTTACTATTTTTCCGGGATTTATCTTTTTGAATTACTACATAAGAAGCCCGGGATTTGGCCATTTTGCAAACGAACTCGGAATCAAGATTTTCTTTCGCTAATCTCTTCCAAATAATTTAAAAATGAGATCTGCAAATTTTCAAAAGATTTGGAGCTATTTTTCCAAAATTTTTCCAATTTTGCCCCTTTAACCTCCGAAACCCGGTTTTGCTCAAAACAAGTCCGATTTTCAGATTTTCTTCAATCTGAGCCTTGGGCCATCCTTTTTAATCATTCCTCATCCATTGGGGGCTTTGTTCTTACCAAGTCGGGCCATTTCTGTGATTCTTCCCGATTTCACCGAAATCCACTAAAAACCCTAATTCTCGGTTTTCTCCCGGATTGACTTTTCTTTCGGTTTTTCTTGCAAGTGACTTCTCCATTACCCGTAGTCAGTGCTTATCTTTCATTTGGAACCTTCAATTTCGACCAGTTTGATCGTTTAAGCACTTTTCCCCAAATTTCTCGGATTAGGGTTTCTTTTCTATTGAACCTCCAAATCCCAACTTCCGAACTCCATATCTTTCAATGTAGACCTCGGATTATCAAAATTCTTTCTCCATTTTTCAATTGAACTTAAAATCTTGATTTTGAAAGTGGGTTGACTTTTTCAGTAGTTGACTTTCTGGGGTTGACTTTTTTTGGGTTGACTTTTTCGGGGTTGACTTTTTTCAAGTTTGACTTTTTGTGCTCGCCCTCTTAAACTAAGTCTCGGAGTACCACCTGCAGGATAAAAACAGTCTTTTTATACTCGGAAACATCAATATGGGAAGAAAACATACCTGTTTAGTGGTCCGGACAAAATTAGGTGTCTACATAGGCCATTTGGCCATGGTGAGTTTATTGTAAAAACAAAATGTAAGAAAAATATACTTAAGAAAGGAAATGAAGGAAGAACAAGAAACATTATTTTAAAATGAAAACTCACCAAGTAGCTTTTGAACGGATTAAGCTATAAACCCTCAGAGTAGCTTTTGAACGGATTAAGCCACAAACCCTCTCACAAGTAGCTTTTGAACGGATTAAGCTATAAACCCTCAGAGTAGCTTTTGAACAGATTAAGCTACAAACCCTCAGAGTAGCTTTTGAACGGATTAAGCTACAAACCCTCTCAACAAAAACACTATGACTCACCACCCGGATAATCCTAATACAAGTGTATAGACTATCTCACAAGGGGTAGTGGGTGATCTCAACCAAAGGCCAACACTCCTTATTTATAAGGTGAGCACCTCCTTGGCTTGACATTACAAAGGGATGTGGGATTGGGACTTAGGCTCAAAAATGAAAATCTCTAACTTAACTCTTGATTTTTAATCACTTGATTGAAAAAATCATAAGCTTCCTCCTTCCTTTGGGCTTGGGCAGGCCAGCACTTCTCTTTTCCAGCCCAGCTCTGCTTTTTGAAAGGCCCAAAGAAGCCATTTTCGGTTGCTTGGGTGAAACGACCATTTTGCCCCCTGGATGCAAAATAAATATCAAACGGGCTCCAAATTCAATTTTTCTTTTTTTAATACTTCCAAAATAATAAAACATTGAGTTCTGGAAGTTTTCAAAATTATCCGAGTCCGTTTGCTATTTATTTGGATTTTTTCTTCCCAAAACGTCCTTTTATGCCCCTACTTTTTACCATTTTTTAAACGAGCTCCAAATCAAGATTTTTCTTCACCAATCTCTTCAAAATAATTAAAAAGTGTGATCTGGAAGTTTTCATAATTTTTGGAGCTCATTTGGTATTTTTTCGGGATTTATCGGCTTGAATTACTGCATAGGAGTCTCGGGATTTAGCCATTTTGCAAACGAACTCGGAATCAAGATTTTCTTTCGCCAATCTCTTTCAAATAATTTAAAAATGAGATCTGCAAATTTTCAAAAGATTTGGAGCTCATTTGCTATTTTTTCGGGATTTGCCTTTTTGAATTACTGCATAAGAAGCCCGGGATTTGGCCATTTTGCAAACAAACTCGGAATCAAGATTTTCTTTCGCCAATCTCCTTCAAATGATTTAAGAATGAGATTGACAAATTTTCCATAATTTTCGGAGTCCATTTGCTATTTTTCCCAAATTTTTCCAATTTTGCCCTTTTACCTCGGAAACCCGGTTTTGCTCAAAACAAATCCGATTTTCAGATTTTCTTCAATCTGAGCCTTGGGCCATCCTTTTTAATCATTCCTCATCCATTGGGGGCTTTGGTCTTACCAAGTCGGGCCATTTCTGTGATTTTTCCCGATTTCACCGAAATCCACTAAAAACCCTAATTCTCGGTTTTCTCCCGGATTGACTTTCCTTTCGGTTTTTCTTGCAAGTGACTTCTCCATTACCCGTAGTTAGTGCTTATCTTTCATTTGGAACCTTCAATTTCGACCAGTTTGATCGTTTAAGCACTTTTCCCCAAATTTCTCGGATTAGGGTTTCTTTTCTACTGAATCTCCAAATCCCAACTTCCGAAGTCCATATCTTTCAATGTAGACCTCGGATTATCAAAATTCTTTCTCCATTTTTCAATTGAACTTAAAATCTTGATTTTGAAAGTGGGTTGACTTTTTCAGTAGTTGACTTTCTAGGGTTGACTTTTTCGGGTTTGACTTTTTTGGGGTTGACTTTTTTTTTAAAAGTTTGACTTTTTGTGCTCGCCCTCTTAAACTAAGTCTCGGAGTACCACCTGCAGGATGAAAACAGTCTTTTTATACTCGGAAACATCAATATGGGAGGAAAACATACCTGTTTAGTGGTCCGGACAAAATTAGGTGTCTACACCATATTGTAACAAATGTGGTTTTCTCCCTTATCTCTCGGTGCCATCTTGATCTGATTGTATCCTGAGAATCCGTCCATGAAAGAAAATAAAAAACTTTTCACCGTATTATCCACCAGAGTATCAATATGGGGCAAAAGGAAATTATCTTTAGGGCTGGACTTGTTCAAATCTCGGTAATCAACGCACATATGCACTTTGCCATCCTTCTTTGGTAATGGAACAATATTTGCCACCCATTCTGGATATTTTGCCACTTCTAAGAATCCAGCATCAAATTGCTTCTTCACCTCCTCTTTTATCTTTAACAGCATGTCTGGCCTCATTCTTCTCAATTTTTGTTGAATTGGCTTGCATTCTGGCCTTAAAGGGAGCTTATGAACCACAATATCCGGATCCAACCCTGGCATGTCTTGGTAAGACCATGCAAATACATCCACATATTCCTGGAGAAAGGCTATCAATTCACCCTTTATTGATGATGACAATGAAGTTTCGATTTTGACTTCCTTTATCTCTTCACCATCTCCCAGATTTATCATTTCCAATAATTCCTTATGAGGAAGTACTTGTTTTTCCTCTTGTTCTATTTTCCTTAATAGATCCGGAGGTAGACCATAATCCTCAGTATCTTCGCTAGCCTCAAAATCACCCGTGTAAATGTGTATTTCAAAATCAATTTCAAAATTACTGACAGGAAGGTCCTCATATTCCACACCCGTACATATGTAAATAAGTGGAGAAGAAACAATATAGGAAAAAATATATAATGAAAATGAAAATGAAAGAATATGGACACAACAATATGGATAAAATGCATTGTGCTTGTTATTTATTGAATGAAAATGTTTAAACAAAAAGCCCATTACAAAAAAAACTCTTAATATCTCTCGGTAAAGATAATTAAGATTGCTTTTTTTTTTAAAAGTATTACATTGGAATAGACTTAAAAACTATGGGCAACTCAGTCGCACTCAAATTGGTTAGTCTATATCCTGGTGGACAAGGTCGCACCATCCAGTTCGCACTGTCACTTTCCATCCCTTCTTTTTCGGTCATGCAAATCATCATATCTCGAATCTGCCCCCATTTATTCATATGGTGTTTTTCAAAAGCTTGCTCGATCATTATGAGTACATCTTCTGAATTCTTTTCTCCGAATAGAAAACCAGCAGAGCGAAAGTTATGAAAGATTGGTGGGAAAGTCATGGGTTCCCATTCAATATCCATACCCTTGATACGGGCCATTCTTCTTTGTCTGTTCCTTTCAACCTGTTTCCTCCTCTCATGGGCCTTCAAAAGATACCCTAAGCCAAATCGATCTTTCTTTCCCACTGCTTCCATTACTTGGGCCATCCCTTGAAGATATTTCCCCAGACCTTGTCCAGCCCTGCAGCCCTTTCCCACTGTGGTTCTTACTCCCAGCCTTGCGTTCTTCGACAACCTTGGCTTTAGAATTTTTCATCATTCAGCGATGAAAACCTTATTTACGAATTCCAAAGACCGAAAAGAACATTTTACGGCATCTTCATTGGGTTCAACATAAGGAGATTCAGTAGATGCGGAGGCTATTATGTCTTCTTCTCCTGATACAGTGATCAAAAGGCCCTCCATCACAAATTTCAGCTTTTGGTGGAGAGACGAGGGTACAGCCCCTGCTGAATGTATCCATGGCCTTCCCAACAAGCAATTATAAGACGGATTAATATCCATGACCTGGAAATTCACCGTATAAGTGCATGGGCCTATCTCCAGAGGAACCTCAATAGTTCCCATTACCTCTCTCCTTGTACCATCGAAAGCCCTGACTACTGTGCAACTTGGTAACATATAAGATATGTCCACTGGCAACTTAGAAGGGTTGCCAAGGGCATTACATTTAATGAAGAACCATTGTCTAGAAGCACCCTTGGTAGTATATGCCTCTTGCAGGTAGTTGTTATGTAAAGAGCCTTTGTGGACCAAATACCATTAGGTGGTATTTCATCATAACTGAAAAATATATGGTCGTCCGCTGCAATGTTTCCTACCAACCTGTCTAGCCTTTCTACCGATATGTTGTTAGCCACGTATGCCTGATTCAACACTCTTAACAGGGCATTTCTGTATGGCTCTAAATTCAAAAGCAAAGATAAGATTGAAATTCTAGCTGGTTGACGTTGCAGTTGTTCAACCATGCTATACTCAGTGTGCTTTGTGAATTTTAAGAACCCGCAGGCTTCCTTCTCACTTATCGGTTCTTTTATTCTGTTAACCGGGGCTGATCCCCTCTCAGCTTCTTTTGACAAATCCATCTCAATATGGATTGGCTCAAGTACTTTCTTCCCTTTGTATGCTCCTTTGTCTTTCCCTGTTAACCCCTGTTCAGCAGCCTCAGGAGCATAACACCTTCCGCTTCGTGTTAAATGCCCCACACCTGTGATATCTTGCTGACTCGAAGACCTAGGCATAACCATGCTATAGTCGTATTTCCATGGTACAACTTTGTTTTCCTTGTATGAAAAGGAAATAGGCAAATCAATGATTAACTTAGGTGCACTTTCCTCAACGACTAGCATAACTTTCTCCTTTGGTTCATCATAATAGATGATCAAGGGTCTTCCTATCCCGTAGTCAGCTGTATTCTCAATAACTTCTATTTCCTCCTCTGTCTCTTCGTAAAACTAAGCCTCTCCATTATCCATCATCTTTTGGACTTTAACCAGAAAGTCTCTGCAGTCCTGTATGACATGACCTCCACACTTATGGAACGGCACCAATTCTGCACCCTCTTTGCAACCATTTTTAGACTGTCTGTATCTCCCACTATTCCTTCCTTGACTGTCTCGACCCATACTGTCAACATCGGAGTTTTGACTTCCCTGACACCCTTTTTAACCTTCTGACTTCGCCTGTCAATACTGTATTTACCCGATTCTCACCATGATCGGGCAATGGGTTTCCCGCTATATTCGGCCTATTTTTTGACCCAAACTTCACAATTCTGGCGTTGATCAGGCTTTGGACTTTCTTTTTAAAGGCCAGGCAATCTTCAGTCGAATATCCTTGATTCCTGCGTGGTATGCGCAGTTAGTGTTTGCATTGTACCACCTTGGATATGGAGGTGTCAGAGGTTTGAGGTGCAAGGGTGCAACAAGTTGACCCTGCAATAGTTTAGGATATAGCTCACAATAGGTGGTAGGAATAGGATCAAATTGGGGTTTTTGATCGTTCCTTGGTGAACGTTGGTCATTGCTCGCGGGACCTTGAGTGTTTGGGATAGTATTTCAAGAAAGGGTTATTTGTGGGGATATACCAGTTAGGAACAGCTGTTGTGGTATATTGGTATATGGGAATGGATTTTAGGTAAGGTGGTTCACATTGGGGTAATAAAGATTATACCCCGGGTAAGGTGTGTAAGGTGTCGGAGGTGCATAAGATGTAGTAGGAGTATAAGGCTTGGGAGGTGTGTATGGTGTAGGGGGTGTATAGGAGTATTGATTGAAACTTACTACATGTGTCTCCTCCTCTTTCTTTGCAGGAAAAACTCTTTTCGGGGTAGCAGACTCACCCCCTTCCATCTTCGCGTTCTTAATAGTGGACTCTATCATCTCCCCATATATCACCATATCTGCAAAGTCCTTGGTGGCACTCCCCACCAATTTATCATAATAGGGTGCTTTCAAGGTGTTGAATAAAAGCACTGTGGTTTCTTTGCTAGTTAAAGGGGGTTGCACTTGCGTGGCCAGATCCCTCCACCTTTGTGAGTATTCTTTGAAGCTTTCATTGGACCTCTTTTCCATATTCTGTAGCGACAGCCTATCAGGTACCATGTCAGACACATGCTTATAATATTCCATGAAAGCCCTGGCTAAATCCATCCATGATTGAATCTTGGTACGACTCAGTTGATTGTACCATCGGGTTGCTGACCCTGTCAAGCTATCTTGGAAACAATGGATAAGCATTTTCTCATTATCATCATGCCCCATCATCCTTCTACAGTACATGGTCAGATGTGCTGATGGGTTGGTAGTCCCATTATACTTTTCAAAGTCTGGTACTTTGAACTTTGGGGGAATTACTAGATCATGTACTAAGCTCATCTCTTTGGCATCCAGACTGCCAAATAACTCTACCCCTTCAACTGCTCTTAACCTTTTCTCCAGCAGCTGATATTTTTTCTGGTATTCTGCAGTTTCAACCTTCTTTAGTTCAGTCATTTTTGCCCTTTCCTTTTCAGTCATTTCTTTAAAGTCTGAAACTTCTACATCAATTGGATCAACCCCAATATTACCTCTTTTAGGACCAAAATTTTGTTCTTCGGCCACTGGTTGGATGTAAATATAGGATGCTGCCCGAGTCGAAAGTTCATTTTCCACAGGCTGGGATATCTGACCTTTCTTCTGTACCACTTCTGGTCGGTCTTCCTGGTTCACTGCCCCTATTCCTGTAACTGATTTTTCTCCTAGCCACTTCTGCCTCATCATGGTACTCATCATCTCCATGAGTTTGGTCATTTGTTCCCGTGACTCATCTTGAGACTTAGCTATCTGTTCCTGCAGTTCTTTTTGAATTCTTTCCATCCTTTCAATTCTAGCTAGTTGATCGTTCTCCATAGCTCTTGCTTGAGATCGAGTATTGTAAGGGTGTCGAAAGTCTGATTCTTTCTGAGTGCGACCAATTGTACCTTTAGTTTTAAAAACCATGGATTAGAAATTATTGACACATTTCTTATTTTATTTTATAAAAATGAATGAATGAATAAATGACTAAATGTTAATGAATGAAAAAAATAAGTAAATGACTAAGTGTATGAACCTAAATGACTAATTATAAAGAATAAATGAATGGACAAATAAATAAATGACTAAGTGTATGAACAATTTATAAAAAAAAAATGAATGATTATGAATATAAATGAATGAACAAATAAAATATATAAAAGAAAGAACAAATGAATGATTAATGCATTTAAAAGTATTGGCCCTGGGATAATTCTAACCAAACGGTCTTTCATTGATTTCCTGGAACTAAATACATCAAAGAAAAGATCACTGCTTAAGACAATTTGATAATCTGTCTCTCCTAATTTAAAAATGCTATTACAAAATATTGGTCCTATAGTAACTCCCTAGGATCTTGAACCTTTTTCACTATCCTCTTTTAACTGCCTTGCTCTTCCATCTGATCCTTACTTGTTCACGACCCTATGACATGTCAGCAGAAGCATTACCGTGTAAGCTTTCCTTAGCTTGTTTCTCCAGTTGATTTGCTCGGGCTTCCTCATGCTTTGCTCTTTCTGCCCAATAGTTCTTCTTATTCTTGAGGTTTTTGACTTCTTGTTCCCATTCCCCTGAAGTCTTGAGAGTCCCCTTGAATTTGAGCTTGAAACGGTACCTCTTGTTCTCCAAGTGTAATTCCTGAAGATCGCTTTTAGCAGTGTCCCTCTCTCTCTCTCTCTTGATCTTTTTCTTTTCTCTTTCTCAGGCTGATTCCCTATTTTTCATATCCTCAAGCTCTTATTGCAAACGGGCAATTTCCTTGCTCATTTGGGCCTTTTCTTTTTCGAATTCTGCCCTTGCGATTTCTAACTCCGATGATGCTTCCTTGAGCGGCGAACTCAAATACTGAACTTCTTCCCCATCTGATGTCAACAACCTATCACTAACCCTCAATTCCCTCCATGTCAGGTAATCAGGTGTGACGATGTCGGCATATCTAGCTACCTCCACTCGATGAGTTTCCTTCCATGCTACTACAATATCACGTACCTTTCCCAAATATCTATCTTCTCCATAAGAAAATTCCAAATTACTAAGGTCATGGGTCATAGGAGTAAACTGACGGGATTCTGATTGCCTCAGTACTAACAGTGGTGCATAGCTCACTCCTCCCCATACTCCCAATAATGGAACAGAAGCTTTATCTTCGCACTTGTACAATGTCGGTATAGGAGCTATCCATGGAGCTCTCCAAATTATCATCTCAGCCCTGATATTCCGGAATATGTTGATCCATTGTTCCTTAGTCCTATTTTCAAGCCAATACCTCTTAAGAAATTCTCCTATTTACAAAAATGGCTCTGAACCCATATGTAAAGGAGCTGTATACAACCTAGAAAACGTCTTTTTTCTTCCCATCTACAGAAATTCAGAGATCGGATTGTTTCTGCTATAATTGTCGGGGTTGGGTTTATCCTTTGCTCAAGCCTCTCAAAAACATCAAATATCGCCACATCCACATACCCTAATGTCTTTGGGAAGATAACTAAACCATAGATAGCCAAAGAAAAAATATTCCTAACTGTTTCCTTACTTGAATGGCTATGGATTAAGGTTCGTAAAATGTCCCATGATATACAGTAGCTTACCCCTTTTCGGACAACATGGCTTTCGACCCAATTTCTTTCCACTCCCATAATTTTAAACACCTTTTTCTTGAAACCCGGCGTCTTTGTATCCTTTAAATAAATACGGTCGAGAATAACATTCTCAATATGCAGCAAGGTTGAATATTCCTCTATGGTTGGAGTCATATCCTCTCGATTGAAGGTAAAACACCGATAAGAAGGATTCCAGAATTGTACCACAGCCCGGATTACCTCACCACTGACTTGAACCTGAACTAATAGTGCTATGTCCCCATAAGTCTGAGTGATGGCTTCTTTTTTCGATATGTTCCACTGATTCCATATATCCATCAATTCTTGGAGATCATTTTGCTTGATAGTAAGATCAACCTCGGCTGGCAATGCTGACACATAACCCATCTTCAAACAATCCCCATTATCCTGCTGACCTTTCTCGGACTGTTTCCTAACCTCTAAATGCTTCTCGACCACTGAGACACTCTGACCCTCCATGAAAGCCCTTTTGGTTGAATATTATCCCAAGACCAATAACTTTCCATGTGCAAAAAATGATGACAAGAATGCAAAAAAGAAAAAACAACAACAAAAAGAAAATGAATTAGTAATGGGAATAAATACGAATAATACAAAAAAAAAACATATAATTTAAAACAATAATTATCCTTGAGGATGCGAACAAAATTTTGGCATTATAACACCCCTGGGATGAAATACCAACACTTATTACGGGCATTGTGATGTACGTTCATCATTGTCGGATTTTCAAAAATAAACTTATTTGGAAAGTAGAATAGAAGGTAAAAAGATTGGAAATATTCCTCCATGTGTTCTTAACTTCGGGATATCTAATTGGAAATCCGGCATGGCTTCGCATAGGTTTACTAAATGAAGGTGAATTAGTTCTAAAAGCCCTGAATTGTTCCTCATTGTCGCCGGTGAAGGCTAGTAAGGCACCCCGATAAAAGCGGGTTCAATTCGTTAGAGTCTATTTCCCTAGCCCATGCGGATTGTTAATCATGAAGGCTTAGGTAATTTAGTACTCCGAAAGTGTTTCACTAGCCCATGCTAATTGTTAATCACGAAGGCTTAGTTACTTTGCTCCCACCTAAAAGGACGGAACCGGGTATATGATTCATGATATGCAAATGCAAATGCAAATGCACGTGTAGTGTAGTGTGTGAGGAGAAATAACAAACCTTTCACCACCTATTCTATATCCCTTATTCTAAATGCCTCATCAAGATTAAACAACATAAGTCATCAATTAATCAATAAATGAGTACATGCACCAAAATAACCAGAGAACAATTATAATATGTATGCACATGAATATGGACATATTAAAAACATTTTATTATTTTTGAAATTATCCTTATATTTTTTTTTATAAAAAAAATGTGGGAATTAAAATTAAATACCAATTAAACCAACAAAATCGAGACTTTGATAACACACGACTAATTCTAGGCTTGACTCTCTAATAATCCCCAGTGGAGTCACTAAGCTGTTGTAACCTAAAAAATAACAAGTCTCATCACAAGACTTTATTATTCGTTAAGCGTGACATTAAAAAAAACGAGAAAAAGTCGACTTAATTCCTCTAGAAAAATGAAGGTTTTGAAAATGACCTTGAAAAAGACATGGAGTCGCCACCAATCTTTTTTAGCTAGGTGTGATCGACCACCTTTTAAAACTGGTTTTATAAAATATTTTAAAATTAATTAAAACATTTTTTAAAACCAATTTCAAGTCTGCGTTTTAAACCAGAGAAATCAAAGAAGCGGTTTCTGGACTCGGTTACGTGTGGGGAAGGATTAGCACCCCTACGATGCCCGTATAAAACGGTACCTTATTAATCATTTGTTATCTCAAGTCTATGTAAAAGGTTGGTTTTAAATTTAGTATTTCAAGTTAATTCCCAATCTAAAGAAAAATAATTCCATTGTTAATTGAAAATGATTCGGAATTTATAAATTCAAAACTTTCCTATATTCCCCAACAAACGTGGCAAAATATAGAAATTTTTATTAGTTTGGAAAACTTTCCGAATCATTCTCATTTTAAAGAAGATATTCCGTTATTAATGATAATTGATGATATCCTCCCCAGCAAACCCGGCAGAGAACTCATGAATTATTTTAACTCGGGAATATCTTTATTTTATTGAAAATCATTACCTTTTTGAAAACATTTTTAAAAAATGTGAATATGAATATGTATGGCATAAATAAAATGACATAGCAAAATCTAAATAATATAATGCAACCTAAATGATATGATATAATTTAAATGTCTTAGCATATTCTAAATGAAATGAAATATCCTAAGTTATATGATATATTCTAAATGACATGTAATATCCTAAATGACATAATATATCCTAATGAAATGAAGTGACCTAGGTAATATAATATATTCTACATTAAATGAAATGACCTAGGTAACATAATATATTTTATATGAAATGAAATAATTTAAATGACATGGAAAATATAAATGATATGGATATAATTGAAAAGACATGACATATAAAGTAATGCTATCATATAATATGCATGAAAATAAAAATGAAAATAATAATGCATGAACATAGTATATGCTAAATAATATGACAAAAAATAACTAAATAAAAAGCATAGGATATCATGAAATATTCAAAACCATATAATAAACAATATAACATCAAAAATATAAATCAAAATAATAACAATACCATAGGAATTATCATAGCAAAAATCACATATTATATAAAATGCATGAATATGGAAAATGCAATGCACGAAAATGTATTTTTTCCTTTAATTAAAGAAATCCGTATATCTAAAAATATATCCGGCTAACTTAGGAAAATATATCAAATTAAATATTCTAAAACTAAAGTACTTTGTGATTGTTTGAAAACAATTTTGAAAAGCTTAGATTAAAAATAAAAACTTAGCTAAATCCTTTTTTAAATGGCTCTAATTTTCTAAGTTTAAAATCCCGGACCTGACCACCCTTAACTCGAGACTTAAAAAATCATTTTTAGAGTTTAAAAAGGCTTAGAAACTACCCTAAGTCAGTAGCTAAATTTCCTAATCAGCCCCCTCTAAGTAACTTAATCAAAACAGAAAAATGATTTTCCTTCAAATTCAATTATGTCTCCACTGTCCAGTTTTAAACAATGATTTTTTACCCTACTTTTAAAAATTCAAAAAAATCTAAAACAAATACTGGAGACTTAGGACATGTAAAAATACATGGAAAAAAATTGTCTTAATTTTCTGATTAAAGATGGCTTCCCAGAAAAATCGGGAAAGTACGAGTACTGGGTGAAAAAAATTGTTTTGCCAGAACACATTTTTGCCTTCGATAAAATCATTTAAAAATCAAAGTAAAAATATTTAAGACTCTCTAAATGACTCTTAAATAGTAGCTAACACTTTTAAAAAGTTAGACAAAAATTGGCTAAGTAAAAAAATCACAAAGGTAGAATAATCAATTTGACAACTCTTTAATTTTCCACAAGTATGCTCAAGAGAGCATGACTTTGAACCATTGATTGGCCTAAGTCATAATTCAAGTGGCATGGACATGAAATGCATGAAAAATACAGCAAATATGATGCATGAAATGCATGATTTTAAACCTAAATGTCATGAAAAATGCATGGCATCAATAAAATGACCTAGACCTAAATGAACTTGCATGGCATTTAATGCAACCTAGGTCTAAAATGCATGGATATGCATGGCAAAACAAACCAATCCTAGCATCTAAAATATGCATCGCAATAACACAAATACAAGGCATGCTTAAACCAAATACTCAATCAAATGTCATGAAAATGCAAACCTATCAACTAACATAACAAAAATGCACACACAAAGCAAAATAAGTGAGGTGGCCGAATGGCCTCATATTCCAAGTAAGCATGGCATTTTCACAAACACTTGATATACTAACATTCTTAACTAAAACATAACACTCAAATCATGCAAATATAAAGTAGAGGTATGAAAACTTAACAAACATTTTCACAAACACATGGATTTCAAAATGTAAAACATAAACAAACTTAAACATTTTGAAAACAGAAAATCAAAAATGCAAGAACATGATAATAGACTCATAAATGAAAATAAACAAGCAACCAAATTAAAACAAGCTTAAAGTATATGTAGTAGAAGAAGATTTAAAGCATCAAGACTTATTTAATATAAAAAATAACATGAAATAACAAGGCAAAATAGCAACTAAAAGAAAAACTGGGCCATTCGGCCATGTGAAAGAAACAAGGAGAAAAAAAATTCAAGAGTTTTTATAAGAAAAGATGAAGAAAGAACTTAAAGAAGAATAGTAAAAACACTTATTTAAAAAGAAAAATCAAAAGAAACTCACCAAAATAATAATCAAAACAGCAAGTCAAGAATGGAAAATCAAAGAAAGTGTATGAGTATGGTGCTAAAAGCAACCTCTAGAAGCTATCTTTCAAGCTTTTTCTCTTCAAACTTTCTTTTTCTTTTCTAAACTTTTCTTTTTGCTTTGTAACAATGGAGAGAAAATCAACCAAAAAACAAGAGAGAATAGGAAATGAGAGTGTGCTGAAAATGAAAGAATAAGGATCCCCTTGTAGTGGCCGAACCTTTCCTCTCTCATAGGCTAGCATATTGTCATTTTTCCTCCAACCAATTTTCATCCAAGGGCTAATGATCCAAGATGTTTAAAACATGAAATTATCACCCTTAGATTATGCCATCAGCTGTCCATAATTACAGCTGTTCAAGAACTTAAGCCCTTATGTTGACACTCTCCCTCTCCATGCATTGGTCCATGTGGCTTATTTGCAAAGGCTTGATCAAGAAATGACTAACTAGCTCTTCATTTTTTGCCTCTTGATTAAAAAATCAGAAACCTCCTTCCCCTCCTTGGGCCTTGGCCGGCCAGCCCTCCTTCTTCCAGCCCAAGTTTGATTTTTTTGAAAGGCAAGAAAAGCCTTTTTCGGTTTCTTTGGTAAAATAACCTTTTTGCCCCCCGAATGCAAATAAATGGAAAAAGGACTCCAAATTCAAATTTTCTTTTTTCAATACTTTCAAAATAATAAAAAATTGAATTCTGGAATTTTCCAAAAATTTTCGAGTCCATTTGCTATTTATTTGGATTTTTTTTGGCAAAATTACCCTTTTATGCCTCCAAATTTAACCCTTTTTTAAACGAGCTCCAAATCAAGATTTTTCTTCACCAATATCTTCCAAATAATTTAAAAGTGTGATCTGGAAGTTTTCGTAATTTTTGGAACTCATTTGGTATTTTTTTGGGATTTATCTGCTTGAATTACTACAGAAGGGGCCCGGGATTTGGCCATTTTGCAAATGAACTTTGAATAAAGATTTTCTTTCACCAATCTCTTCCAAATAATTCAAAAATGAGATTTGCAAATTTTCAGAATTTTTGGAGTTCATTTGCTATTTTTTCGGGATTTATCTTCTTGAATTTCTACATAGGAGACCCGAGATTTGGCCATTTTGCAAACGAACTCCGAATCAAGATTTTATTTCGCCAATCTCTTCCAAATAATTTAAAAATGAGATTTGAAAATTTTCAGAATCTTTGGAGTTCATTTGCTATTTTTTCGGGATTTATCTTTTTGAATTACTACATAGGAGACCCGGGATTTGGCCATTTTGCAAACGAACTCCGAATCAAGATTTTCTTTCGCCAATATCTTCCAAATAATTTAAAAATGAGATTTTCAATTTTTCAGAATTTTTGGAGTTCATTTGCTATTTTTTCCAAATTTTCCCTTTTGCCTCCGAAACCCGGTTTTGCTCAAAACAAGTCCGATTTTCAGATTTTCTTCAAACTGAATTTTGGGCTATCCTTTTTAATCACTCCTCATCCATTAGGGGCTTTAGTTCTACCGAATCGGGCCATTTCTTGTAATTCTTCCCAATTTCACCGAAATCCACCAAAAACCCTAATTCTTGGTTTTCTCCCGGATTGACTTTTCTTTCAGTTTTTCTTTCAAGTGACTTCTCCATTACCCGTAGTCAGTGCTTATCTTTCATTTGGAACCTTCAATTTCGACCAATTCGAACGTTTAAGCACTTTTCCCAAATTTCTCGGATTAGAGTTTTCTTTCTACTGAATCTCCATATCCCAACTTTCGAACTCCATATCTTTTGATGTAGACCTCGGATTATCAAAATTCTTTCGCCATTTTTCAATTGAAGTTCAAATCTTGATTTTGAAAGTGGGTTGACTTTTTTAGTAGTTGACTTTTCGGGGTTGACTTTCTGGGGTTGACTTTTTGAAGTTTGACTTTTTATGCTCGCCCTCTTAAACTAAGTCTCGGAGTACCACCTGCAGGATGAAAAAAGTTTTTTTTTTTATTACATTCTGAAACATCAATTTAGGAAGAAAAATACCTGTATTAGTGGTTCAGACAAAATTAGGTGTCTACACCTTCTTCAGAGCTCATCCTTAACTGACTCTTGTTGGACGGTTTTGTCCTTGTTCTTTTCAATGAAGTCAATGATGTCTTCCATGGTCCTATTGCCCTTATATAGAGTTACGTTCCCATTAGCCTATCTAAAGTAAACAGTTGGGTAACCTTTAACATCAAAGTTCTCATCCACGATATCATTTGCTGTTGCATCAAGTTTTGCAATCAAAACATTAGCATCTTTTTCATAATGGACAACAACTTCATCCAAGATTGGTGCCAATTTCTTGCAATGTCCGCACTAGGGGGCTCAAAACTCAAGCATAACATTTTTTCCTGATTTGATAACCATGTCTTCTAGGGTGTCAGCAACCACCACTTTCACAGGTCCGTTATTTCCTCGGGGATAGGTTCAGATTTTACATATGGTGGAACTTTTCCTTCCTTGTAATCCTTCACCCATGGAGCAATGTCATTAGCCTCCAAATTTGGTTTCAAATACTTCTTCCATCCTAAATGATGATTAGAGGTACTTGGCTTTCTTGAACTCCAAAATACTGGAAGGTAGCTTGACTAGCCTCAAGATCTCCCAAAAGGAAACTAATTCCCTGTCCTTTGTATTGCTCAACAACATGATGATATTTTGATTTTAAGGAATCAATACCTTCACTGATCAAGTTTGCGAATAACATTGCCTTTGCATTGTGATGCACCCAAAAGAGTGTATCTTATTTAACCTTGCACTAAAAAGATAAATTGTAAGTATAGTAGTTAGCAAGGGTCGAGTCCTCAGGGATTGGGTTTTAGTTTATAAGTTAATAGTTTAAAACTTAAATTCAAGAACAATAAAAGAAAAGGGGTTTTTGAAGCCAGATTTAAACTAAAGTAAATAATAAGAATAAGATGCAAGGCGGTATAACCAGCCAATAAAAATATATATACTAAATTAGGCGGTATAACCAGCCAATATATATACTAAATTAGGCGGTATAACCAGCCAATAAAAATAAAACAAAGTTAATATACAAATTAGGCGGTATAACCAGCCAATAAAAATAAATATACTTTTAAAAATAAGCAAACTAGAAAAGTAAGAAAACAAGTAAGTAAGAAGAATCAAATATGAAAAATATGGTTAAGGTTTCATTCTCCACCACTAGACATCATTAAGAATCAATTTCAGATCTATCAATATCAACCAACTATCAAAGTTAACAACCGTAGATAACAACAAGCTCTGTTATCCCAATCTTTCCTTAGTTTGTCGTTAAATAGAACAAGCTCTCTATTTAATCTCTAACCATTAAACAACCTAGAATAAGCTCTCTAAATTCAATTTAATGGCAGCTTTATGATGAGAAAGATAGGTTGATCTAAGCAACAAACACATAAGCTCGGATTGTTCAACTTAGGTTATGTTCCACTTTGCAATTATTGAAAACTTGACCATAATCATTAATCACAAATTGCCACTTATGAATAGGAAATCAAGACAATTACACGGATCAAGACTCCTAAACTAGCAATAGATAATTATCAAGATCTATCTAGTTGTACACCTAAATAAATCAAGACAACATCATGAACAATTCTTGTAGAAGAACATAAGCAACTTTGATAGAAAATTAATGATAGATAGAATCTGAAAATCAATCACAAAACATGTCTAGGGCTTTGAAATCACCCTTAACCAAATAGAAGTTTAGCCTAGCATAGGCATTGTAAACATAAACATAAAATTAAAGAAAATCTAAGAAGAAAATAAAAGAAAGAAAGAAGAAGAGGAAGAATATTAATTATCCAACCTCTTGCTCTCTCTAAAGAAAAAGAAAACTAGAGAAAAGAAAGAAAACTAGAGAAAAGAAAGAAGAAGAAAACTTAGAGAATTTTATTAAAATGGCTAATATCCTACCTATGTACAATATGATCCTCTACAATCATCCAAGGCCCTCTATTTATACACATTTTGGAGGGCTAAATGACAAGAGACAAGCTTTACAAATTTCAAAGGTAGGTATAATAGGTGGGTGCATTTTTCTAACAATTTTCGTCATATTGTATGACAATTTTGATCAGCCAACTTGATGGTCGATTTTGTCAATTTTGGAGGCTTGATCTAATCACATGGTCTTCTAGAAAAATGTTCCCCTATCAGTTACTGATCCATAGCCGTTGAAATCAGCTCATTTGCTGATGTGGATAAGAAGATATGGGCAAAATACGAAAACAGGTCAGCACAGACGTCATTGCACATCAGCCAACTTGATGGTCGATTTCGCTAGGGAAAACGACTCCGTTTCAAGAAGTGTAAAACATTAAAAAGATAGATATGCCTCTTAACTTTGTACGGTTAAAATTTCAGCCTTATTGCTTCAGTGAAACGCGAGATATAGCTGATATGGCAAAAGGTGTCGGAATTGGAACTGAACTGGATTTGCCCTTAATTCTAGTAATCTGAAATCACTCAAAGAAACTTGTGAAAAACACCAAATTACATAAAAATATAAAAGATCATAAAAACAATTAGACTAAACAATAATAACTCGTATTTGACACAAAACAATAATAAAACATAACTAAAAACTATATAATTATACGAGTTATCACACCCCCACACTTAGATTGTTGCTAGTCCCTAGCAACGACTCAATAAAAATAAAATAAGAAAATCTAATCTAATCCACTTTCGTAGGAAATCACGGTGGCACTTAGCATGTGACACAAGCCTTTAAACCCCTAGGTGTCCCTAGTGGACGAGTTTAGTCTCGTGAGGGTTTACTAGAACGATACCCACAAACATTGAAAAACTAAAATATAAATAAACTACATATACTAAAAATATTTACTCCTAATCCTTTCAATACAAATTAGAGACAATCTTTGAACAAGTGTTATAAACTAATCAATAGCTTAAAGAATTTCACAAAAAATCATGCTTGAATGTAAATTGTTTGAGTTAAGCCAATATTAACATAACATATTTCAATCAAAATAGTGCATATTCAAACTTAATCTCAACTACTCACATGGGATACCCTCATGATTTTCACTCTTTCAAGTAGTGGTGAAGTGTTTACACTCAATCAATCTCATGAAAACAGTTCTACCATATTCTTGCTTGTCCACCTATTCTCCACTATTTAGATCATACAACTTCATGAATCAAGAGGTCTTTAATCAAGGTTGTAATGGGGCCAAGGGGTTTGTAATGTGGTTGAAGAACAAAAGGATAAAGATATCACAAAGGTTCCAAAGAGTTCATAAAGTTTAGAGACATAAAAAGATCATACAAATAAAACTTCTCAAAACTCTTATAAAGCACATAATAACATAGGCTAAATATTCATGTTGAGCCTTTGCATCATTCTAACCAACTTTGTAACATCTTTTTCTTTACTTTAACTAGAAGTTCAAGAGAAGATTTTTTTTTTTTTAATATGGGAATGTATTTGACAATGATCCCTTTCTTTTTCTCTTGACTTTTTTCTTTCTTTTCCCCCCACACTTATTTCTTGTTTTTAACCCAAATTTTCAATAAATCTTCTTTGTCTTTGCAACTTGTCTCAAAACATGCTAATTCATCTTTGGAACAAAGGTAAAGATATAAGTATATTTAGGTTAGGGACAAGTTATGGTTACCAAAGAGATAGCTTATTCAATGTAGGCTCAAATTGGTTCACTAAGGGTGTGTTCTCTTGGAACATTAATAATGGATGGCTGTTTGGCTCTGGTTATAATCCTAATGCCTCTATCATATTCATGTTGTCACATGTATCAATATAGTCTCAAACGGTTTAAAGCAAGTTCTAGAGAATCATGTAATCATAAGAGCACTCAAGAAAGAAATTAGATTGATTTGTATAATGCATCAATCATTATAGGCTCAAAAACTCACAAGGATGATTATACAAGTCAGATTAAGTCTAAACATGCTTCTTTCTCAATCAACATATCATATTAACATTGGCTCATAAAAAGGTTGACATCAAGCTCAATTCTCATGAAAATCTTCTCACTAATAAATATGTTTTAGACTTATGCAATTCATATCTCATCATTGTATTAAAAAGGAACTAAAACTCACAAAAAAAATAATAATAATAATAAAGAAAAAAAAAATAGTAGACAAAAATAAAAGAAATCCTAAATCATTCCCCCCACACTTAATTCTTACATTGTCCTCAATGTAAGTCTATTAACCCAAATGAAAGAATCATGTGTAAGAGAAAAGAACTAATAACATAAGAATAGGAACAACTAAGACTCAAAACAAAACAAAACCATGCAACCTAAATAATCCTAAAATACTAAACAAAAATTAACAAGTAAATATAAAAAGATTAAAATCAAACTGACAAGGTATGTCTCAAGTCTCCCTTACTCAGACCTTGTTCAGAATGAATACTTTTAAATGGCTTAAAACACAAATTTCTTTTTTTTTTTTTTTTGAAGGTAAAATTTAGGATATATTACCTGTAGAGGTTGCTAACCACTTATTATAACTGAGACACAACAAACAAAATGTTAGATAATGTCACAAAGACAAAGTGCAATCCACTCCTTGCTCGTCCATATCTCTTTTTCTTTTTCCGAGCGTTTGCGAAACAACCGTAGCAGATAAACACTCATAAGCTTGGAGCTTTTTGAGTAAATCTTCAATGGTTGTAGCAGAAATTATGGTTCTCCTTGCCTCTGAAAACATGAATCCATTATCCACAGCATTATCTAAATATGAAAGCAAATTACTAAAATAACCATTAATATTAAGCAAACCAATGGGTTTCTTATTTGTGACCAAAGATGACCAAGAAGCCACGCAAGCTATTTCTTCCAATGTACCCAGACCTCCTGGTAAAGCAATGAATGCATCGGCAGAATGGTACATGATTGTTATCCGTTCAGGGATACTCCAGACTTGTATTTCCTTACCCACGGTAGGTCCATAAAAACTTGTGAATAGTTTTGGCACGATTCCTAGAACTGGACTTCCTCCGGCGTGTGCTGCTGTAGCGACTGCTCCCATTAAACCCGTACTACCGCCTCCATAAATCAAGTGGATCTTTTGTTGGGCAAGTATTACTCCAACTCTTATGGCTTCATCAGCGAATATGTTATTTTTCCCTGGATAAGCACCTCCAAAGACACAAATTTTTTTAATGCGCTGGGATGAAGTACTTTCCATTTTTTTTTTCTTCGAGTGCCTGAAAGAGAATGAGTACATGGTGTAATATATAGAGGACTCAGTAGTGAATCAGACAAGAGTAATAATGTCGCCGAAAGTGTATCTGACCTGTCAGAAGAAAATGTTAACCTAACAAAAGATTTTTGCGTGATTTCAGGAAGAAAATCAAAAGGAGAAGAAAAAATCAACCGTAAAAGACAAATAAAAAAAAACGAGAATAATTACACAAATCGAATAACACGTAAATTAAACCAAAATAAAATTATTGTAAATCAAACCAAAAGCTGAGAAGTCATTTATTGTAGTTGTGATTGTGGCTCACATCTTCCTCTGGTTTTACGTCCAGAAACGGTTTAAACGCCTTCTATGAGTCGAGGATATGCTTCCCATCCAGTTTTCTTACAAGCTGGCAAACAGGGTCTTTTAACATCAGATTCCCAAGATGTTGCCATTCCCTTTGGAATTGCGGCCATAAATCAAGAATTTCTCTTTGTACGTCTCCACTAGGATGCGTCTCAAGAGAAAGTTGGATATTACCCAAATTCTCCTTACTCAGTCCATCCTTAATGAATTCAATTTTATCATCTCGATTAGAGGACGGAATCCCAATAGAACGACATTTACCGTTACACGTCCATCGTGCACATTTGTGGCAATTTGAACTCATGCGCTTTGCTCGTCGCTTCTTCGCAAAAGTGCTTCTACCTGTACCTGGTAAATGCAAAACAGGAAGATATTCATCTTCACGTACCTTGGCTTCAATTATCCAACGTATGTCTGCAGGAATCCCTTTGTGCATAAGCATTCTTAATCTTTCAAATCGAACTTGGTAAAGCTTCAGTAAAATATTTCGAGGAAAAGGAGGAAATCGTTTCTGCAATCTTGTGAGAATATCATCCATCCTGAAAAAAAATGAAAGAGAAATTGGAAGAGAAATTTATATACAATATCAGTTTTGTGGGTAGCTGATGGAACCGATTTAAATAATCACGGAGTACCGTTATCCGCCATTTAACCGGTGTAAAAAAATTATATTTACATCTAGTTATTTTCAAAACAAGGATCAGAAAGAAAAACAACATAAAAAGACTCAAAAACAAAACACTCTAAATAAAATCCTAAATTCTTCCCCCCACACATAATTCTTACATTGTCATTAATGTAATGCTATTAATCCCAAATGAAAGAATCATGTGTAAGTGAAAAGAACTAATAAACAAAATAAACTTATGCAGCCTAAATGAACTTAGAAACACTAAATACAATTAGCAAAGAAACATAAGAAAAAGATAAAGAAAAAGAGAGCAAATCTGAGGATGGCAGTTTGGCAATGCTTTCACTAATTAGGCTGCCTCCCCCAATTAGCACTTGATTTAGTGTTTTGAACCTAACCAACACCCCTTCTTGGCATTTTAGGCTTGTCAGGCTCATACATGAAATTTCCCAAATTTATGCGTTTGAGAGGAAGCTTTCTTTGCACAACAGTGGATGCATTCTCCATTACAAGTATTATTCCATCATCCTTTGTGGTGCATATGTCATCGAGGAATGGAGCATATTTTGATACTTGTTGAATGACCTCCACAAACAAGTTGTTTAAGGTTTCCGGCATGTGTTGTTCATGTTCTTCCTCCTTGAACTTTGCAAATCTACTAGGAAAAGGTGGAGAAGAAACATTAGTAAAAAGTGAAACCTTAAACGTTACCTCAGGTGCCGAAATACTCTTATTTGGATCTTTGGCTTCATTATCCTCAAGAATAGAATCCATCTCTAATTTTGTCTCATCCTCATCTTGTTCCTCATTCTTCAAGGTCACAATAGTAGCATTCTCCTTTGGGTTAATCATCGTTTGGGCTGGGAGCTCTTCAGATCTTTGTGCTACCCATCCCACCATACTACTAGCCAATTGGCTCATTTGCTTTTCCAAACTCTGGATGCTTGCCCTTGTTTCCTGTTGAAATTGCAAAGAATCAGTAACAAGAGAATAGACAAGATCTTCTAAAGAAGTACCTGAGTTTTGAGTCATATGTGGTGGTTGAAAAAGATCTGGTTCTTGAGACCATGATTGATTGAAGTTAGATGGATAAGTGTAATTGGCATAAGGATCTACTTCTTGGTAATTTTCTGAGTAGCCATAATTAGTATGATCCCACCATCCCTCATGGTAAGTGTTTGAGTAATGATCAAACTGTTGGTCTTGGAACACTTGATGGCCTTGACATCCTCCCATGGCCAATTGTTGAACTGGGGAGGTGAGCTTGGCTTGTTGATTCTCCATGTTCATGTATGCCACCAACTCTTCAATTGTTAGATTGCTCAATTCCATCGTTTTTTTTTTATTTTTTTATTTTTTTATTCAAAATTTGATAAGAAAAACTTGTATGTACAAGAAAATAGAACTAATTAGAACTGAAAATAAGAATAAACCAAGTAACAAATAAACTAAAGAAACAATCCCCGGCAACGGCGCCAAAAATTTGATGCACCCAAAAGAGTGTATCTTATTTAACCTTGCACTAAAAAGATAAATTGTAAGTATAGTAGTTAGCAAGGGTCGAGTCCTCAGGGATTGGGTTTTAGTTTATAAGTTAATAGTTTAAAACTTAAATTCAAGAACAATAAAAGAAAAGGGGTTTTTGAAGCCAGATTTAAACTAAAGTAAATAATAAGAATAAGATGCAAGGCGGTATAACCAGCCAATATATATACTAAATTAGGCGGTATAACCAGCCAATAAAAATAAAACAAAGTTAATATACAAATTAGGCGGTATAACCAGCCAATAAAAATAAATATACTTTTAAAAATAAGCAAACTAGAAAAGTAAGAAAACAAGTAAGTAAGAAGAATCAAATATGAAAAATATGGTTAAGGTTTCATTCTCCACCACTAGACATCATTAAGAATCAATTTCAGATCTATCAATATCAACCAACTATCAAAGTTAACAACCGTAGATAACAACAAGCTCTGTTATCCCAATCTTTCCTTAGTTTGTCGTTAAATAGAACAAGCTCTCTATTTAATCTCTAACCATTAAACAACCTAGAATAAGCTCTCTAAATTCAATTTAATGGCAGCTTTATGATGAGAAAGATAGGTTGATCTAAGCAACAAACACATAAGCTCGGATTGTTCAACTTAGGTTATGTTCCACTTTGCAATTATTGAAAACTTGACCATAATCATTAATCACAAATTGCCACTTATGAATAGGAAATCAAGACAATTACACGGATCAAGACTCCTAAACTAGCAATAGATAATTATCAAGATCTATCTAGTTGTACACCTAAATAAATCAAGACAACATCATGAACAATTCTTGTAGAAGAACATAAGCAACTTTGATAGAAAATTAATGATAGATAGAATCTGAAAATCAATCACAAAACATGTCTAGGGCTTTGAAATCACCCTTAACCAAATAGAAGTTTAGCCTAGCATAGGCATTGTAAACATAAACATAAAATTAAAGAAAATCTAAGAAGAAAATAAAAGAAAGAAAGAAGAAGAGGAAGAATATTAATTATCCAACCTCTTGCTCTCTCTAAAGAAAAAGAAAACTAGAGAAAAGAAAGAAAACTAGAGAAAAGAAAGAAGAAGAAAACTTAGAGAATTTTATTAAAATGGCTAATATCCTACCTATGTACAATATGATCCTCTACAATCATCCAAGGCCCTCTATTTATACACATTTTGGAGGGCTAAATGACAAGAGACAAGATTTACAAATTTCAAAGGTAGGTATAATAGGTGGGTGCATTTTTCTAACAATTTTCGTCATATTGTATGACAATTTTGATCAGCCAACTTGATGGTCGATTTTGTCAATTTTAGAGGCCTGATCTAATCACATGGTCTTCTAGAAAAATGTTCCCCTATCAGTTACTGATCCATAGCCGTTGGAATCAGCTCATTTTCTGATGTGGATAAGAAGATATGGGCAAAATACGAAAACAGGTCAGCACAGACGTCATTGCACATCAGCCAACTTGATGGTCGATTTCGCTAGGGAAAACGACTCCGTTTCAAGAAGTGTAAAACATGAAAAAGATAGATATGCCTCTTAACTTTGTACGGTTAAAATTTCAGCCTTATTGCTTCAGTGAAACGCGAGATATAGCTGATATGGCAAAAGGTGTCGGAACTGGAACTGAACTGGATTTGCCCTTAATTCTAGTAATCTGAAATCACTCAAAGAAACTTGTGAAAAACACCAAATTACATAAAAATATAAAAGATCATAAAAACAATTAGACTAAACAATAATAACTCGTATTTGACACAAAACAATAATAAAACATAACTAAAAACTATATAATTATACGAGTTATCACATTGGGACTGTTATAGAACTTGAGCACCTCTCCCCCCCTCTAAGCTTGAATCCAAGGTTGTTTTTATAGCCAAAATCCTAGAGGAATCCTAGTTCATTTGGATTAAATGTTCTTAATTAAATCAGATAAAAACTCTTTTTCCACCTTTATCAAAAACACCTAAGCCTAATCTTGATCTGAGGAAGAGTTCCAATTTGATCCAAACCCCTTTTTTCCTTTTCCTTTTCCATTTCTTTATTCTTTTTTTATTATTTAAATCTGAAATTAAATAACTAAAATTAAAAATAAAGCTAAAACTAAAACTAAAATCAAAATTAAAACTACTAATTACTGTATGCTACACGGATAAAAGCTGGTGTCTACAGTTGCCCCTCTTTGTGCATTTCCTGGGAACCAGGGATAAGCCAAGACGTAGACACCTCGCATGTTCTCAAAAATTAAAAGCAATCGTAAAAATGCTCCTCTAAACGAGGCATAAACTTTAAATAAACCCAACGTGAAAATATACTCCTCCACCGAGGCTTCAACTTTAAATATCCAAACGAAGAAAAACTCCTCCTAACAAGGCATCAACTTTAAATATCCAAACGAAGAAAAACTCCTCCCAATGAGGCATCAACTTTAAATACCAAACGAAGAAAAACTCCTCCCAACGAGGCCTCAACTTTAAATACCAAACGAAGAAAAACTCCTCCCAATGAGCATCAACTTTAAATACCAAACAAATATTATAAATTCTCAAATGTAAATGCTTTCCTTCAAAAGAATAGTTCTAGAATCTTACCTTGAATCCCAAAAGGATTTGGTGTTCTCTCATAAATTGAAATTCCTGTCCAAATTATACTAAATATCTGCAATAGTCTTTCTTGAATGCAATGCAGTACATGAATGCCATGAATGAAATGCGGATGCATATAGATGTCATGAATGCACTGTATGAATGATATCAACTCTCTAAATCTCTAATCAAGATACAAAGTTCTCCAGCTCATTATTCATCTCCCACATGTACTTGGCTTCAAACTGATAGATTGAATCTTACTATCTCTAAATTTGTTTCAACCTAAAGATTTCTCTTCTCAAACCAAATCTTTCAAAAACACACCAACTTTGAAATCTTTCACTTTAAAAACAAACTTAAAAATTTACAATATAAAAGATTCACAACTTTAAAATAACTTAAAAATAAAGGATTCACACCAAAATTAAGGATTATCACTAAAACTAGGATTCGCACTAAGCTAAGGATTCACACTAAACTAAGAATTCACACCAAAATTAAGTATTCTCACTAAAACTAGGATTCACACTAAACTAAGGATTCTCACTTAAACTAGGATTCACACTAAATTAAGGATTCTCACTAAAATAAGGATTCACACTAAACTAAGGATTCTCACTTAGCTAAGGATTCACACTAAAATATTCTCGTATTTGATAAAATAAATTTAATCCTAAAAAAACCTTACCTTTGAAAATCAATTCATCTTGAAATTTTGAAATTAAGATTCTCATCTTAAAAATTCTCACTTCTACCAAGGTTTAAACCCTTTTCCTCAACCAAGGTGCAAAATCTAAAATAATTTTCTTCAACCAAGGAAACAAAAATTTCATTTTGAAAAGTTTAGTCTCAAAATTCAAAAATCCATCCTAAAATCTTTCTTATATGTTAAATGCATGCCATGAATGTCATATAATGAAATCATGAAATGAATATCATGAATGCAATGCAATGCAATGCATGAAAATCATCATATCTCACCAATCACGGTAACAAAATGGTTCTCAAGCTCATCATTTCATCTTTGTATCATTTCAAACATGTAACTTTAGAATTGGACAAGTTCCATCCACCAGACTAGCCCTTTGCCGATTTTATTCAATCTTAAATGCATCACCTGTCTATTCCTCAAAATGTACATTTTCAGCTTAGAAGTCTCAATTGTCTATATTTCAAACCTTTCTGGTTCTCATCATTTTTTCCTTTTGCCCTAGAACATCATCTTTAAATTTCTTTTCAAAATAATGTATGAATCTTTTATGTTCAGTATTTCAACTTATCAATCATTATTCCAATTCCATAAAAAATGTAATGCATCAACATTTCCTCTATTCATTATGGGTATACAAAGTTGGCAACAAAGAATGGCAATGAACAAAATGAATCGAAGAAAAATGGTCTTTATCATTGAAGGAAAAAGAACAAATTTATCAAAAGATAATAGGCAAATCAAAGACTTATTCCAAGGATATTTGAACGGGATATCAATATCCCAAATAATGAATGTTTTGACAATCTTGAACAAATTAATCCATGATTCTTTTTCGAAGATCAATCCAATCGGTATCTCTGATGAGCTGTATCAGACCAAACCGTGCCCCCAGCGAAATCTTTAACAAACATTGACTTTTGTTATACCTAAGCCGCCCTTTCAGGTTTTCAACTTAGATATCCCCCTATGACTCAAACTGCCTTTTTCAGGTTTTCAATTTTAATCCTCCATTCTTCTTCTTCTTCTTCTTTTTTTTTTCTTTCTAAAGAAGTATTTCTTCACAGTGTTTAGCAAATCTCCTTCATTCATCTCTTTCAAAATAATGTTTCACTCAAGAAAATCTTTTCACTTCATAAGTACTTCAGAAGTAGATGTCTACTCTCTCCAATGGCCATGTGACTCAAGAGAAGTTTCTTCAAAACCAGTTTCTTTCTCCAAGTATCGAATAAATTTTCTCATCATGTGTTTGCCTTAATCTTTTTGGAAGCAATTGAGCATATCAAAGTGTTACAAGCCTTTTTTTTCTTCTTTGGAGTTGTCTTCATGCTTCTAATGCTTTTTTGTCCCTTGATAATACCACAAGCATGTCCTAATTCAATACATGATTTCCAATTCAAACATTCACATTTGATCAAAATGGACTTTTTTAGGTACGTAATGTAGGCTCGGGTTTGGGGTTGAGAAAGAATGGATAAATAGGCTCAAACATGTGTTTGAAGGCTGCAAACCAAGGATCATTTTCATCTCAAAACATTTCATATCTTTCTTTTTATTTTCAAGATAATCGAGCCATGGATCATGAGGATTTCCAAGACTTTTCACTTTCTTTTCATTTTTGTTTGCTTGCTTTCTGTTTTTTTTTCTCTTTTTTCTTTCTATCTTTTCTTTTTTTTTTTTTATCACAAAGTGAGTTCAAAATTTTTGAACTCAATCCATCTCATCATTGCCTCCATGACGTAAGACATTCTTTACATGGCGTAAAAATATGATCCAATCATTCATTATCTAGAAAGATATTTTTTCATACTTGCCCCCCGGTGTGGAGGGTGATCCTTGGTCAAAGTTCATTAAAAAAAAAGAATTCGATAGGCTCAAAGGGGGGTAGCAAAGGATAATTTCTCATTTTATGAAAGGAATATGAAAGATGGCCATTATCATCTCAAATGTGAATATTTTCATCAAAGAACATTTATTGAAAATGACAAGCTTAAAGAAATTCACTACAAGGAATCCACATACTTGTAAAGGAATTCAACAACAATTCAATATATTCGTGAAGCAATTCTACTAATTTTCTTCCAATCATGCCAAAACTACATATCACCTTTCATCTTCACAATAGTCTCAACAAAATCAAATGGCAAAGTATGATCATATATGTTCAAGTTCACCAATACGGATATAACTTTCAAAATTGAATCTCAAATTACTTGCCACGATTGTCTTCACATTCATTATTTGGAAACTTGAAATGGATGAAATTGAAGGGGTAGGCAATATATAAAGGCAAAGAAAGTGATAACAAATGAAAAGGCGAAGAAAGACATAACAAATGAGAGAGGAAATGACAATGCATCAAATTTTCCAATCGATTAGAATGATAAAAAATAAATTAAGTCTTAGCATTTAAATATCCAACTACATTACTTTAAAAGAGTTCAAGGATAATCAACTTCCTTCTAAGCCTAATCACCATTATGCCCCTGTGTGGTTAGACCGCCACTGACATTTGATTCCTCTTACTTGTCAAAAATTCAATAGGCCAGCATTGGTCAAGCTTTGCATCTTATGCTTAAAAACTGGACAAGTTTCTATAGAATGACCATATCACGCATCAAGCAAAACACAACAGTGTCCATGGAGCCATAGAAATCCATCCCATCAACAGCCCGAAGTCTTTCTTCAATCAGGTTAATCTTACTAGACTCAATCTCTTCAACTACTTTCAACCCTTCTTGCTTTTTGGGATTATCTAAGTCTCGAACTTAAACTGAGTCTATTTTTTCCCCACGGACATTAATGGTATATTTCGGGCCCTGAGGTTGAGCATATGGATAGTTGAATGCCCCCATGAATGGTGCTTGTTGCGAGTGTTCTTGTTGAGACATTTGAACCTGAAGGGATGAAACATGGTGGACAAAGAGATTCGTCCACATTTTGGTTCTTCTCCTGATAACCGGATTCATCTGCTTTATCATTCTCCTTCAAACTCTTCATCATTTCTAGCAATGTACTTAACTGCTCTCTAATTTCATCTTGAGCCTGTTCCACCCTATCTATCCTTGAAGCTTGTTCTTCGGCCATTACTCTAGCTTGTGAACGGGTGTTGTATGAATGCCCCAGGATCTTTGATTGTTAGAGCTATCCTTGAACCTTTCATTACCATAATTTTTTTAAAATTTAAGTCAAATGCTTTCAAGAAATGCACATGTATGGTGCAAATAAACGAAAGAATGAAGTTAATGACAACATCAAGAGCATTCACAAAATTTAATAGTAACATTATGAAAAATATGCATGATGAGTGCATGAGCATAAAAAAATGTACATAATAAATGCATGAGGATTATGAAAAATGTATATGGTGAGTGCATGAGCATAAAAAAATGTACATAATGAATGCATGAGGATTATGAAAAATGTACATGGTGAATGCATGAGCATTATAAAAAATGTGTGCATGGTGAATGCATGGACATTATATACATGGTGAAATGCATGAGCATTATGAAAAAATGTGTGCATGATGAAAATAAATGAAAGAATAAAGTTAATTCAAGTAATGGCCACAAAGATTTCACAAAATTCAATAGTTAGATACATATTAGAGAAATACAAATATTACTCACAAAATAAAAAAAAATTGTCAGAAAGTAAGAACATTCCTTCATGTGTCCTATTTCGGGTTATTATCTATGAAACTGGTGGACATGGCTCTAACTTAGGTTGGCCTCTTAAGTGTTATCTATATGCTGGGCTTTAAGATATTTGACATCTAAAAGGTCCCCAAATTTATCCTTAACTCCATTCATGGAGGATGAGTAAGGCACCCAATCCTCACCCATTATAGGCTCATTGGAAAGGTTCAATTTGGGTGAGTGTATTTTTCGAAGCTGCTGCGGAGGTTATTACCTCACGAAAGCTTAGGTACTTTACACTTTGAAGGTGTTTTGCTAGCCATTGTGGAGGTTATTACCTCACGAGGACGTAGGTGCTTTACCCCCTCCTAAAAAGGCGAGCTCGGGTATAGGGCTTATGTTCATGCCAGTGTGGTGTGTATGAAGGAACATATCAAACCTTTGACTCACAAAAATACCTGTAGAAAAACAAAACAAACTAAAAAAGGAAAATGATTAAAACCATTAGAAATCAAATAAAAATAAATACATAAAAAATATACAAATCACATATTTAAGACCAATTTTGATACCCAAAATAACATGTGACTAACCTATGTCTCAACTCTCTAACGTCCCCAGCGGAGTCGCCAAACTGTCATAACATGCTAAATGCGAATTTAGCAAGCTAGACGTAATTTATGGAGTCGCCACTAATCATCTTACTAGGTGTGATTAGTCACCTATATGAATCTATCCTTTTTAAAGTGATCCTAAGCTTGACTAAGGTACCCTAAAAAGAATAGGTTTCGATCTACGTTTCATAACTAGATTCGGGAGTTCGGTTACGTGTGGGGAAAGATTATGCAAAATAACTAAAACAAGAAAAAATAAACTTAGAATATTACATAAATAATCAAATATAATTAATCAAATAAAAAAAATGATAACTTAGACCTGAAATATGAAACAAAAATAATGTTAGTAAAATAAAATAAATAAATCATATATAATAACACAAAATGAAAATAAAATCATACACAAAAAAAAAAAATCATCCAAACATCTAATTATAAAACAAATCAAATAATAATCATATAATAATAATAATAATAATAATAATAATAAAAAATCATCTAATCCTAACATAACCATCATATAATCATCATATAATTAATATCATAATAATCATCACATAATCAAATAATCATCATAATCATCTTGTAATCATTATAAATCATAATATAATCATGCAATCATTATTAATCATAAAAAAATTATAAATATAATAACTAAAATAAATTAACAAATTAATAATAAAAAACAAACAGATCAATAAACAAGCTAAAAATAAATTAAACAAATAAATGAAAAAATTTATTTAAAAAAGAACCCCAAACCTTTTCAATTTTCCTTGTCATGCCTCTTTCTTCTCTTTATCATTTATCTCTTTGGCAAACTACTTTTCCTTCCATGACTAAAATGGCTTAGGAAGCAACAATTTCCATCGCATATTACTCATCAAAGCAAGCAGAACATATGACATCTATGTGGTATGGTTGTGTTTTCGAGTCCCTTCTTCAGAGCTCATCCTTAACTGACTCTTGTTGGATAGTTTTGTCCCTGTTCTTTTCAATGAAGTCAATGGTGCCTTCCATGGTCCTATCGCCCTTATATGGAGTCACGTTCCCATTAGCCGATCTAAAGTAAACAGTTAGGTAACCTCTAACATCAAAGTTCTCATCCACAATATCATTTGCAGTTGCATCAAGTTTTGCAATCAAAACATTAGCATCTTTTTCATAATGGACAACAACTTCATCCAAGATTGGTGCCAATTTCTTGCAATGTCTACACCAGGGGGCATAAAACTCAAGCAAAACATTTTTTCCTGATTTGAAAACCATGTCTTCTAGGGTGTCAGCAACCACCACTTTCACAGGTTTGTTATTCTCCTCGGGGATAGGTTCAGATTTTACATATGGTGGAACTTTTCCTTCCTTGTAATCTTTCACCTATGGAGCAATGTCATCAGCCTCCAAATCTTGTTTCAAATACTTCTTGTCATCCTGAATGATGATTATAGGTACTTGGCTTTCTTGAACTCCAAAATATTGGAAGACAGCTTGACTAGACTCAAGATCTCCCAAAAGGAAACTAATTCCCTATCCTTTGTATTGCTCAACGACATGACGATATTTTGATTTTAAGGAATCAACACCTTCACTGCTCAAGTTTGTAAATAACATAGCCTTCGCATTGGGACTGTTATAGAACTTGGTCACCCCTCTCCCCCCTTTGGGCTTGAATCCAAGGTTGTTTTTATAGCCAAAATCCTAGAGGAATCCTAGTTCAATTAGATTAAATGTTCTTAATTGAATCAGATAAAAACTCTTTTTCCACCTTTATCAAAGACACCTAAGCCTAATCTTGATCCGAGGAAGAGTTCCAATTTGATCCAAAACCTTTTTTTCCTTTTCTTTTCTTTTCTTTTCTTTTCTTTTTTTCTTTTTCATTTTTTTTTTGTTTTTATTTAAATCTGAAATTAAATAACTAAAAAAAAAAATAAAGCTAAAACTAAAACTAAAATTAAAATTAAAACTACTAATTACTGTATGCTACCCGGATAAAAATTGGTGTCTACAGGTAGCACTATTCATCACATTCACTAGTTTTGCTTTTGAAAGTATTGAGCAAAGGATGGTGGTGGGTATAACTGAATCTTCTCTTCTTAAGCTTTTTCAACTTCTTTCTCACCCACAACTTCTTCTTCAATCAGCATGATTAGCAATTTTGGTTTCTGTTTATCATCTTCTATCTCTTTTCTTGCATTGCAAAGCTCTTTTTCTTCTCTTCTAGGATCAGTTTCATTGCCACTTGGAAAAGTTTCTATAAGGCGATTGTTAATGGCATTAGCAAGCTGGCCTATTTGTGTCTCAAGATTCCTAAGTGATGCGTTGGTTGTGGCCATGTACTGCATAATCATCTCTTCCAATAATGACTTCTTTTCTGGGACAAGAGCTTGAGCTTGCAATGGAAACCCATGATGATATGCATGATTGGATGAATAGGAGGGCCATTGATTTTTGTTTCAAAAAAATTTGGGTGAATTTCCCCAACCTAGATTGTAGTTGTTAGAATAAGGATTATTCTGCTGCATATTGTAGTTTCCAACGTATTGCACTGGTTCAGCATTGGTTGGGCACCAATCATTACTATGTCCTTCCCCACATTGTTCACAAATTATAAATGATCTTTGGACGGCATGTACACCCAGAATGTCAAACTTCTTGAAAAGTGTTGCCAACTGTGCAGTTAAGGCATTGATTGCATCCAGTTTATTAACCCACATAATGCACCCCTTTGTATATAACTACTAATAGAACCTGAAAATAAGAAGAAGAAAAAAATTGAATTAAGACTAAGATTGCTTGGTATTAATATTAACAAAAATAGTAAAACAATTCTCCGAAAATGACGCCAAAAACTTGTTGTCGAATTTACCACGCAAGTGCACGTATTGTAACAAGTAATAAAGTGAAGAGTAGAGTATCGTTCCCACGAGGAATTGTTACCAAATTCGTTAAGTACTAAATTAAATCAACTTAATCTTATTCAAACAAACGATTAGAAATTGTAAACTAAAAACTAAATAAAAGAAAATAATAAACAAAGAAAGCAAATTAAATTTAGATTACAATTGATAAAAGCCTAGGATTACAATTTTCCTCAATACTTCGTTTGAACTTCTCCTACTCTCTTAACTTGATTAATGACGTTGAATTGTTAACCTAGAGTTCTAATTTATTTATAAGTATATGTCGATGGTCTTATAAAAATATTCCTCTGAACCAATTAACTATATGTCTATGAAAATTGAATAAACGAGAAACTCATTTAGCTTAGACTCTAAAATTGGTTACACATTACACGTAAGTATTGTTCTACCTTTCATGCAACTCAATTCATCCTAATAAATGAATCTAAAACACATGTTATTCAATCTATGTCTAACACTAAACTCCCTTTGTCAAGTTGTATTTAGGTTACCAAATCAATCTAAGTGGTGGCCAAACAATTAGAAACATTAAGCACAAGATTGAATAAACAACTCAAATATCATTAAAATCAAGGAAAAGAGTAAAATAATCCAACTACATGTTGAGTTACATTGCAATCCTAGAAAAATAAATTTAGTTCATGCTAAACATTAAAAACATAAAGCAAAGGAGTTTCACCATCGTAAATATTACAAGAAAAAGATTAAGGGAAAAGAGAAAACTATGGTTTGTCAGGTCTTTAGTCTTCAATCTTCTAAAATCTCCTTTGCTCCTTGCAAACTTTTGGTGGCTACTCTCCTCTTAAGAAAATTAGGTTTATGAAAGCTAAAAGATTGTACATAATTAAGTCCTAAAGGGTTCCTATTTATAGAGCTCCAAAAGCCTAGAAAGAGAAACTTTCCATACAAGTAACAAGTTGGACTTTTCATATATGTGCTGGTTTTCTCCTTCTTACTTTAGGACCTACAAGAAAAATACAAAAGACACTAAATTAATGACTAATTTAAACATAAAATAAATAAATAAAACTAATCTAAAAACAACTAGGAATAGCTAATTCCAAATTTAAACTACAAAGACTTAGCTAATTTGAATGCACAAAATATGATAAAATAACTCAATTTCGTAGAGTTATCATCCCTCCAAACTTAAGTTTTTGCTAGTCCTTGAGCAAAACAAAACAAAACAAAACAAAACAAATGAAACGAAATAAAATGAATCAAAACACAACTAGAGATAAGTGCACTTAAATAATAATTCCCTTAATTGTCCTAAAAAATTATCTCAACATCCCTACTCAAGGTAGAATACATACATCATCTAAGTTCATGATTCAATTCAATCGTAAGCCTCGTGCTTGAATGAATTTTCAATGTGTGTGTGTATGATCTCTTTGCAAATCATTACATGCAATTCGAATAAGTTTATGCAAATGTAAAGTATAAATTAGTACTATAATCTCATATGTCTACTTTTCATCTCTCTCTCTCTCTCCACTAATGTAGACTAACACTTCATCAAGGATCATGTAGGACTTTATTAAGCTTGTAATGAAAGGTTAGGCTCAAGGTAGGATAAAGGATATATTTCGGGTTAATTCACCCATAGACACTTTTCATTATTTTAGGATTTTCGAAGAGCCATAGTCTTTATCTTAAGTCTCATACTTTTTTTTTTTCATTTTTTTGAACATCACCATTCCACCCAAATTAGACATGGCTGACAATTATTTCCTATAACATCATACACATGCTTATGTAATGAGGATTAGTCATGGTTTTGTATTATTAGGCTAGGTTAAAAAATGTGGCAATAAAAGAAAAGATATATATTAATTAGGCACAAAGAGGTAGACTAAGGATATTAATATATATAGGGAGGATATAAAGACTCAAATAAACCAAAGATGGCCTAAATCATCTCTCAAATTAGTGTTGTCGAGGATTTCGCCTCGAGAGAGAATCAAACAAATTCTAGGCTTCTAGACCAAATCGCAATTCACATCAACATAAGCAGTCTTCAAATAAGCAATGCAATTCTGTGCAAGAGATCAAGTGCTCAATTATTGAAAATCACATTCTAACAATGAGACTAACAAAAGAATTTAACACAAACTCAAATCATGCCTATGTTTTCCGAAAAGTCAAGATAAATAAATAACCAAATTTCATCGTGGGACTAGGACCTCATCATAATTAAGTGCAAAATATCTCAAACTTTTTTTTAATAAATACTCCTAATTATAAAAATAGAAAAGGAACTAAAAGGAACACACAAAACAAAGTAAAATAAAGAATTTTTTTTTAATCACAAAAAAATAGAAGAAATCGATAAGCTAAAAGACCCCCCAAACTTAAAACAAACATTGTCCTCAATGTGTAGAAATAAAAGAGTAATAACAAGAAAATTCCTCTATCGATGAAAGCAATGCAGGATAAGCTCTATTTCGATCTCATCATGCTTGTCTAAGTTGGGTAAGTGGCTATTACAAAAGAAAATAAAGAAAAAAATTTAATAAAAATATCCTAACAAAAGATTAAAATTCAAAATAAAATAAAAAAAGAAAAGAAGAAAAAAAATTTTAGAACTTGGATTGCCTCCCAAGAAGCGCTTGATTTATACTCAATCGGCTTGACTTTCTCATGTTCATCATCCTATATCTAAGAACTTGATTATCTTCTTTTCATGCCATCTCTTTGTCTTTTCTTTGTAAAGCTTAGCACTTTTGCAGGCTTCAAATCGGAATTCATTTTTTTCAAAAGTTGAAATCAAATATGCCTCAAGCGGTTTAGTGGGATAAATTTCTATGAACTCCTCATTGGTAGCACTATTCATCACATTCACTAAGTTTTGCTTTTGGAAGTATTGAGTAAAGGGTGGTGGTGGGTATAACTGAATCTTCTCTTTTTGAGCTTTTTCAACCTCTTTCTCACCCAGAACTTCTTCTTCAATCGGCTTGATTGACAATTATGGTTTCTTGCTATCATCTTCAATCCCTTTTCCACTCTTGAGTGTGATTACATTGTAAAGCCCTTTTTCTTCTCTTCTAGGATCAGTTTCATTATCACTTGGAAAAGTTTCTATAGGGCGATTGTGAATGGCATTAGCAAGCTGGCCTATTTCTGTCTCAAGATTCCTAAATGATGCATTGGTTGTCGTCATGTACTGCATAATCATCTCTTTCAATGATGACTCATTTTCTGGGATAGGAGCTTGAGCTTGCAATGGAAACTCAGGATGATATGCTTGACTGGATGAGTAAGAGGGCCATTGATTCTTGTTCCGCGAAAACTTTAGGTGATTTCCCCAACCTGGATTGTAGTTGTTAGAATAAGGATTATTCTATTGCATATTGTAGTTTCCAACATATTGCACTAGTTCAGCATTGGTTGGGCACCAATCACTACTATGTCCTTCCCCACATAGTTCACAAATTACAAATGAGCTTTGGACGACATGTACACCTAGAGTGTCAAACTTCTTGAAAAGTGCTGCCACCTGTGCAGTTAAGGCATTGATTGCATCTAGTTTATTAACCCACATAGAGCACCCCTTTGTATATAACTACTAATAGAACCTGAAAATAAGAAGAGTTTTTCCTTTATTAAGACTAAGATTTCTTGGTATTACTATTAACAAAAATAGTAAAACAATTCACCAACAATAGTTCCAAAAACTTGTTGTTGGATTTACCACGCTAGTGCACGTATCATAACAATTAATAAAGTGAATAGTAGAGTATCGTTCTCACGAGGAATTGTTATCAAATTCATTAAGTACTAAAATTAAATCAACTTAATCTTATTCAAACAAACGATTAGAAATTGTAAAATTAATACTAAATAAAAGAAAATAATAAACAAAGAAAGAAAATTAAAATTTAGATTACAATTGATAAAAGTCTAGGATTACAATTTCCCTCAACACCTCGTTTGAACTTCTCATACTCTCTTAACTTGATTAATGACGTTGAGTTGTTAACCTAGAGTTCTAATTTATTTATAAGTATATGTCGATGGTCTTATAAAAATATTCCTCTTAACCAATTAGCTATATGTCTATGAAAATTGAATTTAAGAGAAACTCATTAAGCTTAGACTCTAAAATTGGTTACGCATGACACATAAGTATATTTCTACCCTACATGCAACTCGATTTATCCTAATTATTACTAAAACACATATTATTCAATCTTTGTCTAACACTAAACTCCCTTTGCCAAGTTGTATTTAGGTTACCAAATCAATCTAAGTGGTGGCCAAACAATTAGAACCATTAAGCACAAGATTGAATAAACAACTCAAATATCATTAAAATCAAGGAAGAGAGTAAAATAATCCAACTACATGTTGAGTTTCATTGCAATCCTGAAAGAAAAAAATTAGTTCATGCTAAACATTAAAAACATAAAGAAAAGGAGTTTAACCATCATAAATATTACAAGAAAAATATAGAATATTAAGGGAAAAGAGAAAACTAAGGTTTGTCAGGTCTTCAATCCTCCAAAATCTCCTTTGCTCCTTGCAAACTTTTGGTGGCTACTCGCTTCTTAAGAAAATTAGGTTTATGAAAGATAAAAGATTGTACATAATTAAGTCCTAAAGGGTTCCTATTTATAGAGCTCTAATAGCCTGGAAAGAGAAGCTTTCCATACAAGTAACAAGTTAGACTTTCCATATATGTGCTGATTTTCTCCTTCTTGCTTTAAGACCTACAAAAAAAAATTGAAAAGACACTAAATTAATGACTAATTTAAACATTAAATAAATAAATAAAACTAATCTAAAAACAACTAGAAATAGGTAATTCCAAATTTAAACTACAAGAACTTAGCTAATTTGAATGTACAAAACATGGTAAAATAACTCTATTTCATAGAGTTTTCAATCATGTACATAGAATGAAAAAAAAATGTAAAAGTGATCTCCCAGCTCACAAACACATCAAACGCGAAAAGTGTAAGTGGTGATCGTCCATATCACGTACATTAAAATGCTAAGGTGTAAACAGTGAGCACCTATATCGCTTACATACATGAAAATGCGAAAAGTAGAAAATAGTGATGGCTCAGATCACATACATTAAAAGGCTAAGGCATAAACAGTGATTGCCTAGATCACGTACATGCATGAAAACGTGAAAAAACATGACAATGATCGCCTAGATCAGGTGTATGAAATGCTAAGCCATAAATAGTGATTGCCCAGGTCACATACATACATGAAATGCTAAAAATGTCAAACTGTGATCGCCCAGATCACTACTCTATATACCTACATAAAGTGTAAGTAAATGCTCGAGTATATCATGATTTCACATACACACGTATAAGATAGCAATCACAATTTCTATCTCAACATAGAAACTTTGCATGAAAGTATAAAACACAAGGGACGAAGGTTAAAAGTATCAACTATAAAGCTACGATATAATACAAAATATATTCAATTACAAACCCTAAGTCAACCATTATTTTAAAATAATTATATAATCATTCAATGTCAGTAGGGTCATGCACAGCTGCAGCCTCAGATACATCATTTAATAAACCATCAATAAACTAATAGCCTTCAGCTTCCACAACTTTGCCTTCTTCACCTCATCAGCAATAACTTCAGTTGGTGGAGCTTCAAAAGGAACGATTGCTTTAAGAGCTTGCTAAGTCCCAGTGGAGGCCTTAACTTGACCTTGGGCATCGATATTAGGAACCTTAATGAGAGCTTGGGGAGTCTTTCGAAAGTAGCCATAGGTAACTCTTCGACATTGGGCTGCTTAGCAAACGTAGCAGGCACAAAAGCTAAGTCCCTGAAGACATAGCCAACCTATACCTACATCTTATCTAGCTTTGCCTATCAGGATAATAAGGGCCCAGACCCTCAAGAGGTTGCTCCAGGTCCATGAAGTTGAGACACCCAAAATTCATAAGCCCATGCATAAGCTACACAAGCTAGAGAGCAAATTCTCGGTACCATAGACCCATAGTCTCCATCCGGTCCAACATTTGTCCCTTTATACTCTCCACGGAAGCCTCACGCTTGTAACCAACTCTATCCACCTGAGCCTACAACGAAGAGTTACGCTTCTGCGTCGACTGCAGCAGTTCAGTAACCTCTCTAACTCGAGACTTAACAATCTCAACATGTCGAGTAACCTCGGTGATACACAAAATAATGTATCTCTTAAATCCTTGCACAAAATTATGATCATTATTGTGTATAGTAGTAAGCAAGGGTCGAATCCACAGTGTTCTAAATTTATTTGTTAATTGATGCAAAACTCACAAAACACCTAAACTAAACGTTGTGGGGGAGGGGTTGAATAGTTTTAAGATATAAAGAAAATAAGAAAATTTAAAGTAAAACTAAAATTTAAAGAAACGAAGATTTAAATATATCAAATAACAATAATTATGAAAAGTATGGTTAAGGAATCATTCGCTACCCCTAAACATGATTATCTTTCACTTTCTCTTTCAAATTTAATAACCCTAAGACAATCACAAGCTTGATTATCTCAAATAATTCCTTATTTTATCATTGAGAAAAAGAACAAGTGCTTTTACTCGATCTCTTTCCAATGAACAACCTAGAAAAACTCTCTAAATTTAATTCAATGAAAGCATTCAATCCAGAAAGATATATTATATCAAGCAATAAACACACAAGCTTGGTTTATTTAACTTGAGCCATACTCTACATTGTATCGAACCAAAATATCCCAAAATCATTGATAACAATTTGCTACTTATGTTTAGGAATCTTGACAATTATGAATCAAAACACTAAACTAGCAATCAAATCACTAAAATATTCATCTAGTTGCGAACCTAAATAAACAAGATAGCAATTCATGACATGTAATTAGTAGAATATAACAAATTCAAAAGAGAGTTGAAAGACAATCTGAAATTTATTAACTAACAATCATGTCTAGGGCTTTGAAATCACCCTTAATCACAAAAAGAATTTAGTTACTTATGCTTGACATCTTCAATAATAAATTCATAGGAAAATTAAACAAGAAAGAAAGTAAAAGAAAAGAAAAGAAAAGAAGAAAGAAAGAAGAAACTCTTTTATGGTGGTTGTTTGCAATATCCTTCTCTTCCTCTTAATCTTCTCCTCTTGTTCTTATTTTTTCCCTTCTTGTTCTTCTCTTCTTATTCTCTTTATTTTGTTATCTCAAACTCCTCCAAATATGTCTAATTTCAGCCTCAATATATCCTATTTATAGAGCTCTAAAACCCTGAGAACTATTTCTTCCCACAAGAATAATAATTAGGCTTGTAGATTCAGGTTGACAGATTTTCTGGCGCCATGGCCCCACATTAAAGCACCGTGGCGCTAGACTTGCTCTGTGCTGGTTTTGTGCTTCTGCTTCTTCTCATACTTTCTCAGCCAATATGGATAACCAAATCTTTTGCATTTTGGGCAAGTAATTGGAAAGTTGTTTAAATCCGCTTCAAAAGTCAAGAAAGAAGTTTCTTTGAATGAAGGCTTTAAAATCACTTTTTCGTAGCAACAAGCTCTAGAGGACAAATCTGTCCTTCTTGCTTTGCACCAAGAATTTGATCTTTTTGACTCCGACATCTTCTTCCATCTTATGATTGTGATTTTGTAAGCTCTTTAACATCCTAATTGACATGTTTTTGCTTCATTCTCTTAAACAAATCTGAAATTGAAAAACATAACATAAGTAACCAAAATAAAGATAGAAAACATAACAAAAACTAAGAATATAAAGGGCATAAAATGTGTACTTTATAAACTTATTAAATACCCCTACACTTAGATTTTGCTAGTCCTCAAGCAAAACATATTAAAAACAAAGTAAGAAAATCTAATCTAATCCACTTTCGTAGGAAATCCCGACGGCATTTAGCATGTGACACAAGTCTTTAAACCCCTAGATGTCTCTAGTGGACGAGTTTAGTCTTGTGAAGTTTACCAGGATGATACTCACAAACATTATAAACATAAGAAAACTAAAATATAATATAAAAAATACTCCTAATCTTTCCAATATAAATTAGAGAAAATCATTGGACAAGTCTTATAAACTAGTCAATAGCTTAAAGAATTTCATAAAAAATCATGCTTGAATGTATATAGTTTGAGTTAAGCCAACATTAACATAACATATCTCAATCAAAATAATGCACATTCAAACTTAATCTCAACTTCTCACATGGGATACTCTCTTGATTTTAACTCTATATAGTGCTGGCAAAGTGTTTAAACTCAATCAATCTCATGGAAACAGTCATACCATATGCTTGTTTGTCCACCCATTCTACACTATTAAGAACATACAACTTAGTGAATCAAGAGGTCTTTATTCAAGTTTGTAATGGGACTATATGGTAAAGGTAGAAAGAAAAGATGGTAAGGGAATCACAAATAATCCTAAAGAATTAGTAGAGCACAAAAAACTAGAGCATATAACATATTGTTGGCTCATATTTTCATTCTCAATATTTAGTACTCCACTGTCGATACGTGATCCTCTTTGGAGGGAGGACCTGTTCGAGTGAGGGGGAAAAACTGGCAGACAGAGGAAAAGACGACTTAATTCCTCTTAAGTTAAAATTGTGAAGTTTTGAAAACAACCTCGAAAAAAATAAATGGAGTCGCCACCAATCTTTTTTGGTTAGGTGAGATCGGCCACCTTCGGTTTTTATAAAACATTTTAAAATTAATTAAAACATTTTTTTTACACCAATTTTGAAGTCTGCGCTTTGAACGAGAGAAAACAAGTGCAGGTTCGGGAGTCGGTTACGTGAGGGGAAGGATTAGCACCCCCACAACGCCCGTAATAAATGGTACCTTATTAGTCATGTGTTATCTCAAGTCTCGGTAAAAATCGGTGTTAAATTTGATATTTAAAAATAATTCCCTTAGAAAAACAATCATATTTTATTTGAAAATGATCCGAAATTTGTTAACATAAAATTTCCCACGCTTCCCGACAAACTCGGCAACACATGGAATTTTTCCTTGGTTTTGAAATTCTCAGAATCACCCTTTTTTTTTTTGACAAAAAGATATTCCGTTGATAATGATAATTGATGATATTCTCCTCGGCAAAACCAGCAGAAAACTCATGAATTATTTTAACTCGAGAATAATCTTGTTTTATAAAAAACAATATTTATTTTTATTGCATTAAAAATCATTTACCAAAAAATGGTTATGAATATGCAAATTATTACTAAGGTACAAATATGACCTAATATACATGTGAAATTATCATAGCATTACACATTTATTATGACATGGCAAAAGAATTAATGACATGGCATGCTTGACATGGCAAGGTTTAGATGACATAGCATAAGAATGAATATCATGTGAATGAAATCGACATGGCCAACATAAGCTTGGCGAACTAAATGACATGGAAAACAAGATGACATGGCATAAGAATGAATGTCATGTGAGTGAAATCGACATGGCAAACAAAATGACATGGCATGACAAGATGACATGGCACGAAAATGACATAACATGAGAATGAATGTCGTGTAATGAAAATGATGTGGCAAACGAATGACATGGCATAAGAATGAATGTCTTGTGAATGAAATCGACATGGCAAACAAAATGACATGGCATAAGAATGAATGTCATGTGAACAAAATGACATGGCATAAGAATGAATGTCATGTGAATGAAATCGACATGGCAAACAAAATGTCATAGCATATGAATGACATGGCATAAGAATGAATGTCATATGAATGAAATCGACTTGGCAAACAAAATGTCATTACATGTGAATGACATGGCATAAGAATGAATGTCATAGCAAACAAAATGACATGGCATAAGAATGAATGTCATGTGAATGAAATCGACATGGAAAACAAAATGACATGGCATATGAATGACATACCATAATAATGAATGTCAGGTGAATGAAATCGACATAACAAACAAAATGTCATAGCATATGAATGACATGGCATATACATGACCTAATCTATGGATGACATGGCGTAAGATATGGCATAAGCAGATGGTGACATGGTCGGATGACATGGCATGCTAAATGAATGACATGGCATGTGAATGGATTACATGACATATGAATGACATGGCATGGCCGAATGACATGACATGAATAATGATGACATGGACAAATGACATGGCATGAATGAGACAACAAATATCATAATGTCATGGCAAAATAATTAATGACATGGCATGCTTGACATGTCAAAATCATAATGACATGGCAAAAGAATTATGATATGGCATGCTTGACATGGCAAAATTTAAATGACATGACAAAAGGAATTAATTATGGCATGCTTGATATGGCAAAATTTAAATGACATGACATAAAGAATAAATGACATGGAAAAATCACAAAATGACATTATCATAGAATACCCATAACCATATCATAATCAAGATAGCAACATGAAATTTAAATTATAAAATGACATCACCATGGAATATTCATACATATAGGATTGCATGACTAAGATAGAAAAAATTGAATGTCATGGAATATGCATGAACATGGAAGATGCATAATTAAAATGACAAATGTAAATATCATGGAACATGCATGATCATGGAATTAATTTTTCATGTGAGGAATCACATAAATGGCATATGTCGGAAAATATTACCGTAGTCCTCGGCAAACCTGGCAAAGCATGGGAAATAATTCTTTCATATGACACTTACATGATTTCCGAGTAAAATGAAAACCATACGTCTCGATTCCATAAACACGTGCGTTGAATAATTTCCTAACCTCCTCGGCAAACCAAGCAAAGATCGAGAACTAATTCTCGCCAAATGTTTTATAAACCAAAAAGTACGTTTTATGACAAATTAAGTAAAAACATTTTTAAAATGCAATGCATGGAGATGTATTTCTTCCTTGAAGTAAGGACATTCGTATACCTAAAAAGGTATCCGACTACCTTAAGAAGATACTTAAATTGGATTTTCAAAATCGAAGTACTTTGGGCTTGGATTTAAAAAAAATTGGATTTTTTGGGATGAAAAGGGCCTCCATGGCCGAACCCCCTCTTTAAATCGCTTTATTTTCCTAGTTTTGAAATTTGGGTTGACCACCATTGACCCGACTTTTATAAAATAAAATTTTATGATTGAAATTTCCTAGTTTATTTTCCTAGTTTTGAAATTTCCAGGCCATTCATCCTTTTTTATTTGCAAATTGGCCCTTTTCGATTTTTTTGGTAAAATTGCATTTGGCCCCCAAACTTAATTTAATTGCAAACGAATCCTAATTTCAAAATTTTCTTTTCCAACTCATCCCATCCAATATAAAACTCAATTGTAGAGGTTTTCACAATTTTTCGAGCACATTCTCTATTTTTCCCGGATTTTTCTCTAAAGTTTCGATTTAGTGCCTCCCAAATTTAGCCTTTTACATTTGTGCTCTGATTCTAGATTTTTCTTCACCATTACCTTTCAAAAATTATAAAACTCATCTGGAAGTTTTCATAATTTTTCGAGCTCGTTTGCTATTTTTCCCAGAATTTTCTCTTGTAATTTCAGATTAGTGCACTCGAACTTTGCCTTTTTTCATTTGAGCTCCAAATTCAGGATTTTCTTTCTCTAATCCCTTCCATAAAGTATAAAATTCAAATCTAGAAGTTTTCATAATTTTTTGAACTCGGATTCTATTTTTCCAGAATTTTCCCTTGGAATTTCGGATTAGTGCACCCGAACTTTGCCTTTTTTCATTTCAACTCCGATTCTAATTTTCTTTCTCCAATCCCTTCCATAAAATATAAAATTCAGATCTGGAAATTTTCATAATTTTCAAAACTCGGATTCTATTTTTCCCGAATTTTCCTCTTGGAATTTCGGATTAGTGCACCCGAACTTTGCCTTTTTTCATTCGAGCTCCGATTCTGGATTTTCTTTCTCTAATCCCTTCCATAAAATATAAAATTCATATCTAGAAGTTTTCATAACTTTTTGAGCTCGTTTCCTATTTTTCCCGGATTTTCCTCCAAGAATTTTGGATTAGTGCACCCGAACTTTGCCTTTTTCATTTGAGCTCCAATTTTGGATCTTCTTTCTCCAATCCCTTCCATCAAGTATATAATTCAAATCTGGAAGTTTTCATAATTTTTTGAGCTCGAGTCCTAATTTTCTTGGATTTTCCAATATTGCCCTTTAACCCTCTAAACCTCAATTTTACTCAAAACGGATCTGATTTTTGGATTTTCTTTTTCCATTGCCTTTGTTATATATTGAATTTGAGTTGGTCTGAAAATGCCCAATTTTTATGATCGAATTCCCCTCCGATTTAGTTTTCCCCTTTTTAATATCGGGAATTTTCTCATTTTTTCCGTTTTACCTCTAATCGGCTCTTCCTTGGGATCCACTTCAAACTGGGACTTGGGATTATTTTGTTTATTCATTCTTTATCATCTGAGGGCTTCAATTTCACCAAATCGTGCCATCTCTGCAGTTTTCCCCAAATCCGTGAATTTCTTATTAAATCCTTATTTCCCTACAAATCGCACCTTACTTCAACTTCGTTTCCAAAATTGAACCTTCCAATATCCATAGTTATTGATCTTATTCCATTTGGGACCTCCAATTTCGTCCAATTTGATCGTTCCTGCATTTTCCCTAAATTTGTGCAATTAGGTATTCCCCTACACTGTATTTTTACAACCTATCTTTCGAACTCTACATCTTTCATTGTAGACCTCAAATTATCAAAATTCCTTCACCATTGTTCAATTCACCTTTGAATCTTGATTTTGACTGGGAGTTGTCTTTTTTAGTGGTTGACTTTTCAAATTTGACTTTTTTCAAGTTGACTTTTTCGCTTTGACCTCCGAATCAAAGTCTTGGAGACTCATTAGCAAAATGAGGGAAGATTCTTTGCATTCCGAGAAGTCGAAAAAGAGAAAATCACCTTGTTTAGGGGGCTCGAACAAAATTTGGTGTCTACAGCTGCCCCTCTTTGACTATTGCTGAGAATCAGGAATACGGCAAAGACCAATAGACAGCCATTTTGTCTAGGTAATGAAATCACATGTGAAGGATAGAAAGGAGAATTTTCATCATTTTTTATTCATCATTTTTTTTTTGTAAACTGTAAAAATAAAAGGATTTGTCCTTAAATTGAGTTCCTTGACTAATCAATGCTCAACCCGTCTTATGAAAATGAGTTCGATTTGCAGAGAAGAAAATACCCGGAGGTTTTGAAAACAGATGCCCGAAGGTCTTACAGAATGTTGCTTCTTTAAAAAAGGGTGCCCGGAGGACTTATCCAAGATTTTGAATATGGTGCCCAGAGGTCTTATCCATGGTTTTTGAAATAGTGCCCGGAGGTCTTGAAAACATATTCATGGAGGTCTTCAAAAAGTGTCTTTTCTTTGAAAATGACGTCCGAAGGTCTTATCCATGATTTTGAATATAGTGCCCGGAGGTCTTAAAAGATGTCTCTTATTTGAAAATGGTGCCCAGGTCTTATCCATGATTTTGAATATAGTGCCCGAAGGTCTTAAAAAGATGTCGTTTCTTTGAAAATGGTGCCCGGAGGTCTTATCCATGATTTTTAAGAATTGTGCTCGGAAGTCTTTAAAAGATGTATTTTCTTTGAAAATGGTGCCCGGAGGTCTTATCCATGATTTTTGAGAATTATGCCCGAAGGTCTTTAAAATATGTCTTTTCTTTGAAAATGATGCCCAGAGGTCTTATTCATGATTTTTGAGAATTGTGCCCGAAGGTCTTTAAAAGATATATTTTTTAAATGGTGCCAAAAGATCTTATCCATGATTTTTGAGAATTGTGCCTGGAGGTCTTTAAAAGATGTCTTTTTCTTTTCTTTTTTTTTTTAAATGGTGCCTGGAGGTTTATCCATGATTTTTGAGAATTGTGCCCGGAGGTCTTTAAAAAAGATGTCCATGTTTTTGAAAGTGTGTTTAAAATTAACTTAAAGGTTTTGAGAGGATGCAAATGCTTCTTGATGCAGACGCAAAGATTAACAAAAATACAAATGCTTCATGGTGCAAATGCAAATGTCCTGGATTGATTCAAATGCTTCTTGATGATGCAGATGCAAAGATCAACAATATGCAAATGCTTCTGAATGATGTAGATACCGAGATTAACAGTGTGCAAATGCTTCTATATGATGCAAATGCAGAGATTATCAATGCACAAATGCTCCTGAATGACGCAAATGAAAATATTAGCAGTGTGCAAATGTTTCTAAATGATGCAAATGCAAAGATCAACATTGACGCAACTACTTCATGGAATGATGCAGATGTAAAGATCAACATTATGCAAATGCTTCTGAATGATGCAAATGCAAAGATTAACAATGTGCAAAATGCTTCTAAATGATGCAAATGCAAAGATCAATAATGATGCAAATGCTTCTTGAAAAGATACGGATGCCCCTACGAATCATGTTCATGTAAGTGGTCACATGAATGGTGTAACTGCAGTTATCACACAATAATAAATATGCAATGATCTTAGAAATGATGCAATTGCTTGAGATAACACAAATGCAAATATCCATGAAGGATGTAACGGTAAAATGCAGATACCCATGAATGATGAAATGCTTGCTAACACGGTGCAGATGCAAAGCTTAATAAAGAGGTAGGTACTCATGAATGAAGACAATATCCCTAATTATTTTTCTAGACTTTGGTTTAGCTGTTCCAATTCATTCTTCCTTTTCAAATCAGAGTGTATATTGAACACTCGTGCCCCATAAGAGATCATTCCCTTTTCAGTCTTTGGCTATCTCTTTGCCCCAATAGTTTTCAAACTCTTATCGACAAAGGTCTGTTTGCCGAGTTCTATTTTTTTCTTCTCATATCCGAAAGTCAAGGTCAACCCCAGTTGCTCCATACCTTTGGGTTAGAAAAACCCTTGTCTCATGTCAACATCAAAAATGATTATTTCAAAAATATTTCTATTTTATTTATTTGTTTCCCCCATTGGAAAAAATTGCTCATTTAATGAAAACTTCAGAGCTAAAAATATTAACCCCATAATGTGTGATGTACAAATCTCTTGAACACTGATGATCACCGTTAGAAATTTTTTTGAATGTTATTTTGGGTTTTTCAATTCAAATTTAATGGTTTGGTACTACAGGATTTTGGTTGATCCAAGAAAACTTCACAACAAAAAATGTAAGTGTAAGACGCTCGTAAGATAGAGATCAACTCGGGTCTATTTAAATGATTCATAGACGATGGATCAAGTTTATGTATGCTTGTAGACAAAGCACACTACCATCTGTCTTATTGTTATATTAATAATTTTTAGAGTAAGGGGTTTAATCTGCTATTTGAGAGATTTAACCCTACAAAGAGTCAGGAATCAAAACCAGGACAATGTAAAGCCCATAAAATTTTGTATTTTAACTTCACATAGTGTTAAAATGTGATATATTACTAAAATCTAATCGGCACAAAACCGGTAAAATATGAACCAGGGGTATTTTGGTCATTTTACCCAAAATCTTATTTTTGGTTCGTATATGGTACCAATAGACTCTAGGATCATAGAGGATCAAAATATGATGCTTAGATTGAAAATTTGACATTTGTTTTACTCAAAAAGTTAAGTGGAAAACGGATACGCCTTTAGTTAACTTAAAGGAGTGAAAATCTAGAATTGGCCGCGGGAAGGTCCAAAAAAGGTTTTAAGTAAATAAATGGATTCATATGGACATAAAATGTTGTTAGAAAGCTGTTGGTGAAATCAGAATGAGAATCGGAGCTAAAACCGAAAAAGTCTTAATGTTGACCCGTAAACGGTCTGAGGCCCAAATTTGATGTTAAGGATATCGTAAAATTATGAAAAACTTGTGTACTAGTGTAAAATGATATTTTAAACATATCCCTACTGAGACAAGTGAAAAATGAACTTTCGAACGTAAAAATTTCATGTGGGCCCCATTTAGGCACTAAAAGACAAAAAGTGGGCTAAAGGGGGTATTTTTATCATTTGGCTTGATAAATGGCCATAAAAATCAGCCAAGAAACCCCTTAATATGCCATGACCTTCATTTTTCATGCCTTAAGAGTTGCTTCTTCTTCAACCTAGAGAAACCTAACCAAAGTAAAGAAAACTCCATAACCAAAAGCATGTAAGCTTGATCTTTTGATTTTTACTCATCACCAAGCCAACATATTTCTACTATCCATAAGGTAAGGATTACTTATTTGGGGTTAGTTTTTCAAGAAATCATGAGAAACTATATGTTTCTCTTTATGACCATTTTTGCCTTAGGTGGTTTCCAACATAGTCACCACCTTAAACCACCACCATGGGTCGTCCTAAATCAACCTATACATCTATTATTTGGGGTTGATTGAGAGAAAATGTGGCTTGGAGTTGGAAATCTAAACTTAGCCGGATTCACCATGTTGGCCAACCACCTTGTGCTGCCACTTTCACCACCATCCGAGGCCACCATTAGCTTTGTTAGGCTCGGGGGAGCAACTTTCTAGTTGATCATTGCTCTGGATTTCCATCTGAGCTAGGTGTAAGAATTATAAAGTTTAAATAGCTAAGCTATAGATTTTCGGATTGTAGCGAATTAGCTACAATTTGGATATTTTGAATGTTTCCAAATTTATAAAATATTTATGAAATTATTTTTTATGTAATAGGAGCGTGGATTAGCTGAGTCTGTGGTTGGAAATGCCCCGGAGCATGAGGATCCAATTTCTTCCGCTTAGCGCACTGTGAGTAAATGTGTAGCGATAGACGTAGGATCGTTAGATTATGTTATTACATACAGGCTATGATTGTATGAATGTATGATGAAGAATTACCTTATGATATCGAGTTCTCATAAAGATGTGAGAAAACGATCTAAGGAATGGACAAGTGATGATTATGTAATAATCCGGGATTGTCGTATGAGTGGTCGACCGTATGGTGCCACATTGTTCCTTGCTAGTATACTTATTTAAATTCTATGTGATGCATGTTTATTGTAATGTTAAGCTATACCGGATTTGTAGGTTGCCATTGTGCCCTATCGGATTTGTAGGCTGCCAGTGTGCCTTACCGGTTTTGTAGAAGCCTTCGAGCCCTACCGATTTTGTAGGAGCCTTCGAGCCCTATCGGTTTTGTAGGAGCCTTCGTGCCTTACCAGTTTTGTAGGAGCCTTCGAGCCCTACCGGTTCTGTAGGAGCTTCGTGCCCTACCAGTTTTTTAGAAGCTTTCGAGCCATACTAGTTTGTAGGAGTCTACGGATCTTACCGGATGTTATAGTTGTTTGTGATGTTGGATTGAAACATCCAAGTGATATTAGTTAATATAACTTGCGTTTGCTCACTGGATCCTCATGACTCACTCTTTAGTTATTTTTCTTTTTCAGATACTTATCGACCCGGTCCCTCATCCACCCCGTCAGCTTAGTTCGTGACGCTAGTAGGTGAGCATGACATATTGTTTTGATGAAATCATTCGTTACTTTTATGGAGGAGTCGTGAACAATCACCTAGGCATGTCATATATTATTTTGTTTAAATATTTTATATTATGTTTCATGCAGTTATCTGGTCGTAGATCGAGATTGTTGTTTACATTTTTGGCATTGTATATATATGTACATTATGGTTCACTTTGGGCGTCTGCTGTAGGGCATCTCGGTTACTCCCTAGTTGGAGGTGTCCTAACCGGGATGTCATGTGTTATTATTGTTATTATTATTATTATGAATGTTTTGCAGGTTCGGTAACCCCTCATATTGGGCAGGATCATGCCAAAATTTCGTTAGGTAGATGAATGATTAAGGCTTCGGAGACAAGGGCATATACTTGTCTCTAGTAGGTCACACTCCTGGACTTGGGATGTGACAAAGTTGGTATCAGAGCATTGTCTAGAGGTCGGTGACTGTACACGTGTCCATCTTGTAAAGGATCACTTGTCGGTTATAGATGATAGTTCGGGGTTGGATAAATGAGGGTATCTAATGATTAAGTTTCTTTCTCAGGTTACTATGCCCCAGGTGCTAAGAATACGAGGTAAGCAGAGGGAAAAACCACATGGGGTTCCCGATCAGATCTCAACGGGACGTTCGAATCCCGTACCTAGAGAACAAGACCAGACCGCTAGATCTACTAGGGCGTCAACAGCAGATGATAGGGTAGAACAGTTAGCTACTGAGATTGGTGAGATACGTGAGGAGGTTAGGACCCTGATAGATATACTAGCAGATCAGAGGCAGCAGAGATAGGACCAAACTTTTCCAGGTCCTCCACGGCTACAGGATCCCCCCTGAGGGACAGCAGCCTGCCCAACAAGGGCAGTATTTCCCAATGACATTATATGAGTTTCAACGGAATAAGCCACCGGTATTTTCTGGGATTGAGCTTGATTCAGATCCACAGGACTTTGTGGATGTATATGATCGGTTATGTGTGGCTCTCAGATGCTCATCAGTTAGAGCTGTGGAGTT